>JAQPPZ010017191.1:45000-599890 GCA_028583015.1 Wollemia nobilis | reverse complement strand
GAGTCTATGCACAACATTCTCGGGCATAAATAATTTTAATGCTCCCCCCGAGAATGTGTTCCTCATAGCTAGTCGGTTGCTTGGGAAGTGTGACTACTCCCAACTTACCCCTAAGGTATTCAAAAACTTCCTTGGGCAAAAGGTTTGGTGAATATGTCTGCTACTTGCTCCGTAGTTGGAACAAACTCCAATTTGACCTCTCCTTCGCAACCTTATCCTTCAAGAAGTGATACTTGGATTGCAATATTTTTGGTGCGGGAATGCATTATCTGTATTCTTTGAAATGTTGATTGCACTAGTGTTATCACATTTGGTCGAAATGGGCTCATTGAAGTGAATACCAAGATCTTTCAATGTTTGTATCATCCATAATATTTGTGTACAACATGTTATTGTTTGCAATGTATTCTGCCTCTGCGAGTGGATAGAGAAACTGATTCTTGTTTCTTGCTGTGCCATGCTACCAATTTATCTCCAAGATAAAATGCTCCTCCACTTGTGCTTTTTCTGTCATCAATACATCCTTCCCAATCTGCATCAGAATAGGCAAAAAGAGTGAAGTCTTTTCCTTTTGGATACCATAGCCCATACTCCATAGTACCCTTGAGGTACCTAAAAATCCTTTTCACAGCTGTCACATGAGTCTCTTTTGGACTAGCTTGAAATATTGCAACCATGCAAACAACTTGTAAGATATCCGGTCTGGTGGCTGTCAAATATAGCAGGCTCCCAATCATTGATCTGTACAATGTTTGATCAAGATCTGGAGATTTATCATCCTTGCTCAACTTGCAGCCTATTGTCATGGGGGTGCTGACAGGCTTACTATCTTCCATAGTGAAATTTTTTAGCATGTCTTTCACATATTTAATTTGAGAAATAAAAATCCCTTTTTCAGTTTGATTAACTTGCAATCCAAGGAAATATGAAAGTTCACCAATCATAGACATTTCAAATTCTTTCTGCATTTTGTTTGTTATGTCTTTGCATGATTCATCATTCTTTGCTTCCAAATATTATATCATCTACATAAACAACAAGTACAATGAAATTGCCATTTTCAGTTTTGATATATAAATTGCTATCCACCATACCTTTCTTGAATCCTTGCTTAGTGAGATAGTTGTCCAATCTTGCATACCAAGCTCTAGGTGCTTGTTTCAAGCCATACAATGCTTTCTTCAGCTTGCAAACAAAGTTAGGATTCTCACAAAGTTGAAAACCATCAGGCTGTTCAATATATACTTCTTCTTCAATATTTCCATTCAGAAATGCTGATTTTACATCCATCTGATAAACTTTGAAATTCCTATGAACTGCTAAAGCCAAAAATAGTCTTATTGCTTCAAGTCTAGCCACTGGTGCAAAAGTCTCTTCAAAATCAATCCCCTCAACTTGAGCATATCATTTGCAGACTAATCTTGCTTTATTCCTTACAACCTGTCCATATTCATTCAAGTTGTTTCGAAACATCCATTTGGTACCAGTTATGTTTTTATTTTCAGGCCTTGGTACTAATTCCCAGGTTTTGTTTTTCTCAATTTGATCTAGTTCTTCATTTACTACCTCCATCCAGATTTCATCTGTGCTTTCTTCAATAATATTTTTGGGCTCAATATTGGATAATAGAGAATAGTTATTTACTGCTCTTCTTCTTGTCTGAATGCCAACTGTAGGGTCCCCAATAATCTTCTCTTTGGGATGATTTTTCTGTCAGCTGTCTGTTCTGGATTTCCTGTTTTCTTCTCTTTCCAAATCATCTAAATCTGATTTTTGTCTCTCTTCCTTTTCTTGATCTTCATCTTCTTCAATAAATTCTTCATAAGTTGGGTAGTTTTCATTATGGTTGATTTCTTGTTTCCTTCCTTCATCAACCTTAACATCTGCACTCTCCACAATTTTCTTGAGTCTTTTGTTGTAGCATGTGTAGGCTTTGCTTTTTGTTGAGTAACCAAGAAAAATACCTTCATCAGCTCTATCTTCAAACTTGCCAAGATTGTTTTCAGTTCTTTTAATGTAACACTTGTTGCCGAACACTTTGAAGTATTTTGCTGTAGCCTTTTTGTCAAACCACAGTTCATAAGGGGTTTTTCTTTCATGCGGCCTCAACATACATCTATTATGAATGTAGACTACAGTATGAACTGCCTCTTTCCAGAACCTGTCAGCAATTTTGCTCTTAGTTAACATGGTCCTTGCCATTTCTTGCATAGTTCTGTTCTTTCTTTCAACTACTCCATTCTGCTGTGGTGTTCTAGCTGCTGAAAACTGTCTTCTAATCCCATGTTTTTCACAATATTCTGCAAACTCATTTGAAATAAACTCTCCACCTCTATCTGATCTCAAACATTTAATAATTTTTCCAGATTGATTCTCAACAAGATTTTTAAAAGTTTTAAACATCTCAAATGCTTCTGATTTAAATTTCAGAAAGAGTACCCATGTCATTCTGAAAAAGTCATTTATACACAGCATGAAATATTTGTAGCCATTTATAATTTCCGTTCTCATGGGTCCACATAAATCTATGTGAATTAGTTCTAACGGTTTGCTTGTAAAATACTCTTTTACTTTGAAAGTAGATCTGGTTTGTTTCCCCTTTTGGCATGACTCACAAATGTTGTTTGAGGGTTTACCAATAGTGGGTATGTCTCTTACTGCTCCTTTTGAGCTGATCTTTACCAGATTATCAAAGCTTATGTGACTGAGTCTCTTGTGCCATAGCCAATTTTCTTCTTCCTGTCCAACCAAGCAAGCTCCTTCTGAAGTCTCCGAGAGAGTATACAAATTTCCAGAAGTTCTCAGTCCAGTGGATATTAACTTTCAATTTTTTGTCTTTCTTACTTCACAACCCTCTTTCTTGAAAATTACTTCATGACCTCTGTCACAAATTTGACTTACACTCAGTAAGTTATGCTTTAGACCTACCACAAAAAGAACTTCCTTAGAGTTGATTTTTCTGTCACTTAACTTAACTGATCCTTTACCCACTATCTTTGCTCCATCATTGTTTCCGAATTTTACAGAACCACCTTCGTATGTCTGTAGCTTATCAAACTTATGTTTGTCTCCTATCATATGACTAGAGCATCCACTATCCAGAATCCAAGGTGCAGATTTATTCTGGGCTTTGAGAGCTGTTTGAACAATTAGATATTCCTTGTCTTTCTTCGGTTGTTCCTTTTCTTTCCACTGAGATTTAACAACAGATCTGGTCACTTGTTTTACCTTCTCCCTTTCATTGGCTTGTGACAATTTTTCGAGAGATTTTCTGTTTTGTTTTAATCCAGTTGATTGATACTTTCTTACCTGATATTTATTTCCTGCAAAAGAGCTACGAAAATTTCTTGCAATATGTCCGAAGTTATGACAGTTATAACATTCTACAGCATAATCTATCAAAGGTGAAAAAATATTTCTACTAGCAAAATTTCTTTGTTCTACATTATATCTACAACTTGAAATTTTATGACCATATGCATTGCATTTAAAACAATAACCAGAAAAGGAACGAGTGTACCAGGGAAATGGTTGTTGCCATGTGGAAGTAGGAGCCATGGGTCTTCTTCTTCTTTGATATGTGACTTTGGTGAATCCATCATTTGCAGAACTCCTTTCGAGCTTGGACTTATTGTTTTCTTTTGCATGATACGGTTTATCTTGATCAACCCTGATCTTGTATTTATTATTTATTGGTTCTACAGTTACAGCCTTTGAGTCCTTTGAGGATTCTCCTTCATCAAAGCCTAGACCAAATTTGATACTCGTAGGCCTTTGATTATTTAACATTTTATTCAGTTTTGTGGAACTGTCTTCAAATTTATGATGACAACTCAGTTTTTGATTCATCTCTTCTAGTCTGCAGCCTTAATCCAACTATGTCTTCTTCTAGCTTATTGCACTCATTTATTTTCACGGTTAACTGAGCTTCAAAATCTTCAGACTTTTTCTTATATTCTTCGAGTTTGTACTTTCAAACCGATTATCAAATTGCTAGCATCCTCAAATTTTCTTGAAATCTTTTTATTTTGTTTCCTTTCTGCACTTAACTCTTCAAGTGCAGCAACCAACTCACCTTCCAGATCTACCTCAGCCTCATCCTCTAATTTTTATTCACACTCCTGGGTTTCCTCAGTTATTTTTTCTTCAAAAGCCATGAACAAGGCTTCACCAGTTTCTTCTTCTGAGTCCTCACCTGGAGCTTGTCTTACCGAAGAGTCAATGTTCTTGGAAATGAAACTTTTCTTCTTGATGTTCCTTTTTCTAAAATGTGGTTTCTTCTTCCAGACATTTCTTTCTTGGTGTGTCCCTTCATCATTTTTGTTTTTCTCATTCATTGGGCATTTTTCTGCAAAGTGCCCGATGCCTCCACAGTTAAAACACTTGAACGGTAGCTTGCCTCTGTACTTTCCTTTTCCCTTTACTAATTTTCTAACAAAGTTTGCTTCAGTTTCATCTGTAGATTCTTCTTCCTCAGATTCTTGTTTAGATTTTATATTTTTTTGTGCTTGAAAAGCTACTTCTCTGTCTGAGGGCTTAGTTTGTCCAATTCTCATTTCATATGCTTGTTAGAGAACCATGCATTTCATCCATACTAAAAAAATTTAAATCTTTTGCTTCTTCTATGGCAGAAACCTTTGCATCAAATATTTTATTGAGAGTTCTTAGTACCTTCTTCACAACAACTGCATCTTCCATCTCCTCGTCGAGTCCTCTTATTGCATTAATGTTTCCATTTACTCTTAGCATATAGGCTTCTATGTTCTCATCATCAGTCATATTTAATGCTTCAAACTGGGCACAATGTGTTTGCAGCTTAGCTTCCTTGATCTTGTTATCTCCTTCATGAATGCTTTGCAGTTTGTCCCATATGTCTTTTGCAGATTTGCAGTTCATGATGCGTATCAACTCACTGTCTACTAATCCACACATAATAGCATTCTTGGCTTTCGAGTTGTTCTCAAACTTTTTCTTCTCAGTCGCATCTGTTGGAGGAACAGAGGGTACAATGTATCCATTTTCAACAGATTCCCAAATGTCATAACCCAATGCACATAGATATGTCTGCATCCTAAGTCTCCAGAAAGAATAATTTGTTCCATCGAACAGAGGAGCTTTGTTAGAAGAGAATCCTTCACCACCGGCCATTGTGTATCTCCCAAGATCACCTTAGCTGATTAAGCTTGTACAGGAACCTTGCTCTGATACCAATTGATATTATCACAATGACATTGAGAGGGGGGGGTGAATCAGTGTAACTATTTAAAAACTTGAATCTGCAACTCTTAAAACTTAAAAATGCAAGCTTAAAAACAAATAAAGCAAGTATAACACATGAGCATCACACAACACAAGATTTAACGAGGTTCACCGATGTGGCTACTCCTCAAATAATTACTGTTTGGACTACAATCCAAATCCAGTCATTGCAAGGATTCAATCTTTACAAATAGTTTACCGACACCCCATTGGAAGGAGCACCAACCCCCGATTTTTCTGCTGCAACAGATAGGAGCACCAACTCCTTTTACCAAGCACCAACTTGGATTTCAATTTTTAACAAAATATTGACATAAAAATGCCTTCTCTTTTGCAAGACCCTCACTGGTCTATAGCTCATACAAATTAATCTCACAGAAGCATACAAATAATTGTTAGAATCTCAATATCTTCCTTTTACAGTCTAAACCTCTCTTCTGATCTTTCAATAAAATTGCATTCAGGTTCAGGTTCTTGTTCTTTCACTGTACTTCGAGCAGCACTCTTACTCAACCTTATCCTTTTTTTTTTTCATGAATAACCACGGTTGCAGTAACCTATCTTCCTGTGCTTGTTCGAGTTTTTTATATTTTATTTTCTTGAACGGCTCAATTTTTAAATGGTTCAAATTTTCCCTCTAAAATTTCATGCATTTTTGGCTGTAATTGATCCATCAAATCCCCTCTGACACGTTCTACCTTTTCGCTGCTTTCTTACTGACATATTCTGAAATTCTGCTCTGCTGGTACTGACACCCTTTTCTATGCAGACTGACAGCCTTTTTACGTGTTTCGATGCTCTATGATTCTGTTCTCCTAAACTCTACGTAACTGCCCTTTTAGCACTTTCACACTCTTTTTTATACTGTGTCGATCCTTCTATTCTACCCGCTACTGTCGTGTCTGACATGCACAACCATCGAGAGGATTTCTTGTTTGTAGAGATTATCTGTAATACTGCGCTTGTGCCAGATTGCTGCATCACGACCCTGTAATAGCCGTTCTTTTCTTAAATGCATGCTTCGTAACTTTCCCTGTGACTCCAGTTAACTGCTACAGTATTTTCTCTAATATTTCACCAACACTGTCATTGGGAACTGCATATCTGACTCTAGTTAACTCTACTATAACTGGCGCTATTTTGACACCTGTCACAGTGCATGTATCTTTGGCTTTTTCCCGCCAAGCTGTTACCTGTCGCGATATCGCGACATATCTTCCTTCAAGACCTTGTATCAGCATGCACCCATGAAAACATTACATGTCATGATATCGTGATGTTTTCAGCCTCCTTCTACTTTACTTGGCACACACTCACGAAAATGAGACATGTCACAAAATCGCGACGCTTTTGCTGCATTGAGCTTTTTTTTGTCTCCTAGTCGTGAAAATGAGACATGTCACGAAATCATGACACTTTCAGCTTTTGCTGACATCATCCTTAATGTCATCGTGAAATCACGACGCTTTCGGCTTCCTGCGGCTTTTCTTTCAACTTGTCGTGAAATCGTGACACTTTCAGCTTTTGCTGACGTCATCTTCAAAGTTGTCGCGAAATCGTGACGCTTCCGGCTTCCAACGGATTTTCTTTCACCTTGTCGTGAAATCGTGACACTTTCAGCTTTTGCTGATGTCATCTTCAAAGTTGTCGCGAAATCGCGACACTTTTCATCCATGGCACCTTTACTCCAAACTTGTCGCGAAATCGCGACAGTTTTTCAACTTTGCTTCTTTCCTTCCAGCATGTCACGAAATCGTGACAATTTTTCATGAACTTTCTCTCTCCTCATTTTTGTCGCGATATCGCGACACTTTGCGCCCTTAGTGCTTTTCTTCCGAAACTATCGCGATATCGCGACACTTTCTCATGCACTTTTTCTCTCATCCTTTTTGTCGCGAAATCGCGACAATTTTGCTTGCACCTTCTCTCTCCTCAACCATGTCGCGAAATCACGACAATTTGGCATGCATTTTCTCTCTCCTCCATTATGTCATGAAATCGTGACATTTTTCCTTCTGCCTTTGGACCTCTCAACCTGTCGCGATATTGCGACAGAAAACATGTCACGATATCGCGATAGTTTTCTTACTTGTCTTTTTTTGCAAATTTCTGAATCTAGGTCACTTCTGTTTTCCTTGAAAATCACTGTACTTGATCTAACTGACCTCTGAACTGCATCAACTGCATCAATCTATTTGTGTTGACAATAATGACAATACTTTTGTAATGCTTGTGCTGCACCTTGCTCAACAGGGATTACAAATTTTTCCTATCCTACTCCCTAATAAGCCTATCATATCCGGACCGCTCCACGGGAAGACGGATTTTTGACAATTTCAACTCCAAAAATGTGTCACAAAAAGGGTTCACACCCACCAAAAATAGGTCAGAATGTTCAAAAATTGCTTTCACATTCAACGGTAAACAACTGAAGGCACCCTTACCTAAGTCCTCTTGGATAAAGCGACTCATCAATTTTTTCATGTCAGTCATTCCCTCATCGATTCGTTGCTTGAGGGGGTAGTCACACTTAGTCACCAATCAACAAAAATATACCCAATCAAGGAAATACCACACATTCAAAGGATCATTGACAAAGCCAATCACGCCCTTGCTTGGGGCAGCAAACAAACAATAATCACAAGCTGATCAAACACTTGGCATTCATGAATCATGAACTCAAGGTTCCCATAGACAAAAGGTTGTGCCCTTTGCCCATTCATGATTGATCAATGTCCAAGCTCAAGTAACACCTCACCGAAAAAGGTTAACACTTGAATTAAGTTACTTAGCTTGTTAGAAGCAAGGATTTAAGAATGTGTGCCCTTTCCATACTTGGGGCATCAAGAGTTGGTTAGGTTACTGAGAAACCCTAATCATTAGTGCTTTGGTTATCTATTTTTGCTCAGTGCTACGCCTTGCACAATGCTTCCCAAAAAGGGACATTCGTAGACACCAAAATAGCACCAATATGATTATGTGATGACAAGCGCTGATCGCATTGACACACACAACCCCTAGGGCAGCCCCCAGAGGTTAAACAGTGGTCCTAACCACTCCCAAAAGTAGTTTGGAGGTCAGAGGTCAATTTGGCACCTTTTTGGCACCTTGCTCTCTGCTCGTCCCACCCAGGGACCGAATACAACTCGGCATTCGTCCCACCCAGGGACGAATATCAGCATTCGCCCCGGGGTGAGGCGAATAGCAAGTTTGATTGGCAAAAATTCAAACCTCGACATGTTGGCCAGTTAACTGAAGCTTCAGGCCATGCAATTGCGAGGAACGACTCCAAATCAAGAAGAGAGACTTCAGTCATGCATGTTTTTATTTTAGAGACCTCATGCAAGGAGATTCTAAATCAGGGAATTATCTTTTCTCTCAAAATAGGACAAAAAACCCAAGTAGCGCCCTTGCATGCACAATTTAAATAGAGAGACCCTAGTTCTATAAATTGGTGAGTTTTCTCACCCAAAGAATATACAGAGAAGGAGCATTTGAGCAACGAAGTGCTGCCAATTTACATACCTACTTGCAATTTGTGCCTTTCACATCCTTAATCTCTCATTCGAAAGGGAGGTAATTGGGTGATTATTCGAAGCACGGATCCGCACCCAAAACCTGATTTTTGGCCACAATATCCCACAAAATTTGTTAAAAACACCCCATAAAAAGTTTTGGACCCATCCCAAGTGGATTAGTGCCAAAACAGAGTCCCAAATGGTGGGCGTTCTGCCCCCGGGTGCCCCCTAAGCTATCATAGCCCTAATCGCCCCACCCCGGAGCGATTAGAAATCTATGATAGATTTCTATTATTTTTCTTTTGCATCTTATTCTAGGTCTGTTAAATAGGTTGTAGTTTAAATTTCACTCCATTTTGAGCAATTTTGACCAGGTTTTTATCATTTCCCGCCTTTACTAACTTGCATATGGCACCAACAAAATCTAGGTGATAGAGGCCAAATTGGAGAAATATGACCTTCTGGGTCTTCCCAAAACACCCCCAATTAGCTAACCCCAACTTTGCAGGTCATTTGGAGCTTCCTAGATAGGACATTGAAGAGGGTGCTTTTCGACAAGTTATTGTAGGTCTATTCGTCCCGACCCAGGGAGAAAACAAATCTATGAGGAATTTCCAGACTGTTCCTTTTCCAGTGGCCTCCTGGTAACATATTTATGCTTCTGTTAATTTTTATCGTTTTAATATTTTCATGCATACACTAACAGCAGGCCTTGGGAAATACATGTTTTATTTTTTCTGTAGGTGCTACTAATATTTTTAGTTTCTTCGAAAGCATGTTTTCGACATCTGAGGAGTAGGAAGGAGTAAAAAATCATATACACAAGCGGCGGTGACATTTTGGTATGCCCATATTACATGTGGGCACGCGGAAGAAGGATTGCTATCCATGGATGTGACAAGAAACATATTTGACGCTCCTATCCCCTAAAAAGGAAGGAGACATATTGTAACACGAATTTAAAACATATCAATAAAGAGGGCCCTATTCCCTATCGCTTTTATCTTGTTTCAATTCGTCTATGTTCTTTCCTTTCATGCATTTTCAATATATAGGCTTTTAGTGTTAAGTTTGGTTCTACACGCATCGTGCTTGGCATATTCCTTTTTGTTTCCGTATCCTCGTGATTTCAATAGTATATGGAATACATCCTTGAGGAGTAGATGATTTATGAAGGATAGCTAGTTTGTAGAGGCCAAGTGCTATTGTGGAGGATTTTGCTTACTATATTCATTATTTACATAAAAGGGTGCAAAGTGAATTAGAAAGGATTGTCATGAAGTATAAACAACACATTGATCATAATAAAAGAGTGCTATAATTTTAGGTTGAATATTTGGTTCTAGCATATTTACAAAAGGAGTGATTCCCAAAAGGTACTTATAATAGGTTAAACTGGAAAAATATTGGACCCTGTAAGGTCTTAAGGAAGTTTTCCACCAATGTGTACGAAATAGAACTACCTAAAGGAGTGGATATATCACCCATTTTCAATGTAGCAGATTTATATACATACCATGAGTGATCAACCAGTGAACAAGAGGATATGGTTCAGGACTTCCAAATATTGATTGGATGCAACAACTACCAGAAAAGGAATGTGATGAAATTGAAATGATCATAGATTCTAGGGTTGCTAAAAATATGAGAGGCAAGAAATATCATGAATATTTAGTCAAATGGAATAATCAAGCAATCGAGGATGCCACATGGATGAACGCATCTGATATTTTCAAATATAGGGTTCAAATTGAAAAATTATTGAATGTTCATCAACCATTTCTTCTACTTGGTGAGTATGATGCGGGAGCATCCCAACAATATTTTCAATAGTAATAATCATGGAGCTAAAAATCCAACCTTTCACCTCTTGTGCAACTGAGTTATAAATTATTTACTTTTGTTTAAAAGTGGAGTTGGGGAGGAGAGGAAAGAGAAGTCTCAACTAAGTTTTGTAATTATAAAAAACAAATAAAATCTATTTTATCCATTAATCATTGTGAGCCTTGTTATTGTGAATTGCATATTTGGGATTGCTTGTATTCTATTGTTTCCTTCTTGTGCAGGTTCTTGAGAAATATTCAGTGAGTTATATTATAATGAAGAAGAACTATGGTGTTGCAGTTAGAATCTAAGAAGCCATTTGAATGAGAGGAAAGTGAATCTCAGTATAAATATATGCCAGCAATAGAGTATAGAGGAATAATTGAAGCACCAAGATGCACTTATGATTGGTACAATGTGCAAAAATAAATTGTATAATTGTGGATCTCTCAGAACTGTATTGAATGAATAAAAAAATGGATGGTTGTATTTGAATGGTTTAATAAAGTGGAGTGACTATGACATGAAATATTAATTTGAAGTGTAGCAAAAACCACCTAATTACGTGAAGGATGAAAGTGCAGTTAAGGTTAGAATTGTACAAGCATCCCATAAAAATTGCACCATTGAAGAAATGATAATACTAGTGAAAAGTGGCCTACATTGTACAATTGTGTGTTTTGATTGTACATTTTGGATTGAGCAATTATCTGGTTATTGTACGGTGATTAGGGTTGAATAATTTCCCAGTTGTACGATTGCTATCTGAATTGTATGGTTTCCCAAATTGAATGGTTGTTTCTTGGTTGTATGTTTACTAATTGATTGAATGGTTTCTACCTGGTTGTATGATTATTGCTTGATTAAATAGTTGTTGCATGGTTGTATAGTTATTGCCTAATTGAACGATTGCTACCAAATTGAATGATTTACACCTGATTGTACGATTTTTATTGGAATTGTATAGTTTTTGCCTGGATTGTATGATTACGATCATAAAATGAATGAATTACTGAATTGAACGATTGCAATTTGATTGTACGATTATGGTTTGAATGACCAAAATGAACGATTGTCAATTGTAGTATTGTAGGAGAAGACAAATATTAACTTGCTTTGAATCTTCTTAGGGAAGTGTTGAGTTGTTACTGCATTTATATAGTTACACTTAAATATTGACTTGCAATTCTTTTTTTTAGCCATTATTCTTTAAGTAAAAGTTATTTAAATATTTCAAATCTAATATTCTTCAAAAATATCATAATATTTTTCTTATATCTAATAGTATTCAATTGTCTTATTAATATATTGTGTATATATTAGTATTTGATGAGTAAAATTTTAAATTACCCTTTAAATGAAATGTTGAACTATGACCTTCACTTCAAGGTTAAAGGGTTAAAGGGTCAAAGTCAAAATTTATTTTTTGTTATGAAGGAAATTTTTTATCTTATCCTTCTCTAAAGAAAAAGATAATGTTTAAAGTGTTATGAAGGTTCCAATATTGATCACTGAATATAAATTTACATATTTTTTTCTCATTTTATAATAATTATGGATGTCAATAGGCAACCCCTTTGGTGCATTTCAACTAGTCCCCCATCACATTCAAATGGAACCTCCAATGGTAACTTAAGAGGGAATAATCAAGGATCATTATAGGATAGAAATAAAAAATACCAAGGCCAATAAGAGTATTCCTATCAAAGTTATCTCAAATGTTGTGGCACATCCCAAATGGATGATAGGGCCAAAATACGTTATTATTGTATACAAGAAGGAGGTGTTCATGGTTCTATGAAATAAATAAGGACAAAAATATAGGCAGATGAAATATAAACCATTCTTTGTATTGTCAATTGAATGAAATGCAAAAGCATAGTCAATAACAACATTTATAAGGGATGTCATTCTTGGGTAATAAATTGACTTGCATCTTCATGCAAAATACCATTTTTCATCTAACTTCTCTTTCTTGTAATGAAGTTTGTGCTATGTAGAACAATATTCACAAAAATTGCAAATTAACCTTAATTTTATTATGTTGGTGTATACAACTCTTTGCATATTTATTATTATTATTATGTATAATTTTCTTACCCTCATGATTTTCAATCATAATGTTAACAATTCCTTCCTTGAATACTAAGTTTCTCTACTTTTCAATGATAGCATATAATCAAATATTTCACAATATATCAATATTAAATTCACACACAATTATATGCACAAGAATTCATAAACTAATAAACTTATTGTATTTCACATATTACACACTTTGTATTGAAGTACTAAAATTTGATTACATAAATCCCATATGCTTCCTCTACATATAGCCTTTGCAAATACTCTGACATTTCAACTTTATTTAACTATTCATATTCTTAGACTCTTCAATATTCCAAGAAATATGACTCTTTATATTTTTATCTTATGAGAAATACATTTTATTTACTCCTAATAACGACAAACCTCTATTTATTACCCAATGAAAATCTCAAAATGAATCATATTTACAAGATTATTTTCACACCAAATATTTGCAAGTATCAAATAATGTAATAACCGTGAACACCCCCTATATAACATTATTTGGTATAAGGTTCATTGCCATCATTTGCTCTTATCCCTTCTTGTCATTCTTCATGGTGATGAACCTTGATTATTTTTTAATATTTACCTTCGTCCTTAATAAAGTAATACATGTCTAAATCCCAATATTGATAAAAGCTCTTACATGTACCTATCATACTCCTAAGCAAGTCATCACAATAATCTAAACTATCACTGACATATCTTATATTGTTATTGTCTTTGATGCTATTTGGATACCACAACATATTATCAATATATTTTGTCTTAACATCTCTGTGGCCTAAAACCATCATAAATATCTTAATCAATTCTACCAACATGCCTAATAATATTTTTCATTTTGGCTACTAGAAATTATTTTGTTCTCATTAATATGGTTCAA
The DNA here is from genome assembly GCA_028583015.1 of Wollemia nobilis. NCBI lineage: Eukaryota > Viridiplantae > Streptophyta > Pinopsida > Araucariales > Araucariaceae > Wollemia > Wollemia nobilis. The sequence continues at coordinate 586,312 of JAQPPZ010017191.1, read as the reverse complement.
ATCATTACTATATATACAAGTATTGGCATATGCATTCATAGCACTTAAATCACTAGTTCACATCTTACACCTACCATTTTATGTTTTACAACATACTAAATATTAGTCCTTTGATGAAAATCATATATGTCTTTCTTTTATAGAATACTAATGAGCAACTTTAAATTTCTCTATCACCCTTTCAAGAACATCTTGTAGAGTACTATCTTATTCTTTTACCATGAGAATTTTGGGGTCAACTAGATATCTTTTCTCATAGAAGCTAATCTAGATGTTTTTTAGAGTGATATTACATCTAAAGCAAATATACCATTTTTTAGGACCCAAGGACTTCAATATTATTTTGTATTTTGATAAAATAATTCTTACTACCATTTTTAACTTTGAATTCTGCTATTCTTCCTTTAGTGTGAATTGTACTATTTCTTTATTTATTTATTTATTTTTTTTTTAACATTATAGAATCGGTAGCCGCCATAAATCCGGGTAGGCTATCTAGATTTTATGGCCGCCAAAGTATTTTGCATTGTTCGCCCTAGAAGCGGCCACAGTATTTTGTGCTATCCACCCCGAAGCTACCACATAGATCTTCGTACAGTCCACCCCTATAACCGCCATGCCACAATCATTTTAAACCTTTTACACCGCTGAAAGCACTAGGAAAGGGACAAGCATTCAGTCCGGAGAGGCCCGAGATTTGAACCTTGGACCTCAACCCCCCTTATGGGGTTTGGATGAACCAATTGGTCTACATCTCGGACCTAAATTGTACTATTTATTACAATTATGATATTTAAATTAGGTTATATGTTATTCCTAGAATATTAAAAACTTTCTCTAGTGTGTATTCTAAGAAAGGTAGACTAAATATAACATTACCTTTTCCTTAGACTTGGTAGATTTTATCATCTGCGGTCTTGATTGGTATACTTTGTTTCACTTGAATAGAAACAAATTGATATAGATTATCAATTATGTGATTATTGGCTCCTGAATAAATATACAAAAATATCTTCATACTCAAATTTTGGTTTTGTTTGATTTGTTTGTGGTGATTCACTATTTCTCAAAACATGTTTGTGATGATATTTCTTCTAGTTTTGAAGTCAATTCTTAATGAAGTTTACTTCTTTAATCATATGTGAATTTATTAAAGAACCTTTTGATGACATCATAATTAAAGAACATTATTTTAATTGATTTTCTAATGCTTCATGTCAATTTTGAAAAAAGTAGAATACCTTTTATCTCCCTAATTAATTCCTTTCAATATTTCAATGACCCTTACTACGTTTAGTCTTTGATTTTTCCTTACCTTTTCCTTCAATAATTATTTCAATAATGTATCTTTCCTTTATAACATCAAATGTATTTCAATGAATATGCAAGCTAATTTCTCCTTTTTTAATATTTCCTTCGTTTCTTGAAGAATTTTTTCCAAATTTTCCTTATAGTATTTCTTGCTGAAATATCTTTCATTCAATTAATCTTGCATTCTCTTTTAATAATTCTTCTCTATTTAATAATTTTTATTTCCTTTTTCTTTTCAAATTTTCTTGATTTTTTCACAATTTCTTTTCAAATATTTCTAATATTTGTCTCCAAATTTTTTTATTTAATATTTCCTTTCTTTTATTTATTTATTATTAATGGTAAAAATAGGGGTTTTGGAAGGGTCCCAAACCTTTTACATAGGATAAAGAAACTTCTAGATTAGACAAAATCCCAAGGTCAAAAATGTACAAGATCAGATCAAAAAATGACATGAAACTAACACAAGAGACCAACAATAAAAAATTGCTAACAAAACAAGAGAATAGAATGGCTAACTAAGATTTGGAGAGGATAATATCGACCTCCAAGTCTTCCTTATTATTCTTAATATACATCTAGATCTACAACACCTCCCTCAAATGGTCCAACATATAATCTTCATTTACTACTATGATTGGAGTTGTGACCTCCATTTAAATTTAAGACTTTTTGAGTGCCATTAGAAATCTTCTTTGAAGTTTCCTTAGCTCTTGTCATAGATAGAAAAGGTCTCCCCACCTTGGTTTCACTACCTAGGTCAACATTATTCCTTGAATATTGTGTCTTCCTCATTGAAGGAGTTTCCTCTATACTACCTACCTATGTAGCTTTACCCTTGGTATGAAGTGCTTCCTCTATCGAAATATTATCCTTGCCTAAGATCTAGATATCAAGAGCTAATTGTGGTTCATGCTTAGAACTTTAAGCCAAAAGCAACTTGCTTTTTGAAATGTCTTCCACCCTATTGGACTGATGAATCCCTTGCCACTCTCTTCTCTAATGTAGTTTCTTATACTCTAAAAGAGTCAAACCATCAATATCCATTAATTCCTCTCTAGAATCATAGATGTATTCTATACCCTGATCTTGATTACCCTCCACTAGGTGCTCCTTTCCTTGGACAACCAATATATCCTCTATTGGACATCCCTCCTAAGTATTATTCTCTAAAACCAAATGGGAATCTATTAGCTTCTCCTTGATAGACACCTCCTTGGTATTTGTATCTACTTCTAGCCCTTTAGATTTATTCTTATGGGTATCACAACCAGAGCTCTCCCCTTTCTCCATTTGGGGTTTCTTGGACTTTTGGACTTGATCTTTTGATTGGGGATGAGAAGCCTTTTTTCATATATTCATAAAGTTCCTCACTTTAGGGTAGTATTTTCCCACATGGCCAAACTTCTTGCATATGGAGCATGAAGTAGGAGGGTTTTCATATTTGATATTTTGGTCCCATAACCTCAAATATAATATTAGCCTTATAGAGGATAGAAGTGGCTTATCTAGGTTAACATTCACACAAAATATTGCATGAGTCAACCTAGTTCCTACTTTGGTAGCAGAATCCATCGCTATGGGAGATCCAATGGCCCTAGCAATTTCTCCAAAAACATCTTTCCCAAAATTCAAGCAATAAACTTGAAAGCCTTACCCAAATAGGGGCTAGACTCATAACTTCTTTAAATGGGTCAAAAGATATATCCCATTTCTTAAGTGCTAGTCCTCTTCTCCTGTAAAACCATGATCCTTGAAGCATGATGTGTGTAATATCCTCAAGGTTTTGGAAATAAAACAACACAAATCTATTTTGCATGGTCACCATATCAACACGGTTTTTGGGTTTCCATTTCTCAATTCCCATTTGCTCATAGAATTTATATATTATCTAGGCCCAAAAAATTTATCAACCAAGCTATTTTACCTTTTCTAAATTGGTCTCATTTCTAATGGACATGGGATGAATAGTCAAACTGAATCACCCTATTTAATAGGATAAATAAAAAATATCACAAGATCTGGATCCCGAGCTCGAGATAACATTTTTCCAAGATTGATCCCTCCCCATAGGTTGGGTCCCTAGGTAGGCCCCCTAATCATAGGTAAAGATTATCCTTTTCCTACCACAACATAATTTGAAAAGAGCATTGGGTCAAACTAGCTGCCCTACCGCACTCTAGAAGGATCTAAATATTTATCAAGGTGTTCATGCTTATACCCAAATTTCTTCCTTGTGCTTTGCTCTTGACAAGCTCCAAAATGGATAGCTTAGTTTCAATTCCAATGTCCTTCACCATCGTGCTCCTCAATCGTTCATCGTTGTTGCTCTTCTATGGTTATCATTGCCATATCTCTGCTAGGGTTTCCAAAGTCGTTGCTTAGATCCTGCTCCTCCTATGGAACCTCCACCATGTACACCTTTGTTATCACTACTCCACTAGGATTTTTGAAATCGCCACTCTGCTAGGGATTCCAAAGTCACTACTCAGGTCCTACTCCTCCCATGTAACCTCCACTGCACGCACCTCCATCATCACTACTATACTAGGATTTTTAAAGTCACTATCCGCTAGGGTTTCCAAAGCCACTACTCTGCTAAGATTTTCAAAGTTGTTCAGTTCTTTCTCCTCTCCTTTCTTCTAAATTTACTCTCACATTATTCACTTTAATTTGATTTAGTAGTTTTGTCTTAGCTATTTCAATTCTCTTATTCTCAAATATCTCACTTTAATTCTTATATTTTAATATATTCCTTCTTTCACCTTATAAATATATAAGGTGTTCATTTTTAATTAATGATTCACTACCATTTTGAGATAAATTAAAATTTATACCTTAGGTAGTATTTTTACTCCAATTCTATGGACTCTTCTACAACATTCTTTGTATTCTCCAATGTCAACCTTGCATGTAGGTATGCTATGTGATCTTCCTTCAATTGATTGACTTCAATATTTGTTTCTATCACATCATTTACTCTATAATCTTAATATTGTTATGTATTTTGCATAATAAATGTTACTTCTATACTTACTCTTGTAATTATTTGTCCTTTGTTAATCTTCTTATATACTTGTGTGTTTGATTCATTTCACCTTCTTTTATTGCAACTATTGATAATGTTCCTTCTCTATTCTCTAAATAATTTTAATATTTAGCACCTTTACGGGCATTATAGGGCTACTTTATAGCATTAACATCCTCTACTCCCTTCTACTAAAACTAATTATTGCCTTCAACATCTCCTACATTGTTTCTTATCACTTGTGCTTTCCTTTGTCATCTCCATCTAATTCTATGTCCTCACATCTTGTTTTTCCTTTTATCTTTTCTCTTTCTTATGTTCTCTCTTTAGCAGCATTCACACCTCAACCTTCTACTTCAACATTGTTCTTTCTTTTTCACTAGTCCTTCAACATTCACACCTTGGTCTTCTACTTCAACAATGTTTTTTCTCCTTTAATATTTTCCTCCTAGCTGGTTTGTCTTCTAATATGCTTCTTCCTACTCATCTTAGGTAAATGTTTTCCTCTATAATGGTGGATTTCACCAAGAACACTCAATGTGGTTCACATACCACTGATAACATATAATCAATTCTCTCATAATATATCAAGATTAAATTTACACACACTGATATGCACAAGTATATACAAATGGATAAACTCATTGTATTCCATAGATTACACACATAGTATTCTAATACCAATAAAGTATTAAAATTTCATTACATAACTCTCATATGCTTCCTCTACATATAGCCTTTATAAAGACTCTTGACATTTCAACTTCATCTAACTATTCATTTTTAAGACTCTTCATTCTTATGAGAACTGTGATTGTATATTTCTCATATGATAAATATATTTTATTGACTCCTAGTAAAGACAAACCTCAAACAATTACTAAATGATAAACTCTAAATTGCTTATATTTACAAGTATGTTTTCACACCACATACTTATAAACTATTTACAAAAAAATTAAAGTAGCAAATAATGTAAAAGACTCCAACATTCAATATCTTTTGTCAAATAAACCATATATGTTTCCATAAATATTTCTTTAATGATAATTTTTTAGATCTTCTTGGTCCAAGAAATATTTATTCATTTTATTCCAACAATTCATGGGATGATCCATGTTAAATTTAATCTCTCCATTTCTTCCATGTAATGCAAAAACAAAATGCTCTCTCATGACAATATTTTTAAATAAGAATATTACATGCACTTTTCCAACAAAAAAATCTCTTTTATAACAATTACTTTCTAATTTTATTAAGCTAATTATATTTTAAAACTATTACTTATATATTATAAATTATAATGTCCTTACATCACATTATAGCTAGAGTCTTCTTATCTATATTTTCTCATTGCTTTTAATGATAGACTTTAAATTACAAAAAAATATTTGGAATATAATTTGTTATATTTATTCATTGAATATTATGCCCACTTCACTTGTCATACTCATTCATGAAATTATTTATAAATATTAATATTATATATATATATGAATTTTAACCTAAATTATTTTTTATCTATATCTTAATATTAACTTTATAATATTATTAATGAACGCATGAGAGGATGGAGCTTGAGAGGAAGAGGCTTGAGCCGTTGAGATTTGGTCCTGTTATGAAGCCCTATTTTTACTACTCCTTGTGGATTGGACCCAATAGGTATTGGATATTTTTTTGCTGCTAAGGCCTCTAGTGAGTTTTGCATTCTCCTCCCATTTTTTTGGGAGATCTATCTAGATTTCTAGACTTTTTCTAGGAAGAGCTGGTTAACTCTCCATTTTGTGTTTTTCGAGAAAATCTGAACTCCCTTATTTTTCTACCGAGGAGATCCATCTGGATTATTTTTTTGTGGTCCTTAGAGATAATTGTTTGAATCTTCCTTATTTGAAGTTCTTCTCTAATGGGGAAATATCTCTTTGATCGATCTGATTTATAATCAAGCGATTGACAGGCATCTTGAAGGTCCTCATCTTAGAATTGAACAAGATTGTGATCTCTATCTTAGCTATTGATGCAAATTGGTGTTCAACTTATTGTTGTTTCTCTACTAACCCTAGATCTACTATGTCTCATAATGTGGATCCTATGGCGGATTCTTTTGGAGGTTCTTGAAGGCCATCTCCCTCGTGATGGGAGGGAGAAAGATTCAAATATTTAAAGCTTTTGCTAGCAAGGTTCAGGTCGTTTGAGACTCTCTAGCTATTTCCAAAGGCTTTCTTGGCTAAGTTTGTGGATCATATTTTGGGTCTAAGGAACTCTTCTATGGATATATTCATTGATTTGTTTTATGGCCCTAATTAGCATAAATTCAAAAAATTACGGATGCAGATCTATTCCCTTGGGTGGGTGACCTTAGATGCCAAAATATTTCCCATAAAACCTATTTTTTGAGCTCCCTTCTAGGTAGATTGATAGCCCTAAATACTGGATTCTTCTCAGCTTCTTATGAAAGCATTTTGGTGGATTTAATGGATCTAGTTTTATGGGTCTCAAGATCTATTTGCAGGAGTTTTCTTTTGTAAAATGGAAGAATTTCCCTACATCTCCTGTTGCAATGGTTAGTATTTTGTTGATCTAGATTTTTCTCTGCTGATATCTTTTGAAGATGTTTTTTACCCTATCGGATCATTCTTGTGATCTTTCAAATGAAGTTCTCTATTTTGAGTAGGTGAGCTCGTGTTCTAGTTGGAGGTATGGTTCTATGTGAATGGGTAGAAATTTTTTTAAATGGTTTGACTGGGTGCTAAGCCTGCTTGAAAATTTTGGTTTTAAATTTCTTGGTGGTTTTCTAAACATCCAAATCTGATGCTTGGTGCAGAAAGCCCATTTGAAAATTTTGGTTTTAAATTGTTAAGGTGATTCTTTTAATTTTCAATTTTAAATCTCGGTGCTACTTCCAATTGTATTGCTGGATGATGTTTCAATTGGGTGGCATCCTAGAATTTTAAATTTCAAATTTTAAAAATTTGCAGATGTAAGATCTGCCCGGATCCCCGAGAGATCTTATTTGTCTTTTTTCTAGTTGTCCTTATATATCATGGAGATGATCCTCTTGATATCTTTGGATCTCCATCCTTGTTGGTTAGTTGCTCAATTTCAGTTAGTTTAAGGATTTTCCATTTTGTTTGTTGGTTTCTGTGTGATGCCACTTTTCTAATTTCTCTTTGAAAGGTGACTTGATCCTTTTGTAAATAAGGTTTGGAGGTTCTTTCAAAACTATTTCGTCTATCTAATGAAGGCATCCTTCCTTTAAAAATATTTTAAATTTAAAATAAATAATTATATATATATATATATATATATTTTATATATATATATATATATATATATAAATTATATATATCCTTCTTTTAAAAATATTTTAAATTTAAAATAAATAATTATATATATATATATATATATATATATATATATATATATATATATATATATATATATAAAACAAGTTCACTCACACACTTACACACCTACTATGCCTTACGATGGTTTGATTTTGGGTCTCCTGAAAGAAAACCAAAAACCCTAACCACACACCTACCATACCCCAGGATGATTTAAGCGTGGTCTCCCCAAAAAAAGCCCAAAACGCTAACCACATGAGTATCCTACAATAGTTTGAACCATGGGTTTTCTGAAAAGAAACTCATAACCCCTAAAATAAATAAATAAATAAAATATGCTTACTTTATAAATAAAATCTAATAATTGTGAGTGTTGAATGCATGTGGTTTGATCCCTTACAACTCATTCAAGAAATTAAATAAACTCAATTAAATATTCTTTGTCTTTTATAACTTTGATATGTTTAAGGTCTATAATTCTAGGTCACATATTAGGTAATGTAACACTATGGTTTGGGATTGATATTTATATAGAAGTGTTAGACTGTCAAAAATATGTAGATGTGTCTCCATGGGACATCCATGTGGTTAGGGCTTTGGGCTGTCTTTTTTCGGGGTTCAAATCAGAGTGAGGTGTGTGCCTGTATGAATAAACTTGTGTATTAAAAAAAGTGTAAATATAATTGTGATATTTATTTTCCATAATAAAAATGTTTAATTTAGTTATTGTGGATATTTGAGTGGTTTAGGTTATGAGTTTTCTTTTAAGATATTTAGGTTCAAATCATGGTGAAGTTGATATGTGTAAACGTTAGATTTGTCAAATTGGTTTTTATTTTATATATATATATATATATATATATATATATATATATATATATATATATATATATATATATATATATATATACTTTGATAAATAAAATGGCTTAATTTAGTTATCTTGGACATCCTAATAATTTAAGTTATGAGTTTTTTTTAATAAACCTAAATTCAAACCACAATAAAATATAATATATACATATACACTTATATAAAAAAAATTAAAATAATACTTAATTGATGGTTTGATCTTACACCTTAAATATAAATAAACTCAATTAATTTGTTCTTTGTCTTGTACAACTTTGAGATGTCTAAGGGCTATAAGTCTACGTCACATATTAGGTTGTGTAACACTATGATTTGGGATTGACACCTATATGTAGATGAATATGGTTTATAGATCAATGTCAAACTTGCCAAAAATGCATAAATATAGTTGTGCTAGAACCTCGGATATTAAATCTTAATTTAAAAAAAAAAAAATTAAATTAATAAATTGATAAAAATATGTTAGTAAAAAAAAATTCTATATATTACATTTAATAAAATTAAGAAAATATATAATGTGGTTATATTTCCTTTAATTAAATGCAAGAGATTTCAATATAAACTTGCATGGATTTATATAAAGTTTTATATAAATTATGTATTTTTTGATGAATAAATATATAAATTTTGGAATATATATTTAAATAAAATAGTTTAATTATTTTTAATGTAATATAAAATTTTTATAAAATCTAATTTAAAATAAAATTTATAATGATAAAAGAACATTTAAATTAAAAATATACTAAAACAATCCACATTACAAATGTTTGATAAAATAAGATGAACTAGGTGTTCAATTATAAACCCTCTTTATAAAATGCAAATAATCAATCAAATTTACCTTTAATACATCAATTTAGGTTGAATATATTATTAATTTTCGCTGAAAAGATCTGAAATAACAAATATTTTCTGCATATTTATAACCAAGGTGAAAATATCATATCTTATAATTTGTTACCAAAGAATTTTTTTTTAATACTATTAAGAGAAAAGAGGGTTTTGAAAGGGACCCCACAACCTTTTACAATAAAACCAACCTAAAAGGCAACCAAAAGAAAAAACCACACAAAGCAACCCACAAAGACAGAGAGGCATAAACTATAATGACAAGAGAGAACAAAGACAAGAACGAACAAGAGAGAACCGAGAGGGTTCTACACCAGTATGTCGAACTCATGGGCAATTTTTCCCGTCATCCATGATACCTCCTCTGAATAGTCTAACGTAATATTCACGGAACTCCAAACGATACACTGCTTAATTTCAATTAGTTTTAGACTGTGCAAAACTGCACTCTTCCTCTTAGAGGCCTCCTCCGGAGCATAAATATATTTCACCATTTTGTCCTTATGAAAATCCCTAGGGAGAATCTCCACATCATTGGGTGGGGATAAGGGGGATGACCCATCCTCCTCCCACTTTTTACTGAGTAGACGCAACGACTTTCGAGTGCCACTTCCTTTCGCTTGGCTAACCGATGGAGGAACCCCCACCATAGGCGTGCTTGTTATGGTTTTTCTAACCAAATCATCATTGCTGCATTTTGATGCTTTTCCCCTCATGCCTTTAGCCAAGACATGAATTTTACAAGAAATCTTGTGCAACCCAGAGCCCAGTGAAAATGAGTAAACATCCTCACTATCTTCACTAGAGCTATCAGAGACCACCTTAGCTAGACCGCCTTAGCTTGGCCAGGTGCAGGGACTGGCAGATTGGCTAAAGGTTTTAGGATTTCCTCTGCCACCATCCCATTTTCCACCTCCGCTTGCTCAAACACTAAAAGGGCCAATCCTTGGTGGAGAGGGAACTAACCATGACCCCCTTGCACATCCACCATAGACTTCTTCATTTATTGGAATAAAAATAAGGGAATGTTCATCCACATTTTCCTCCGAAGATGGTTCAAAAACATGGCATGGAAGCTACATATGACATCATACATAGAGTCCAGAGTAAAATAATCCATAATGACTCTAGCCACCCTATCCCATGGTGGAGACAGGGCCTTGGCGCTAAAGCCATTCTAGATTATGGACATAAATTCCTCCTCATACAAGAAAAATCTAATCTCTTTCAACAGTGAATGTTTGTCCCTATTGTGATAGGCACCATCCAATGCCAGACTAGTAGTACGGCTAATCAGCTCCGTAGAGATCTCAAAGGACCAAGACCCAATTCTCACCCAACCATCGTTCCACATTGTCGCCATCCACTTGGAAAGCATCGGGTTGTGCCCATGAAACTTTTGGACACACTCCAATAGACCACCATTCTTTAGAATAGCTTTAACTTCATCATCAATATTTAAGGAGGTGGGCTCCAACCGAGATTCAACATGCCTTGACTTGGAATAATATATCTTAGCTTTTCCCATATTCAAACTATTCACAATCCCCCCACTCCTCCGACCACCACTCTTCCTTAAGAAGAGACCAAAGGAGGCTTCTCCAGAACCAACAATGAAACACAAAAGACTCCAAAGCAAGCCCGAATAGAAATAGGCATCCACTATCTTCATAGACGAAGTCGTGCCACATAAGACACTCTAAAAAATTAGCAGCCAAGGACACCCAAGCACATGGGGAAGAACTAAAGTAGAAACATTACTCCTCCAACCAAACTCCGAAGAGAGGAAGGTGCACAACAGAAGAGACAAAAACCCGATATTCAGAAGGAAGCATAAAAAACCAAGGCTCAAGAGATAAGAACATAGAAACCATACCAACCCTTTCAACAATAAGCAAAATCCATGGAGAGAGAAAAAGGAAAATAAAAAGGTCATCCATTTTATGCCAAAACATCCAGCCACCCCACACGTAGCCACTGGCCTAGAGAAACCTAACCGAAAGACAAGTGTAGTACCACCATAGGAAATCACAAAGAATCTCAACATGAAGGTAATGACACGAAAAATGGCCATAAAAAATGATGGACATTGCCAGGCCAGATAATGATTACCTAAAACCACATCCCAAGAGAGGGGCATAAAATTCAACAAGATAATCACCCCCAAAGCTTCGAAAGAAGCTTCCACAACCTCCATATAAGCCCTGAAGGAGACACGAGAGGGATGATCATAACCCGAACCACTAAACAAGGCAAAGTCCACATCCCAAGGGCGTACTTAAAAATTGGAGAGAAAGAGACAAGGAAGGGGAACTGACACAAAAAAGGCTTCCAATGAAAGAGAAAGCCAAAACCAAAGAAACTTTGAAAAGGACCAAATTGCAAACATCGAGGGGGGTAAAAGCTCTCAAAATTCAAAATTTGAAAGGGAGAAGACCCCGCCTGATGCAAGAAATAAATGATGACCTCCACCATCCCAAATGCAACCACGTAGCACTCCATGCAACACCTTCTACCGCACCAAACTAGCCCCCACCAGAATAATAGAAGAACAACCTTCTGACAACAATTAAGGGACCTCATCATTAGAACGGCGAACACCCTTCCGTGGGAAGTCCCTCTGTCAAACTGAGAATCACAGACAAGAAGCTCCAAGATTTTTAATTAAATATGCCATTGAATTGCCTTCCCTAAACATGTGCACTATCAAAACATTGTTCAGAGATTTAATAGACCATATTGCTTCGTTGATCAGGTTGGACACTTTCTAGCTAACCTGACAGGTCCCCTTGAGCATATTAATGACATTTAAATATTTGTCCTCGATGACAGGATTTTTAATTCCCAACTCTTTAACCAATAAAATACCTAAGATGGTTGCCCTTGCTTCCACAAACTAAGAGGATTGGACACCAAGGTTTTCCTCAAACATGAGAATTAGACTCCCACTACTATCATGAATAACCCCCCAGCACCAGCCAATCCTGGGTTTCCTTTTGATGCCTTGTCAAAATTCAGTTTAAGCTAAGCAACAGGAGGAGGTAACCATCGAACAACACTTCTCGAGTCAGGAGCTGGCAGAGGATGATCCACATGCCCAAATTCGAGTCTATCCTCAAGAAATATTTCATACGAGATGATTACTATCAAAAAATTTAAATCCTTAACAATAGATGATACATTCTCAATCGTCCTCCATAAGATTCTAGAACCTATTAGAGAGACCACCCTTTCCTTATTTTTGAATACTCTCATGTTCCGCTCCTTCCAAATGCCCCACATCACATGAGGTAGAAGGAACCTCCAAAAACACCTAAGTCTAGGCGAGGAAAAGGGAGACGTCCATTGAGATACATAGTCAAAAATTGAATCAGGTATCACCCAAGACACCCTGATCTAGCTAAGAATGGACAAAATCACTTCCTGAAAGACCCAAAAATTGAGTAACAAATGAGAAGATGATTCCCAATAATATTTGCATAGGAAACATCTATTAACCAGATTCAAGCCTCTTTTGAGGAGATTTTCTACATCAAAATTTTATTTTGCACTACAAGCCAGAAAAACATGTTAATCTTGGGTGTTAAATTCTTTAACCAAATCAAACTAATAGGGAATTGGCCATCCCAATCAGCACTAATAAGCTCATATGCCGACTTGACGGAGTATGACCCTTCACTATCACCATTCCAAACCAAGAAATCCTCCACGTCCTCTTGTCGCACAAAATAAAGACGAAGCTCCTTCATCAAGATACTCCAGGACTGAAGATCGATGTCATTCCTCACAATAGGAGGGGGGTTTGACCAAACTTTCCTACCATCACGAACCACTATAAAGTCAACCACTTTAAATAATCTGGCAAGTCTAGAATTTTGGCTTAGATCTCTGAAACACATATATGCAATCAAAGGACGATCTCTTAAACATGCATCTTCCCAAAAATTCACATCCCTACCATTACAAATAATCCATCTGCAATTACTTTTGATGAAATCACAAGATTTAACAAGGCTATTCCAAAAGGCCGAAAAACTAGATGGGAGGAAATCCTATAAGAAATATTCAAAATTGTACTTGGCTTTCAGGATCCTACACCAAAGCTAGTCATTGTTAGAGGCAACCTTCCAACCAAGCTTCGCCACCAAGGCCTTGTTCATCCTAGCTGTATTCTTCAAATTCAACCCACCATCCTTCTTTCTTCTACAAATTTGCTCCCATGACACCAAATGGAATTTTCCTTTGAGCTTAGGGCTAGACCAAAGAAAGGCTTTGCAAATACTATCTAACTTCATCGTAATTTTACCAGGGAGGTGAAAAAGGGACAAAAAGTAAATAGGAATGCTTTGAAGCGTACTCTGAACAAAAACCACCTTACCAGATTCACTTAGAAGAGCCCTTTCCAAGATGAAAATTTCCACTGGACTCTTTCAACCATCGTAGTCCAAAGATATTCTTTAATACGACCAACAAAAAGTGGAAGACCCAGATAAGAGGCTGGAAGAGAAGCAATCCTACAATTAAAAATATTGCTAATTTTCTGTTGCCTGGCCTCTGGAGTGTTGATGAAGTATATGTTGATTTTTAGAAAACTGATCTATTGACTAGCCACCCTCTCATAACAATCCAGAAGGGACTTAACTTCCCTAGGATGGACCACTGAAGCAACACAATATAGAAGGGTATCATCTGCAAATTGTTGATGAGAAATCAGATTGCAAGGTAATGTCGGGCGCATACCAAACTCACCTCATCTTCGAAAAATAGATCTTCCAAGATCTTCTGCAATGCGAATGAACAGGAAGGGGGATAATGAATCACCTTGATGAATTCCTCGGGTAGAATGAAAAAACCCAGTGGGATAGCCATTAACAAGGATCGAAAACCAAGTAGTTTAAATGCAATCCTCCACCAGCTTAATCCAATCTTCACTAAAATCAAATTTCCATAAGACACTGAATATGAACGACAAGGAGACACGATCATAAGCTTTACTAACATCCAACTTAAGAAAAATGCCGCTCTACCACTCTTCTGGATAGAATGCATTAACTCATGAATTACAATCGATCCGCCCAAGATCTATATCCTCGAGGACAAACCCATTCTGAGCAGAATCAATCAATAAAGGCAAGAGAGGCTTGAGTCTATTGGCTATAACCTTGGTAAGAATCTTATAAATTGTATTGCATAAGCTTATCGGCCTAAAATAACTGAAGCAATATGTAGAATCTTTCTTAGGGATGAGATCCAGAAGGGTTGAATTCACCACTTTTAGAATAACCAAAGAACGTTGGGAGTCTTTGATTGTCGAGAAAAAATCTTCACCACAGATATGCCAAAATTTCTAAAAAAAATAGGGGGAAACCTATGAGGCCCCGGAGCTTTAAGAGGTCCCATAGAATTAACTACCGATTGGATTTCCTCATCCGAGAAGGGAGCCAAAAGCCTCTCATTCCATTCTTCAAAAACAATCCTCGAAATGGCTTCTAACATCAAACTCTCCTCTTGGGCATCACGAGCAGGAACAGAACATAGCAGTGAACTAAAAAAACCAACAACTTCCTCCCTAATTTCCATCACATCCGAAGACATGCCACTGTCAACTTTCTCTATCTCTCTAAATTCTATTTTGAATCCTCCTACACAGCTTAGAAGTGTGGAAAAAATGAGAGTTACGATCCCCTTCTTTTCCCAAAGTTCTCTGGATTTTTGTTTCTAGAAGAGCTCTTCCTCTGCCTGCTTGTTATGATTATTGTGTCGTCACGGGAATGGATACGGGTAAAATTTCAGCCTCCATTATGTCATTTCTTGTTGAGTCCCATGTTGTTGGTCTTAACATTAGATACATTATTTGTAATGAAAACCACTAGGAATTGTAGTGCAGTGAATCAAGCACACCACGTGCTAGTTGTTGCTTTGTCGCAATCGTGACAGATGACACAAGGTTGACGGCCCAATCCATCCCCATTCATGAACATCGACGTAACAAAAGGTCATGTCACCATTAACCGATCATTTAAATTAAAAAAAAAAAGAAAGAGCAAACAGAGAATCTAGACTCCTACGCTTTGGGTACACTGCGTTTCCGAAGTGCCCATATCTTTTTCACGTGACCGACTGAATACAACTTAAATCTAACTTCAAGCTTTTCCCATCCCCCCAAGAAACACTATGCAGATGCCCATACCAGACTGCCACATATCACTATGCAGACGCCCATACCAGACTGCCACATATAATCCAACGTGTCCTCGAGCGTGAGAGTCGAAAGGAAAAACAAAAGAAGGGGAGGGGGAAAAAAAAAAAGAACGTTAATAAATTTTTAATGATTGGAGATTAAGGATCTTTCTGTCGCCGTCCCCGGGCGGCAGGAAGAGGTGGGTTCTGGTCTTTATTTAATTTAAACCGAACGCGGTATGGCGATTTGGTTTTCGCTTTTTTTTTTATATCCGTGCCCCTCCACTCTCTTAGCTGTTCGCCCCGCCGGCGGGGGGGGGGGGGTGATTTTGGTTTTGTTTTTAATTAGAGTGGTGGAAAAAAAGGGGGGGGGGGTGAGGAGAGGGGGGGGGGGGAGAGAGGGAGGGGGGGCCCCGCCCGGGGGGGGGGGGGGGGGGGGCGGGCGCGGGGGGGGGGGGGGGGGGGGGCGGGGGGGGGGGAGTTGTGATTGAAAAAAAAAAGGGGGTTCGCGGGGGGCGGTTTTTTTTTGTTTTTGAGGGATTGGTCGTCATGTAGATCCGAGAGCGAGGGTGAGTTCGATTTTGAAGGCACAGTGTCAGGCCTCAGGATTTGAAATGTGAAAGCAAAGCATCACTTCGTGGTTATTATTTTGCTGTCAATAGTCGGGGAGTATGCCCTATGGTTGGAGAATCCTTGGTATGGAATTTGTATAGAAAATGACTTCGTGTGTGCATGTAAAGAATATATTTATTTTTAATTGTGATGTTAAGAACGCATGTTGGAACAGATGGGCTATCGACTAGCGCTGACGTAACCCACGCCTACCTGACATCTGAAAAGGCAATGTCTAATACCATACATAAGACCTGAGAGGACGAAACCTTTGGACCTCTTTATAATAAGTGGAGTCGCCGCTCCTCGAGACCATAGGTCATGTATAGAAAGGTGTTCTCTGTCTTAAATATGATATCCACTTTAAATGATTCATTTTATGAGGACCCTTTTACAGAGTTTGTTGACGAATTTTTTTTTTAACGGTCCACCTAGTAACGTATTCCGATTGCTGATTGTTCTGGATTTATTTTAAATTGTAGTTTTAACAAAACCGTTGACGGTACGTAGTTAGATTTCCTCTTAGCAACCAAATGGCACGTCTCAATCAATCAATCAACAGTAATATCCCCCCACCTTAAATGATTACAACTCCTCTTTAAGTAATATCATACCATTGTTTGTAGCAAAGAAGAAAAAGTTTTATTTTATGTGTAATCAAAAGTTGCGTTTCATATGGTTACATAAATATATGAAAACCTTATTTTTAATTATTATTATATCTTAATTCTTAATCTCCTTCAAAGAAATACGTTCTTCAAGTTTTATTCTTGAACGAAGGTTTTATCTTTTTTTCAATACAGCTATTTTATCTTTTTCTTTCGAAAACAATTTTATAATAAAGAACACATAAATAAAGATACAAATACTTAATAAGAAAGACCTTTAAAAGAAAGTGTTATGATAGAAAAAATATAGCACAAAAGACTTGGTACAATCATAAACTCATCTAGAATCAATTACACACAACTCATTAGGAGCTAATACACTTGAAAATGTAGAAGCTTGAGGAATCTCATCTAGTTTGACAATTAAATGATCTCCTAAGTTTGTGAAACTGATAGTAGTAACTTTTTCATACATAAGAATTTCATGAGCAAGGTTATGCATAAGAGGTTGGACTCAAAATGTACTTGTAAAAAAATGGCAAATCTTAATCAAAATTAAGGTGAATCATGGAGAATTCTAAGAAAATAAAATTGAGCATCTTCATACCAAAATTTGGAGTATTTGAAGCCCTAAAATGTAAAGTCATTTTTATGGCTAATTTTGACATATTAAATTATCTTATAACTTCATAAAAATACTACCATTAGATCAGACTTGAAAAGAGCTTTCCAACGAGTAAAATATGTCTATGTTTGGATATATATTGTGGCGAATTGACCCTAAGAAAAAATTGGTCCTAAAAATTTTAAGTGAATGGGCCGACATCGACAGTCCTCATATTTACCAATTTCAATTTTGAAATCCTAATATTTGCCCAATTTGCAAATATTCACCACTATGCATAACCCTGCTCATAAGGATAAATCTTGTTGGTCTTGAGCTAAACATATAATCCTTTAAAAATAGAAGTGGTAATTTTAAAATAAAAAAAAAATGTTCTCTGATACTTTTTTCTTCTCACATCAAGTTGGCCTAGGTTTGAAGTTCTTCGATATTTGATTCCCATAATTCAAGATGATTATATTGTCAATTGCTTAGAAAAAAAGAGATATGTATAAATGCATGTTAGCATAAAGTATTAGTTCTACAATACCCATCTCTAAGTGAGCACAATTGTAACAATCATCACATCTTTGAAGCCAAGTGCAATTTAAATTCAAATGTAAAAAAATATGTGGTGTAACATCATAATCATTTGTAAATCAAACCAATAAAAATTTCTAAGAGAGTTTGTTTGCAAACATAGTAGTAAAGGAATAAGGAAATATGTTCCATATTCACTTCAAAGCCCTACATGAGCAAAATAGTGCTTCAAGGAATTTAATAGCTAAAAATATATATTTTAGGGGGAAAATCCTCTAACTAGCCAACCTAAATCCATAGGGCAACATACCATTCAATAATTGGGTTATCAAATGGCACTTGCTTTAACATCTAACTTCAATATTTTCCTATTTAAATACCTCCATGTCTGCTCTCTAGCCTCATAAACCTTGTTTTCAATGAGTTAATTTATTATATGATTGGTGAAAGTGAAACAATCATGCATCCCCTTTTATGAAAGAAATATATGTTATATCCAATTGATCACTCTCAGTTATTGGTAAATTTACACATTAATATCAAGGATAACATGACCAAAATATCATCCACGATATGGGATGACACCATTTAAAATTCATAGAGAAGAAAATTTGAAGGGAAATTTAAACTTCATATCATTGAGTCCAAATGGAATTCAATAGATAGTGTACTATATCCCCATGATGAATCTACCCCTAGGAATCAAGGATCTATAATGGATGACCAACATGAATGACAAGTAGAATTTTGATTTATGAAGGGAGAATTCAAATCCAAATGCTCAAACTCTTTTGTTGAGTTAGGAAGAAAAAATATCAAGTTATTTACAAAGTGATAATTGAATATATTACATTCTTTATATATCAAACTCCCATGTAGAAGGTCAAAGGAATATGATTTTCCAATTAATATCCTAGAGCACACTCTAAAATTATGTAGATAAAGAAAGCTATTAGCAGTGGTTATGCGTAAGGGGTTGGACTCAAAATGTACTTGTAAAAAAATGGTGAATCTGAATCAAAATCAAGGTGAATCATGGAGAATTATAAGAAAATCAAATAGAGCATCTTCACACAAAAATTTGGGGCATTTGAAGCCCTAAAATGTAAGGTCATATTTGGGTCCACTTTTGACCTATTAAATCATCTTATAACTTCATAAAAATACCACCATTAGATTAGGCTTGAAAAGCACTTTCCAACGAGTACAAATATGTCTATGTTTGGATATATATTATGGAAAATTGACCCTAAGAAAAAATTGATCCTAAAAATTTTAGGCGAATGGGCTGACATCGAGGGTCCTCATATTCACCAATTTCTAATTTTGGAAATCCTAATATTAGCCCAATTGGTGAATATTCACCACTATGCATAACCCTGGCTATTAGATACTCTTGTGTAATAGAACGTTGAATTCAAAAATCATTGAAAAGAAAACAATTAATAGCCATTACAGTTGAAATATTAGTGAAAACAATGGTAATTATACTAACACATATAGGTTGAAAACTAATCTACTCTAGCATTTTTAAAACAAATGAATACTTGACCTAATCATAAGCCTTGTCAAAATCATGTTTAACAAATAGATTTCCCGTTTCACAATTTCCCAAGTTAAAATAGACTATCTAAAATATATCTTGATTAAAAAAAACTCTTTAAATTCTGTTATAATATGCATTGGAATATCACAATATTAACAATGGCCTTTTCTATAATTTTATATTCTACATTCAATATTTTAATGGGACTTCATTCACCAATAGTATTTATGGAATTATTCTCTAATATTAATTTTATAAGTATATGGTTAATAAATACTCCAATAGATCCCATTACTTTTATCTCCATATTATCCAAGTAGAGCCATAATATTTTTTAAAAATACAACAAATAATATATCTAGCATGGGATCCTTCTTGACTGCCATTCCATACAGGAAAACTTCTCTCTTTAAAAGATATGCTTCCCTCCAGAGATTGACTCGAGTCTTAATCAACCCACTTAAGTATGAACTCAACCATCCTCAATAAAATATCTATAGGTCTTGGTCATCATATAATACATTATGAAAATAATTAAGGGATATACTTACCTAATACCATATTCATTTATAACAATTTATCCTTTCCCAATATTAGTCATGAGAATATGTTATTTTATATTTTTATATTTCAAAATGTTAAAAAAGAACTTTATTATCTTATATTCAAACTAAATCTATTGTAAAATAAAAATACTCAAGATTTATATCCATTAAAATCATCTAGATTCGTAGAATATTATTTTTCTAATCCCACTAATGCCTAAGATAATTTATATGGAGGTTTCTTGCAAGGGTTTTTTTTTGCCCCACCTAATTGATACCCAAGATTCATCTCTTGGTGACTTGTAGTGCCTTGATACTACCTTGGGAAATACAATTTTGGAAGGATATAAAATAATAAAGTCAAATAGTGAAGACCTTCAAAAACCCTTCAAATTTTGTGTAAGTTGAACTAAGTGTTCATTGGTTTAGGACCGATTCGCTTGTAAAGAAGCTTGATTGGTTCATGAGTGATTTGCTTACAAAGTGGTAAAACTAGATCTATAAAGCAAACCACTTAGAGACAACCAGTTCTTTGCTAGCAAAAGTGATCAATTCACTCACTAACTAGAGAGAATAGCTCAACAACAACTGTACAAGTAAAAACAAAGGAATTGATCTTGAGGAAAATCTTTTGAGAGCAACATTTTTGTGAGTAGTGGTATACTAATTCATTTTATAATACTTCTATGTTTGTTAGAGATATAATTAGTGCCATGTATCATTTTGTGGTGAATCATTTTATTAAAGATGCTCTCAAATATTCACTATTACTTGGGGTAATTATTTCTCACCGTAGGTAACTCAAGGGTAAAATTCAATAACAAATAAGATGCTAGAGCTAAATTGTACTTATTTTTTGGACATGAGAACTCAAAGTTACACTCTATGAAACCCACATTGTGCTTTGACCTCATGATATTATTGATAAATTATCAATTCCTTATGCACTCTATCAATGGAATCATCCTTTAGTTTTTTTATGGGCATGATGTCTTTTCATATATTACCAAAGTAAATAAGTCATGGGAGTGGTCATCTCATAGTATTTATATAGAGGATTTTGGTAATTTATGTAACTTATGACCACCATGTTAATTTTGGAAAATCATGCACCACGTACAATTCTCAGGCCTCCTAAGATAGTTGTTCTTGCAAATTTCCAATAAATATTTCAAGCATGTCTTGAGGAGGTAAGGTATATCTCAAGCATCCAACTAGACTCCTCCAACGAGACAAGAATTCTGAAAAACTTTCTTCTTTACCTTGCTTCAAATTATAGACATATTTTATGGTTACATTCTTCTCAACACAAGCACCAAACTGTAGAACAAATAATTTAGTTGTTTCTTAAAAATTCCTCAATGAATGATTGGGCAACTGATAATACCATTCTAATGCCATGCCACCAAGACTATTAGGAAACGTCTTTAGTAACAATATGTCATCATATGTAATATCATGGCAAGTTGTTCTAAATATTCTTAAATGCCCAATTAGATCTTCTATTCCCTTGTATACAAGTAAAACCACCAAGGAAATATGCTTGGGATAAGGTCTAGCAGCAACAATAGGGTATAGGGACTGATTGAACACTTATTTATAGTTGTAGGTGAAACAAGAAGGCTGAATCATATCCAATTTTGAAGTTATTTGTTTTACCATATTAGTTAAATTTTGTACCTTGATATTATTATTGTACAATACCCCTAGATTCCCCAAGGGATGGGTAGGATTTTAAATGGGTACTTGGCCTATATTAGAGATATTGATACTATTGTGATATATGGTATTTTGTTGGAGAGGATAACTAATAGTTTATGGGACAAAAGAAATTTGTTTGAGAGAGTATTCCTCATTTACATCGATCTTGTGATATTTAGCCACATTGCTTTTTCCTATTAAACAAAATCCTATGTATGTATAGTACCTTTTTTTATTTATGAAAAGTACAAAAAGGATAGAAAATAAAGAAATAACAAAAGGAGGAATGCTTTTCTATTGAAGGATGTAAAATGGTCTTATGGAGGCATTTGTAAATATTTTATAACTTTTATGATACGTTCTTCTATGATTGTCTTGTTAGAAGGACAATTTCAAGGCAACATATATATATTTGTGGAGGTGATTTGAGAGGTCTAATTTCAAGCCTCTTTTGTTGTGTGGTGGTCTTCTTGTATTCTCAAATTGCTACTTCAATAATGGGGTCAAATAACAACTACATGGTACCAGAGATATTAAATAACACAAATTATGACACATGGAAGATGGAAATAACACTAATATTACAAATGAAAGGTCTATGGGATTTAAGAACATAAGATAGGTCAGTATATACGTATAAAAATATTAATTAAGACAAAAAGGACATGAATGGATGAGCACTCATCTTGTGGCATATAGATCCATCAATTACATCTCATGTTCAAAAGCTTAAAACATCAAAATAGGTTTGGGACACTATTTATATTATGCATGAGAGAAATATCAAACATAAAATAATGGATCTATAGAGATAATTGATACATATCAAGTTAGAAGAAGGAGATAGCATGAATAACCACCTCATCAAATTAAAAAGAATAAGAAATCAAATATCCACTATACACATAATATTTAAAGATAATGATATCATGGATTTTCCAATTGATAACCTACCTAGAAAATTTCGTAACTTTGTATCCACCCTTGATCTAACCAAAAAATGAGCATAATGAGATTGAATGAGCTATGTGGAGCCTTCCTAAGTGAAGAAGATAATATTAAATAATTCAATGTAAAATCCAATCAGACTAGACAAACATTGATCTACTAATCAAGGGAAACAAAACAAATTCAAGCCAACACAACAAATGGAAGATGAATATGGTATCAAAGAAACATCAATCTAAGGTATATTAATTATCATACATGAAATAGTTTTAAGCTAACTTCTTATAATTGTGGAAGAGATAGACATAAAGTAGATCAATGTTACAAAAATAAACTAGGTAGCTTTCAAATATTTCAACCGAAGAATTAATCAAAATTTATACAAGAGAATAAAATTTCCAAAAACATTTTTCTCACTTATCTTCATATGATTTTGAGATAATGAGTTTTTTGACTCTCATATGAAGCTCTATAGATTCTTAGTATATTGACTTAGGTGCAAGTGAACATATGACTCATCATGAGGAGTATTTTGACTCTTTAGAGAAGAAAAATAGTTCCTAGAAGGTTATTTTAGGTGATGATTCTTCACATATTGTTGATGACATCAATACTACTTCCATAAAGGATAACAATAACAAGATATAAGATATTACGAATGTGCTTAAACTATAAAATTTGAAGAAGAATCTTCTTTCTATGAATTAGATGATAAAATATGGATATAAGGTAGAATTTTATCAAGACAAATATTTTAGTAAAATATGAAGGATGGCTATAGAATCATAGCAAAAGGAAATATAGAAAATAGAATATAAACTTGATTTGAAGCTTCCAAACAAGATTGCTTATGTGACAATACATTATTTTGTTAGTGAATTGTGGCATCTAAGCCTTGGGCATTTAAAGTGTCAAATTTCATCTACATTATAAAATAAAAAGATGGTTATTGGCCTCCAATGGATCAAATCAAACATAGGCATTTGTGATGGCTATATGGTTAGAAAACAACATAAAAACCCATTTGACAAGAGTACATTAAGAGATAAATAATTTCTTGAGCTTGTGCATAGCGACTTATGTGGACCCATTACACCTAAATAATCAAGGGGAGCAAAATATGTATTAACCTTTATAGATTATTTATCCATAAATATATGGACATACTTTCTCAAGACCAAGGATGAAGTGTTCAAATTTTTTGAAATTTTCAAGGTCCTTGTGGAAAATTAGTGTAACAAAAGAATCAAAAGGATAAGAACTAACAATGGAATACAATATACCAACCATAACTTTAATTTTTTTTTAAATACATGGCATTTATAAAGAGACAACAAATAGACACTATCCAATCTGCTTGTTGTGGTGCACTAGTAAATGTCCTGGGTGCTGGTAGAGGCCAACCCAGGTCCAATTCCACTTATCTCCATCCTGTAGATATATGGTATAGTTGGGAATGTCCTATGTGCTGGTAGAGGTTGATAAGGCTCCATTCCTCCTATGCCCAACCTGTTGAAAGTGGCACCTCGAAAGAGGTGTTTTCCACTATAAATTAGTTAGTTTTTATTATTATTATTATTATTATTATTTTGGATCATTCATAATGGTCAACATGCAAATTTTTGGACAAATTATTGGGATGGTCACAAGCCTTTGATAACTCAGTTTCCCGATTGGGTACCTTGGATGGAGGAGCTTCACCGAGCTAATTGGATAAAGGTGGCTAATTATTGTTGGTACCATACTAGTAATTCAAATATTGGTAGATATTGGATCCCTATTGAGGACTGGCCTATTCAAATCCTAGAAAGGCAAAGACAAGATATCCAAGGCATCCTTCATATGATATCCCTCTCTTGGTCCCATGAAAAATATTGTTTTGGATGGAACAACACTACTAAGGGTGAGTATTTAGTTGCTTAAGGTTATTTGACCTTATGCCATAATAATACCAACCATTCTTCTGAAATATTTTCTCGATTGTGGGCTCAAAATATCTGGCCTAAGGTGAGGTTCTTTAATTGGCTTTTATTGCATCGTAGGGTGCTTACTGAGGAGCAACTTATGAAGCATGGTTTTCATGGCCCTTTTAGATGTGAAATGTGTGAAGAGAATGTAGAAAATATCAACCATATTTTTATTGAGTGTACTTTAGCCTCTAAGCTATGGAGGAGAATGGCCACTTTACTTGGTTTACAGTGGTCCAATTTTTTTACTTTTGAACATCTTTGGAGGGATTGGCCTAATCAAGAGGGTGTTGATCATTTTATTAGGCAGCTTAGTTTGGAAGGGTTCTACCATTCTTCTTTGGAATATTTGGAATGAAAGGAACAACCGAATTTTTAATCAAGATAGGAAGGATATTCACTATATTTGGCAAAAGACCATAGCCAACTTAGTTGAATTAGTCCATTAACTCCTTAATCACCCCCAAAAATCCCACCAAATATGGCATCAAGTGATGCAAAGATTTAAGATTAAACCTTCTAAGGGCAACCAACTTAAAGGGAATGTGAGTATTAGTAAGATGGATAGGAGTAGAAATTGGCAACCTCCTCCTAAGAATTTTGGAAAAGTCAATACTGATGGAGCCTCTAGAGGGAACCCTAGAAAAGCTAGTGTGGGAGGAATTGGTAGACTTTCAAATGGCTCCCTGGTTTTTACTTTTGCTGAAAATTTGGGTATTCTTTCCAATAACCTTGCTGAGGGGTATGGTATCCTCGAGAGGTCTTCAGGAGGCTACTAAGGTTGGATGGGAAAGGTGTTAGTTGAGTCTGACTCTCAACTTATGATTAATCTCTTGAAGACTCCTTCTAAGAATCATAAGGTGGATTGGAGAATAAAAATAATTATTGAGAAGATTCAGTTAATCTAGATGGGATTTTTAAAAGTTAATTACAATCATGTGGTTAGAGGTCAAAACAAGAGTGTTGATGCTTTAGCTAATTATGCTTTGGAAAAATGTGATATTACTTGTTATGGCCACCCTCCTATATGGTGGGCTTCTCAAATTAGGGAAGCTATTCTTTCTATCATTTCTTTGGATGGCTCCAATTCTGAAGGTACCTAGTTTTTTCTTGTTTTATTTTTTTTGCTTCTCTTTGGTTCATTCAGTTTTTTTTAGTTCCCTAGCTCATTCTATTCTTTATTTTGTTTCCTCTATTGATTCTTGCCTTAATAGTCTTCTGGTCTAGATAGGTCATTGTTTTGTTCATTTTTTCTTTTTTGTTTTTTTTTGTTTACTTTTTTAAGGTGGGTGGGTTCTTTTGTTTTGTTTTTTTTTTGTGTTCTTTGTGTTGTTTTTTGTTGTTCTTGTGTTTTTGTTGTTTTGTTTTGTTTTTTTTAAATGTTTTTTGTTATTGTTCTTGTGTTTTTTTCGTTCTTGTTATTGGGTTTCTCTTTGTTTGTGTTATTTCGTGTTTTTATGTGTGACTGTTTTCTATGTATTTTGTTTTTGTTTATTGTCTGTTGTTGGTTGTTTTTTATTTTTATTTTTATTTTATTTTTTTTAATTTTTAAGGTTTTGGTTGTGTTTATTTTTCATGTTTTTTTGGGTTATGTCTTTGTAGTGTTCTGTTGTTTTTGTCTTGTTTGTGTTTTGTTATGTGGTTCTTGTGTTTTTCTATGTGGTTTGTGTTGTGGTTTCTTTTATCTTATTGTGCATTTTGGTTGTGCTTTTGTTTTTGACACACTCAAGGAGCATGTTTTTTTATTTTATTTTATTATTTTTGTTGTTATTTACTTATTTTTAAATTGGTTGTGTGTGTTTGTTTGCTCCTTGAGTATGTCAAAGGTGGTAGGCTAGGTCCGAGTCCTGGGCGTTTTTGGAAAAATGGATACCCCTGCTTCCTTGGGTCTTACCCAAAAGTGGCATCCCTTTTGGGATGTTTTCCACAAATAAAAAAAAACAAATAGACACTATCCACAATTTTAATAGGTTGTAATCTAGACCATAAGGATAAATTCCTACAGTCCCTATCCCAAATTGGGGTACTTATTCTAACCAGGATTGTCTCTTTAAGGTTGAATAGTAGTTGTAATATGAATTTTTATTGGAATTATAACTGGTGTCAAGGAAGAAATTCAAATCCTTAGGTGATTGAAAGAGAAAGTAGAACTTTGGTTGAAATGGCTATATGCATGATTCAATCTAAGAACTTGCCTAGAAAATTTTGGGCGTAAGCAATGAATACAACAACTCATATTTAGAATAGGTCCTCTACATCATGCCTTAACAATATCACCCAAAATAAGCATGGAGTGGAAAGAATCCTAATGTGAACTATTTCAGAGTGTTTGGTTGTGAAGCATATGCTGATGTGTCGTATGGCATAATAATTAGGAAGTTTTAAAGTAAGAGCATTAAGTTTAATTTTTTTGGCTATGATGAACACAAGAAGAGATACAAGCTATATGATCCTACAACTAGAGATACCTTAATAGGTAGGGATGTGAATTTTTATGAAGGAATTCAAAATATTGTTGCAACTCCATGTCATTCTCCTCAAATTAAAATTGATGATATTAAAATTGGTAATAATCTAGAAAAGGAACATCCTAATGGTGATCAAAGTCCTCCTAAGAAGACAAGAATCCTTTAAGAAATCTATGACAAATCTAAAAAGGTGAAAATGAGAAATCAAATTTTCAATTATGCTTTGATGACAACAATTATGGAAACCAATGATTCTCATACTTTTAAATAAGCCCAAGGGAAAGGATAATGGGAGCAATCCATGCAAGATGAATATAACTCCTTGATAAAAAATCATACTTAGGAGTTAATGGAACTACCAAAGGGAAAAATAGTTGCTAGAAGTGTATGGAAGTACAAAACTAAGTAAAAATACAATGGGAGTATTGAAAACTATAAGGTTAGACTTTTGGTAAAGGGTTACACTAAAAAATGAGCTGATTATGGAGAAACATTTTATCCTATTGCCAAAATCAACACTGTCAAAATAGTAAAAACACTTGTATTTTAATTTCAGGTTGGAAATTCATCAAATGAATATCAATAAGAAAGAAATTTACATGTATGAACCTCAAGTATGTGTGAAAGAGGGGGAAGAACATTTAGCATGCAGTTTAAAAAAGTAACTCTATGGATTGAAATAAGCTTTAAGAAAATTGGTATGCAAAGATTGATTAGTTCTTCAAACTTTGAAGGATTTACTAGTCATCCCTATGATCCAAACCTACATGTGCAAGATTTCAACAATGGAATACTCACCATTTTACCCTATGTATATGATCTCATTATCCTAGATGATAATCTACTAAACAACAAAAAAGTGAAGTCATGATTAAGGGATAGGTTTGAAATGACTAATTTGGGACTTCTTCATTACATTCTTAGATTCAAGATATAACAAACTAAAGAGGTTATCCTTATTTGTCAAACGAAATATGCCAAGGACTTGTTAGTTAGATTCAACATGCAACATTGTGCAAAAGTATCCGCTTGAGTTTTTACATGTATAAAGTTGAACAAGTATATGGAAGGATATGAAATCAATCCAACACTTTGTATAGATAAATTATAGGTAGCCTAATATATTTGATCCATACCACACATAATATCTCCTATGTATTTATTATGTTATCTAGATTCATGAATTATCTTAAATTTATTCATTGGAAAGTTACAAAGAAGATATTGCAGTATGTGCAGGGTACACTAAGAATGGGCATTGAGTGTTCATCTAGTGGAAAATTTCTTGTTACAAGATATTCCAATTTAGATTGGGTAGATTATGTAGATGACAAAATATCTATTACAAGATATGTCTTGTCACTTGGTTTAGGTCCTACATCTTGGTATAGGAATAAATAAAGTATAATTACCTTGTATAGAGTACATAGCAACAAATGAGACAACCAAAGATATTATGTAATTAAGAAACATTCACTCAAAATTATAGCAACACCAGACACATGCTACAATATTTCACTGTGATAATTAGAGTACCATTAAGCTTGCTAAGAATCTAGTGTTCCATGCTAGGACTAAGCACATTGAAGTCTACCATCATGATATTAGATAACTCATTCAATAATAAGTAATTTATCTCCAATACTATTGAATAAAAGGTAAGATTATAGATATCTTCACCAAATCCTTGAATCAAGCTACATTTATCTATCTTACAGGTCTTCTAGTCTTGAAAGATATTACATGAGTTTGGATATAGAACTTATATTGTAACCCCTCAAATTTTTATGTAACACTTCTAAGCCTTGTATTTTTTAGGGTCTTAACAAAATGAATTTATAGGAGGATGTTGAAAATAATTTAATTTTATAAAAAGTAGTTGAAGGAGGTTGGTCCTGACCTTCTAGATCCCATAGGTACCTAGAAATCCATGCTTATAAATGCAACACCTAAATATATCTTTTGAATCCTTCTTCTTCCTTTGTCTTCTATTTAGTTGAAGTCATTATTTTTTATGTATTCAATTCATTTCTAGAAATACCATATGTTATTCAAAATATAAATTGCTTCTTAGTGTGATATTCTTTCTACTCTATCTCTATAGTGTTTCTAAAAAGAAATAAAATAACTTCCTTTTTATCATGGCTTGTTGGAGGTACATGTTGGCCTGTCATTTGACACAAACCTTCACAAAATGATATGGTTATTAAAAATTTATGATGTTGAATCCTTATGCATGATTAAAACATTAAAATGACAAATCCTCATGGATGAACATGGTTCTAGATGTTAGCGAATAACCTTAGAAAAATTAAGAGAACTATATCACATAAAAAGAAGAATCTAGACTTTCACATTTTTGGTATCACTCGTCTATTTTCTAATTGACCTTTCTTCCAATACCCCACTTTCCAATTTAATGGTAAATTTACCTTTCAACCAATTTAGGTGTAGGGGAACATACAAAGGTTTTATAGCTCTCCTGTTGTTTATGTCTCAGGGAGTATGGTTATCTAGGAACACAAGAATTTTTTCAGGATGAGGAGAAACCTACTTGGCAGATCTCCTCCCAAATCATCCAAAGTTTCAATAACTATAAGGTTTCAACAACAACAAAGGTAAATAGACAAATCATCCCTCTAAATATCAATAAATCAAGGGCCTAGAGATTTTTTGATGGAGCTAGATAGGAGGTCTCTAGAGTTTGTGGAGTAGGAGGATTACTATATAATTTTTACTCTCATTATTTTAAATTTAGCTTGGACCGAGAGAAAGTTCTAATAGTTATACCAAAATTATGACACTTAGATAGTTGTTTTAGTTGACAAAATCAAAAGGAATACAAAAAATACAAACTTATGGAGACACATAGGTGGTAATAAACTAGATGCTTCATGTTTTTAGGATGGAAAATATGATTCTACAACCCATCTTCTCTCAAATGAAAGAAGTTGTGGTTGGAATTGAAGCTTTTACTTATTGACATATATTATAGAGAACTGAATAGGGAAGTAGATGAACTTTCAAAGAAGGTACCTCAGATTGAACCATGTACATGCTTAGTACATGAATTCAATGAGAGTAATGCACTGTAGCTGGTCCATATTTTTATATGGGGATTAATTAATTGCAGTTAAAACAGTCACACTTAAAACAACTTTTAAAAAAAACTCAAAAAATAGTGATTTAAAAGATGCTTGTTGACAAATTAAAAAGGTGTCAAATATAAAACTTAGATTAGTAAAGATAACTATGATGTATGACTGACCTGATTTTTAAATCATTATAAAACCTTAAAGAAATGCCAAAAAAAATATATGAAGAGGTTTTTACCAGCTGTACATGAAAGATTGCCACGTCCATACGAGCATATCAATGAAGTCCAGCGTATTCATTTTTGCCAAAATCCACGAGAACCTGTACAACAACGGAAAGACACCAACGTTCAAATTTACAATTCGTTGGTCAAAAATTTCGAGCTTGCAGTACGAACTCGATTAAATTAATACATATGCCCATCTTTCTTTTGTCCAGGTTTTTCTCTCCATTGAAATAGTTTACTTTATTGTGTCGTCACGGGAATGGGCACGGATAAAATTTCAGGGCCTTAGCCAGTGCATCCATTCTCTCAGATCTTGTTGAGTCCAACGTTGTTGGTTTTTAATGAAAACCATGAGGTATTCCGGTGCAGTGAACGACCAACACCACGTGTCAGTTCTTGCTTTGTCTATGAGGTATTCCGGTGCAGTGAACGACCAATTCCAGTGTTCTGCGCTCAGTGGCTGCGGTGGCCTTCGAGTTGAAGTCTATTGTGAAAAAATCTGTGTCACGCAGACAGTCTTCGCCGGGGACTGTATGTTCTTCGTGTTTGAGGGATTGGTCGTCATGTAGATCCGAGAGCGAGGGCGCCCTCCCCTTGGCCGGCATGATTTGGGAGAGTGAAGGGGAGTTCGATTTTGAAGGCACAGTGTCTGGCCTCAGGATTTGAAATGTGAAAGTAAAGCTTCACCTTATTATTTTTCTGTCAATAGTTGGGGAGTATGCCCTATGGTTGGAGAATCCCTGGAATCGAACTTGTATAGAAAATGACTTCGGGTCTGCATGTAAAGAATATATTTATTTCTAATTGTGATATTATGTACGTATGTTGGAACCTGGAATTAGATGGGCTATCAACTAGCGTTGACGGAACCCACGCCTACCTGACACCTGAAAAGGCAATGTCTAATACCACACAGAAGACCTGAGAGGACGAAACCTTTGGACCTCTTTATAATAAGTGGAGTCACCGCTCCTCGAGACCACCGGTCATGTATACAATGATGTTATCTGGCTTAAATATCATATCCACTGTAAATGTTTCATTTTATGAGGACCCGTTTACAGAATTTCTCCTTGACAAGATTGTTTTTGAACTGTCTACCTAGTAAGGTATTCATATTGCTGATTGTTCTGGATTTATTTTAAATTGTAGTTTTCACGAAACCGTTGACTATACGTAGTTAGATTTCCTATTAACAACCAAATGGCACGTCTCAATCAATCAATAAAAATAATATCTCCCCACCTTAAATGATTACATCTTCTCTTTTAAGTAATATCATATCATTGTTTCTAGCAAAGAAGAAGTCGTTTTAGTTTATGTGTAATCAAACGTTGCTTTTCATATGGTTACATAAATATTTGAGAACCTGTTTTTTACTTATTATTACTACATCTTTATTCTTAATGTCCTTTATAGAAATATGTTCTTTATGTTTTATTCATTAACAAAGGTTTTATAGTTTCTTTCAATACAATTAATTTATGTTTTCTTTACAAAATCATTTGCCTTATATATTCCCACCTTGCTTCTTCCCCATCCAAGTATATCCCTCATAGAACCATCCTAAATTTGGTGTATTTGGAGATATTTCCATAGTTTTTCAATTAGTTCATCTATCCCCCTCACTACGTATTCTCGAGGATATTTCCATTGTAGTAAGCCTGGAATATGTTGATTCCATGATTTGATATAGTAAGAAGCTTTCCAACACCCTGCCTTTTAGAGCTCTATTTTCCAACTCTCCATATCTGAGAATATATGAATAATTGGTTGAGATTGATTCCATGAATCCTACCAAAATAGAGCATCATTTCCATCCCCTAACTATCAATATAGGTATGGCTTTATTAAATACTAGTCTAATTCTATTTTTCTCCATAGTATAGATTCCTATCCTTCCACTTTGAGTCTTGGGATTTTTTTCTCAGCCACTCTTGGGTAATATTTGGCTTGTAATTATCTGCTACATAAGTCCCCAGTAGTTATAATACATCTTCAGTATAGCTTTCCTACTAGTGCCTTACTACTTTGGGATGTTGATCTTATCCCCAATCCTTCTTGGTTTTTTGGTTGGCATATCTTCTCCCACCAAACTAGTGCTATTTGTTGTTCTCCCCTTGCACTTGACCACAAAAACTTTCTTATGTGTTTGTAAATATCTTTTACATTCCCTTTGGAACTTGAAGTATGGAAAATTTATAAACTTGAAGGGCTTGTAGTACAACTTTAATCATTGTAAGCCTTCCTCACAAGATTAGCCATTTGTGTGTTCAGTTGTTCAACTTAGCTTGTAGTCTATCAATAAACCATTTCTACTTCTTGCTTTTTATTTTCTTTGCAGATAAAGGTAATCCTAAATATTGTATGGGTAAAGGAGTTTCCATGAAGTTCAATAATTGTATAATTTTATATCTCACCCTTTTCATTGTATTGAAAAGAACTATTTGAGATTTTTTTCGTTATATGTTTACCTAGTAGCTTGAGTATACCCATCTAAAATTTCTTTTATTTTTTTTTCTACTAGGAGATTGGATTGAATAATCAGATTACTATCATCCACAAACTCGAGGTGATTTATCTCAATCTAAAAATTTATTTTTAGACCCCTTAACTTCCCCTCTTATCTCCTTTTTTTAATAGTCTCTCTAGACCATTTGCATAAAGGATAATAAGTTAAGGGGAAAGAGGGTCCCCTTGCCTCAGCCTCCTTCTTACTGTGAACATGGGAGAGGGGTTGCTATTTACCAAAAATGACAATGATGTAGTTTTTGTACATGGTTTTATCCAATCTCTCCACCCCTCTACAAAGCCTATTTTCCCTAAAATCCTTTGCATAAAGGACCATTCTAATCTATCATAGGTATTATAAATATCTAATTTAATAAACATACTTGGGTCATTTTGCTTGGATATTGTGTGTATCACCTACGAGGCCACTACTATGCCATCTAGAATTTATATACCTTCAACAAAAACACCTTACTCACTTGAAATCAAATTCGGTAGAAAAGGTTTTAACCTCTTTGCCATAATATTTATTAATATCTTGTATATGAAATTACATAGTGAAATAGGACTATAATTATTAATTATCTCACTAGGTGGTCCCTTAGGAATTAAAGTGATAAAAGTATGATTCAAGAATTTTAAAATTTGTTGACTTTGTCCAATTTCCTCTAGTGCCTCCACCACTTCTTGATGCACAATTTCTCAAATTTTTTGATAAAATTCAATGGGTACCCCATCTCATCCTGGGGTATTTCATGTTTGCTTTTTTTGTATGATCCGCGATGTTTCTTCTAGAGAAATATCCTCCATTAATAATTTTTTTTTTCATGTTTGACTAATTGTGGAATTACCTATAGTATCTTCTCCTACCATGTTGCATTCAAATTTCCATTTGGATGGCTGGCCATTGATCCCTCTGTAATTTGACTAATTGTGCTCCATATAAATTAACTATAGTGTAATTTTTCTCATTTTCCCTATTTTGTAACTAAACCATCAACACCCCTCTCATGGAGACCCCCTATCACTAGGAATAGTTGGTGATTCCACATAGTGGTCAATCCCCCTGATTTATCCTATGTCAATTAAGTAAGGATATCTCCTTTTTTCCATATCCTCCTATTTATTTTTTGTAAATATTCTCCTTACATTTTGGTTTCTTGTAACAAAATTATATCTGGAATCATATCTATGATAATTATTTTAACTACCTTTTGTCTAGGGTGGCTACCTAAACCCCTCACATTCCAAGTAATTAATATCACTGAGAATTGGAAAAGAAAAAACTAGCCATCAATTTTACCTTTTCATTCTGGCTCAAATTTCTTCCTTGTTCTTCCATATTTCCCTTATTTCAAATTTTCCCTATAGATTGGTTTAGTTTTTTTTTCTTCTCCACATTATGAATCCTAAAGTACGATCATATTTTTTTTTATTTCATTCTTTCAACTCTATTTCCTGAGTTAAGACTATTCCCTATTCTATATCCCCTCAT
Organism: Wollemia nobilis; assembly: GCA_028583015.1. Classification (NCBI taxonomy): domain Eukaryota; kingdom Viridiplantae; phylum Streptophyta; class Pinopsida; order Araucariales; family Araucariaceae; genus Wollemia; species Wollemia nobilis. The sequence goes on along the minus strand of JAQPPZ010017191.1, from coordinate 551,857 downwards.
ATGGTCTCCCTCATGGGTTCAATATCATGTTCCATGAGAGAGGTTGTGTTTGGTTCTGCTAATTTATTATTTCCTGACACTTGATTGGAGTATTATTCTTTTTAAAATAGTGTGACTTGATGAGTACCGTCCTTTAATCCTTTCATTTGAAAATCCCTTTCTGTTTCCAAGCTTCCCAATTTTTTTAATATCTCATATCTATTGTTTGTTCTTCCCACTTTTTCTTCTCATCTCTAATTACTTTATTGATTTCTTTTTTTTGCACTTTTGATTACTTTTTGGAAGCCCTCAAAGTCTGTTGGGCATTTATATTCATTCTTATTTACCTTTTATTGAAGATATTGGCTTACCATGTAATATTTGCTTTTATCCCCTCTTTTTTTTTAAATAAAGGGGTACAAATTTATTGATAAAGAGTCTGGATTATAGAGTACAACTGAGCTTCCAACCAGGATTCAAATAAATATCCAAATAGGTTAAAACCACTAGACTAGAATGACACCCAAAAAAAGACAACAAGAATAAACCACATTAAGTCTGTACATCCTTGTGGATCAACTCCCATAGGCGTTGAGAATCCCCAGATGGGAGACTCTCCCAATTATTGATACTCCAAGGATCCAACAGCTCAGAAGCCCTTTTGGATAGGTAATCAACAACCACATTCTATTCCCTTGGAATGTGCACATAAATTTGAACTCTTCACTCATTCTAAGAATCTAAATGACTACAGAGACCAACTACCAATTAACTTCCTCCACCCTTTTATTGTTTAAAATATTAACCATAATTTGATATTTAGACTCATAGATAATCCTATTGTTATGAAACGAACCAAATGATTATTATTAAATCTTTGTTTAAATAACAATCTGCATTCCTGGATTAGCCCGAAGAGGGCGCATCTCAACAGGATGCCGCTGCAACAAGCTGCTAAAGTTAAATAACAAATTAACTAAAAAACACCTATTGTAATATATCGCTAACATCCCCCCTTATTACAATATTTGGGTGATTGAATAACTTCTAGCTATGCTAACATCCCCCCTTATTACATTATTTTGAAATACAGAGAGAGCTGTGAAATAATTCAAATTTGACACGTGCAAGTGTCCTAGTGAAAATGTCTACAACTTGAGCATTTGTGGGAATGTACTGAAGCTGAATTCGGTGCCTTCGAATTTTGTCTCGAATGAAGTGACATTATGTGTCAATGTGATTGGTTCTTTCATGATGTATTGGATTCTTGACAAGATTCAAAACACCCATGTTGTCACAGAACAAGTGTATTGGATATTTTGATGGAAGACCCATACTTCTCAAGATGTGATGCAACCATATCACTTCGCACATGGCTTCACGTGTGGCACAATATTCTACATTTGTTGATGAAATAGCAACCACCTATTGCTTCTTGATGTGCCAAGAGACAAGACCAGATCCAAGATGAAACAAATATCCTGAAGTTGATTTATGATCATCATATGATCCGACATAGTCGGATTCCGTGTATCCCTGTAAGAAGAATTTGTTGTTCCTCTTGTATTCTAGACCATATTCCATTGTGCCATAGACATAGTGAAGAAATTGCTTTTCTGCTTTCTAGTGTGGAGTCTTAGGCTCTTGCATGAACCTCGAAATATAGTTGAAAAAAAAATATGAAATCTGGCCTAGTGTTGGTCAGATATATGAGACTCCCAATCAACTGTCAATAGAGAGTACCATCTACCTAAGGTGAATCATCATATCACGATAACTGAATTCCTGTTTCCATCGGAGTTGACATTGGCTTGCAATCAGTCATGCAATATTTTTCCAATAGGGTCTTGGCATATTTTTTCTGAGACACTTTGATGTAGTCCTCCTTCTGGCTGACTTCCAGACCAAGAAAATAATGCAGAAGTCCAAGGTTTGACATCTCAAAAGATTGATACAAGTTTATTTTGACAGTAGAGATCATAGTTTTTGAACTCCTTGTAATGAGCAGATCATCAACATAGAGTACAAGAAACACTATTTCAAAACCTTATTTCTTAAAATAGAGGTTTGCATTTGACGGACATCTCTTAAATCCATGCTGTAGGAGGTGATTATCCATTTTTATATACCAAGTTTGAGGAGCTTGGTTCAAACCATACAAGGATTTGACCAACTTGCAAACTTTCTGCTCTTGAACTTCCACTTCAAATCCCTTCGGTTGAGTCATGTATACTTCTTCTTGGAGATCACCATTTAGAAAAGCACTCTTAACATCCATTTGGTGTACTTTCCACCCATACTATGTTTCCATAGCACAAAGAACTTGAATGGTTGTCATCCGAGCAGTAGGTGCAAAATTTTCCTCGTAGTCAATGCCTTATCTTTGAGCATAGCCCTTTGCAACAATTCGAGCCTTATGCTTATCTATTGTCCCATCTACCTTATACTTAAATTTATACACCCATTTGCAGCCTATGGGCTTATTTTTGTATGGCAGATAGACAAGCTTCCAAGTTTTGTTTTTCATCAAAGACTTATACTCTGCATCCATAGCGGCCTTCCACTGAGGCTCACAAAGAAAATCTTGCACTGATGTGGGTTCAAGATCGTCTATTGAAGATATAAACACCCTATCATTATCAATATCCATATCTTTTGTATTTCTCTATGGATCTATAGAAAGTTCCTCAAAATATTGACACAGATCATCAACCCTAGTATTCTTTATTGCAGCTTTCTCATGTGGAGCCATGCTGTATGTATGAGGCCTATCCAATGTCAAATCTGGTGGAGTGGATAGCTTAGAGTATTTGATTGTATTTGTATACCACTTTTGATTCTTCTTCTAAGGTGTTGAATAAGATGAAGAAGAACCTCCAACCTTTTATGAAGGAGATTTATCAACCTTAGTTTCCACAAGGTCTAGGTATACATCTGATGTGTTTTCTGATGTGAAAGCCTCATCAAAAACTACATCTCTACTAATGCGTATCTTCTTGTTCAAGGGATAAATCAAATGATAAACCTTAGAGTGCTCATCATAGCCAAGAAGAATACACTTCAATGTATTCTCATCTAGCTTCTTCCTTTTCTCTTTTGGTATGTGCATGAAAGCTTTACATCCAAAAATGTGTAGATGAGAAATGGAGGGTTTCCTACCACTCCATGCTTCCTGTGGAGTCATTCCTTGTAGGGACTTTGTGGGTGCCATATTCAAAAGATATACTATTGTGGTGACATCTTCTGCCCAATATAGTTTCTCAAGACTAGCTCCTGTGAGCATGCAACAAACCATTTCCATGATGGAACGATTACTCCTTTCAGCAACTCCATTTTTTAAAGGAGTATAAGTAGTAGTTAACTGTCATGTTATCCCATTTTATTTCAAGAACTCAGATAATTATTTAGAGGTGAACTCCCCCCCTCGATTTGAGCAGAGGATCTGTATAGAAGTATCTGAATCCTTTTCAATATATTTCTTAAATTGCTAAAAGAATCCAAATGCTTCAGATTTCAGTTGAAGAAAGAATACCCACATCTTTCGTGAGTAATCATCCATGAATAAATGAAAATACCTCTTACCCCCACAACTATTGGGAGTTAAGGGACCGCACAGATCGATGTGAATCAACTCCAAAGGTTTCTTTTCTCTTGTAGAGCTCCTTTCAAAAGGCACTCTATGCTGCTTTCCTACCAAGCAACGAGCAAACTGGTAAAGTGGTAGAAAGGTAAGGAAGACCCTTTACCATTTCATACTTAACTCAAGTAAGTAACCAGAACTCAAATCTCCATATCTCTTGTGCCATAGGTAAGTTGCCTCCTTTGTGGAAGTAATCATGGCTACATCTGGAGAAGATATAGTATCTAGGAAAAATAAGTCATGCTTATATGAAGCAGTTGCAATGTTCTTACCTCTCTTGGTGATAGAACAACACTTCTTGCCCCCATCAACACTAAAATTTACAACCATATTTTTGTCCAAAATTTGTGTCACTAACAATAAGTTGTTTGCCAGTCTTGGAACATAGAGGACTTTCTCAATCTGGCACTTGCCATCAGGAAGAGTGACAGAGACTGTTCCTTCTCCCTAAACCTTATAGGTTTTATCATCAGCAATAGTGACCGGTTTGCCCTCTTTGACCTCAAAAGACTCAAACCACTATTTGTCACCAGTCATGTGCTTACTGGCTCCAAAATCAACATACCATATAGGATCCATCTACTTGGACACTGTGGTAGTCATAAGAACTTTGTGGGCTCTCTCAGAATTTGTGTCAGATTCCTCAACAGCAACATTCACTTGTTGTTTGTTCTTGTGTGGTTTGTTTTGGCCTTTCTATTTTGATTGTTTATTATTATGTGAACATCTATTGGTATTATGACCTTCTTTGTCACAGATCTTGCAATATCTCTTTTTTTGTTGAGGTTGTTGAGTTTGTTTCCATTTTGAATCCTTTTGTGAATTCCCTCCCTTCTAAAAATTACCCTTCTTTTGGTTCTGCCCTTTCCTGTTGATGTAGAGGGTAGTGTTAGAAGAATCATATCGCTGTAGTTGGCGTGCCTCCTCTTATTGAAGCATATTAACCAACTCTACAAAAGTAACTTTTCGTTGTGACACTTGAAGGGAAGTGATCAACACCCTATAAGAATCGGGTAAAGCTCTCAATACAATTGAGGCAAGGAGCTTGTCATCAACTGATTCTCCCAAAGAATTCAACTTTGCTTTCAATTCAAACACTCTGCAAAGAAAAAATTTAACTGTATCCCCCTACTTCATGCTTAGACTGTGTAATTGATATTGAATAAATAGAATAGTGGAATCATTATTTCCATCATATATAGTATTAAGGTAATCCCATGCCTCTTTACTATGTTCACAGTCAGTAATATGAGGTTGAACTTTATCAGACACAACAAGCAAAATGAGCACTTTTGCTTTGTTGTCTTTCTTATCAAAGTCTTTCTAAATGGCAAATGGAGATGTATCACTAGTAGTAGATGAAGGTCTTGTTGTTGTTCCAAATACAACATCTCATAAGTTATCCATTGCTAGGATTTCATTCATCTTATTTTTCCATGGTGTGTAATTAGGACCTTTCAAAAACTAATGAGAATTAGTCATTAATTTTGTAGACATGGTGAAGGTTCCTTATAACACAATTGGTCCCCATTTCGATATACCTTATGCTAGGCCATTATACCATACAAAATACCCGCCCTTACGTGAGGGAGACTATAGGTATTTAGAAAGATAAAAAAAAATCACCCGCCCTTACGTGAGGGAGACTTTAGGTAATTTTTAGAGATCATACGATATGTGGTACTTAAGCAGTACTGAAAGGGAATAGTCTTGTTGATGGCACCTACCATAGAAAGTTAGCAAAGAGAAAACCCCCTTCGCAAGGCCTAAATAATTTCAAGATCTTCCATAAAATTGTTGGAGTGAACAAATTTATAAATGGAAAAGAAAAAACTAACACCACCAGTAGAATCTCTCCCAACACCGCCAATGCCAGCATGTCCAGGATTACCCCTAGATGATCCATCAGTATTAATTTTTAAAAATCCTCTAGGGGTGGCCTCCACCTACCATATCTCTTAACCTTCTTTATGGGCTGAGGAACCCTACTAGGGCTAGAAGAGTTCACACCATTCCAAAAGAGACCAAGGGATTGTTGTACCTTCTCCTACCTAGAATCCAAAAGAGGGTCCACATCACATTTTCTATGGATGTTTTCCTGAACCATATACATGATCCTTTGCCAGATCTATTGAAAAACCAAATAACTGCCCTAAAATATCTGCCTTAACTGAGTTATAAAAGAAGGCTATGTTCCTATCCCCTTCTTGAAGCCAATCTACTCAAGCTTTTTGTTTCCAAAAAAATTCTTCCCTCAGTTCCCTTTCAACAAGGTCTTTTGTAGCCTCAGATTACTCAATAAGAAGTTCCTTCATGAATCCCTGACTTTCATCCTCCTAAGAGCTTCCAAATTAGCCAATATTTAGTATATTCAATCTCTTCAATTTATGTGTTACAAATTGTAGTCGCTTCATAAAGGAATACATAGCGGTGCCATGAGGAGGTTTGACAGTGGTCCACCAGCCTCACATGAAATCATGAAGCTTAGGATCATGAAGACACATAAGTTAAAACTTAAATGAGGGGTTATTTTTTATTCCTAACTCCAAAGAAGAGAGTTTGATAGGCCAATGATCAGATCCCCTACCCTCAAGAATCACAGAACTAGCACCTATGTTATTACCCATCTAGTATGTAGATATCAAAAACCTATCTAGTCTCTCTGAGATGGAAGCTTCCCCACACCTTCTATTGTGCCAAGTAAATATCCCATTATCTAGCTTGATGTCAACCAAGTTTAGGGCCTGGATATGAGCACTAAATATAGAATAAAAAGGCTCAAGACGATCCACCCCACCATGTTTCTCCTCTAGAAAAGTGATAGAGTTGAAGTCTCCAACCAAAATCCATGGGTACAGGGGAACCAAACTTCTCACAAAGCAAATGTGCTTCCACAAATTCACTTTACCATTATAATCAACATGAGCATACACATTTGTAAGTAGGATTATTTCACTAGATTCATTATTATGCCCAACCATTAAAATAAACCATCTTCTGGAAATCCAAGTATGAGGGGATATCTTAACCGAATCCCATAAACAAGCGATGCCACAAGTATATCCACATGCACCAATACACTAGAATTACCCCCTTCTCCACAACTTGGGAGAAATATTGAACATACTATCAATAGCCAATTTAGTCTCCTGAATAAATACCACATCCAGAGAATGCACACGAACCAAATCCTGAATAAATTTTTGTCTACAGATGTTATTCAACCCCATTACATTCCATGAGAGGATAATAATTTTTGGGGGTTATAAAAATGGGATTCCAATGTTCTCACCAAGCCTGACTCCACCAAAGTATCCCCCATTAACTTAATTTTATCCTGGTCCTTCTTTCAACCCACCTTCATATTCTTATCTGAATTTTTTTTTTTAATTATTTTCTGCTGTAATCCCAACATCGTAGGAGTTTTGCAGTCCAAGGATGACTGCATCAATGCCTAAGTAGCAGAGGGCATAACTAAATATGTACCACTTTCTAAAATAGTTTCCCTTATAGGGCTAGACCCAACCATATCCCCTATAATCAGATACAAAGCCCTTTGTTCTTCATTTAAACCCCCAAAATCTGATTCCTTAAGTTCTCCCTCAAGAAGAGACATCTGATTTGGCCTTGTTATATTTGCATCAGGTAGCGACATTTCAGGTATCTCCATGCACTGATCAAGATCATCTAATATTTCAAAATGGTTGAGTAGAGCATCTGGATGGCTATTGTTGGCAATTTTGGATACTTTGGGTACATTGCCTTTGCTCAAGTGTATAAATTGTCATTGATGTCAAGAAGCTCTTGAAGGAATTTGATGTGATGTCAAATAATTTGTTTTGATGAAGGTTACGACATGACAGTTTCAAAGGTCTTTTGTAAACCCCAAGTTGGCAGGTTTAAAGATTACAGATGGATGCATTAGTTTAATGCATTTGGGTCCAGGAGGAAGTATTTATTTAAATAATTAAAAACCTTGTTAAGGTTCCATTTAATTATTTTTAAATAAATATTAAATTATTGTTTGCAATGGGTTATCCTAACCCATGGCGCTATGTTTTAAGATTGTGGGCGCTAGCCAAGACCTCCGTCGACGTGTTAAACTCCTCACCGACATCAAGAGATTATGGTAAAAATGCATATAAATCTCCCTCAATGAAAATCAAGAATTATTTGATCCGCATTTTGAAAAGAGTTGCTCATTGTGATTTCGTGATCTGCTGTTCGGATTTCGTCTCGATTGTGTCTTCGCCATTTTCGTGAATCTGCTATTCATTTTTTGTACTCGTCGCTTGTCGTAAATCCATCGTAAGGTTTTTGTCTTCGTGTTCGCATCAGAAGAAAGGGAGGCACTATTGTTTTATTTAATCCCTAGCACAGAAGGAACAAGGCTAACAGCGTGAGGTTTAAACCTCATCGGGTGCATTTGACGCACTCGATAGCGGCTAGGCTGTTGGCGCGCTACCCGAATGGGAGGTTCCGCATTCGAATAAAGCAAAAGGGTTTTACATCATGAAGTGGACGTAGCGGGTGGTGTTAGAATTCATGCGCAATTTCTCCATAGCATGATTTTTTATGTTGGCCAAGGTTTCGATGGGGACTTGTGAGCAGTTTTGGACAGGTTCCGATGGGGACTTGTGAGCAAATTTGGACAAGTCCTAGTAGAGGACTTGTGAGCTGAGTTTGATAGTTCTATTAGAGAACTTGAGGACAGAGGTGCACTCGGTTCTTTGAGAAGAACCTGAGGATAGATTTGGCAAGTCTTTGAGAAGGCTTGTGTGTAGAGGATTGATTTGTTCAAGCGTTGGACAGATCTGACAGATAGAGGAATACTTGTACTAGACCGACTGACTGTGTTTGGTATAGGTTGCTGAGATGCTATGGACATGATCATAGAAGGCGGAGGTCTCTTAGGCTAAGCATTGAGGACATGAGGTCTTCGGTGGAAAGGAGTTCCGCGTGCTGACAAGAGGTAGAGGCAGTTGATCTTTTGAGGGATCATTTCTAGAGCAGAGGGGAAGGTATCTCCTTTGAGCAGAGGCTCATAAATTATGATTGGGGGAAGGTATCTCCTTTGGGTCGAGGCTCATAAATATTGTAATTAGGAAGGATTCCCAAAGAACTTTGAGATAACTTTTAGAGAAAAGTTTTGTGGATGTAGCCCAGCCATTTTGGGTGAACCACATTAAAATTGGTGTCACTTTGTGGATGATATTGTGCATTGCTTTGATATTTCTTTGGGTATATTGCTTTACTATTTTGAGATATAATGGAAAAAGTAAAAATAGGTCTTATACCGTTCACCCCCCTCTTAGTATAAGCTTGTGTTCTTCAATTGGTATCAAAGCAGGTGCCTTTGGAAAGTTTAGCAACTTGAAGGAAAAGCTAGTAAAGAACACAATGGATCATTCAAGTGGCAATGCAACACCTATTCTTGATGGGTCAGATTTTGGTCTTTGGAGTGCAAGGATGAAGGTTCATCTAATGGCACTTGGTAATGAGGTTTGGAAGTGATTGAAAATGAGTACACTATTCCTGTACATGGTCCTATTACTAAGGAAGAAAGGCTCCTACATCACAACAATTCAAAGGCAATGAATGCAATCTTGAAAGGCTTATATAAAGCAGATCTCACCAAGGTGATTCACTGCAAGACAGCTAGTGAAATGTGGAAATAGTTGAAGGTGGTTCATACAGGTGATACAAATGTTAGAAAGGCCAAGTTGAGACACTTCAAAGGTATGTTTGAACAACTCAAGATGAATGATGATGAAAATATTAGTGACTACATGCTTCGTATGGATGAGGTTGTTAACTCCATGAAAGACTTAGGTCTTGAGCTTGCTAAAAATGATGTTTGTAATAATATTTTAAGATCTCTTCCTAATAGATTTAGTGAAAATATTTCTGCTATTGAGGAAGCTAAAGATTTGGATAAGTTGAAAAAGGATGAGCTCCATAGTATACTTGCAACATTTGAGTTGAGAACTCAAGTGAAGGTTGATGTAAAGAGAGAGGCAGCTTTCAAGGCTACCAAGAAATCCAAGGGTAAACAGCTTCAAGATAGTGATGAGTCTTCTAGTGATGAAGAGGCATATTACATCAAGAAAGGCAAGTTATCTAGAAAGCACAAAAGTATGAAAAATATAAGATGTTTCAATTGTGGAAAGTTTGGTCATTATGCTACTGACTGTACTATTCCCAAGAATGAAAGTGATGAAGATAAACAATATTCTAAGAGCAAGGATTATGAAAAGCACAAGCATCACAGGAAGAACAAATATGAGCATAGCAATCAAGGAAAGAGGTATTCTCACAAGCACAAGAAGAGTTTCTACCTAGACAAAGAAAATAAGTGTTCTAGTAGTGATAGTGAAAGTTCTTCAAGTGATGATGAAAATGAGATGTTGTTCATATCAAAAAAAGAGGAAGAACCGAAACATAGATTCATTATCATGAAATGTCTTAGATGTGGAAACTTTGGTCACCTTGAGGATGATTACACAAATAATGATTTGGTTTCTAGTATGTATGAGGATGCTTCAAAAAACTATAAGGAAGATGCATGTATGGTTTTTGAAAAGGGTAGCACCTCTAGTGATAAGAAATCTGAAAAAGGCTTTGATGATTCAAAAAGCAAACAAATAGAGGAAGATATAGAGGAAGGTGAAGTAGATCTTGAAGGTGAACTTATTAGTGCTCTTAGTGCTTTGAAAAAGGAAAGAAAGAAGAATGCTAGACTCAAGGATAAGTTAGATGAATGTTGTATGGAGAGATATGATCTTATAGAAAGTCTTGACTTCTCTATAGCTAAGACACAAGAACTCAAGGATGAGTTAGAGTCTAAGGTTCTTGAGTATAGTGAGTTAGAACAAAAAATGGCTTCTTTGAAAGAGGAAACTAAAGAGTACAAGGATAAGCTTTATAGGTTTTAAGATAGCTCCAAAAAGGTTAAGTCACTCATCAAAGGTCAAAGAAAGACAACAGATAAAACATGCCTTGGTTTTGTTAAGCCACACAAGGAACAAGTTGGAGAGTCTAGTAAGAGACTCCAAAAGGAAGAGAGTTCTGATGAGGAAAGTATTTCAGAAAAGGAGTCCTTGAATGATAGATGCATAGAAAATAGAATTCAAAATGAGAAGAAGAAGTTTTCAGAACCTAAGAGGTCAAATAAAGGAAAGTTTCAAGGCAGATGTTTTGCTTGTCATAGGTTTGGTCACATGGCTTCACATTGCATGGCTCAAGTGAAGAAGGTAAATGAAAGTTTCAGAAGTGCTAGTTACTTTCAAGGGTATTGCTACTCTTGTAAATAGTTTGGGCACAAGGCAGTCTATTGCAAGGTAAATAACAGGAACAGGTTTGAACAAAATAGGGTTGTTCAGAATAGGTTTGGTCAGAACAGGTTTGGTCAGAACAGGTTTGGCCAAAATAAGTTTGGTCAGAATAGGTTTGGTCAAAATAGGTTTGGTCAGAACAGGTGGATTCAAAGATCAGGTTTACCTTTAGAGAAACAAAATTGTCAAGTGTTTCAAGTGCAACAATGAAGGTCACATAATCAGACAGTGTAGAGCTAAAATTCTAGAATATAGGAACAGGAACAGTGGCATGATCAGGTCCAAGGATCAAGGCATGGACAAGAATAGGGATGAGAACAAGAACAAGAATAGTGACAAGAACAGGAATATGGACAAAGAGTTCAAGAGAAGGCCCGACAAGGAAGTTATAGACGCTGATGATGATCAATGCCTAATGGGAGTTTTACTCCCACCCCAAAATTAATCACCTCATCAGGAGGTGGGGGAGGGACTAAGCTAAGAGGCTCATTCTTAGTCTCGAGCCCCAAAGGTGACCCTTTGCCATTGATGACAAAGGGGGAGAGATATGAGTAAGGGGGAGAGCTTCAAAGTGAAGAGGAGAGCTTCAAGTTAGGGGGAGCAAAAATTCAAAGGAATATTCTTAGTTGTGGGCACAGTTGGTCAGTTGTTAGCACAATTGGTTTCAGTTTTGGCTCTTGAGAAGTGTTTTCAGTAAAGGTTTGCCATCAATGACAAAGGGGGAGATTGTTGGCAATTTTGGGTACTTTGGGTACATTGCCTTTGCTCAAGTGTATAAGTTGTCATTGATGTCAAGAAGCTCTTGAAGGAATTTGATGTGATGTCAAATAATTTTTTTGATGAAGGTTATGGCATGACAGTTTCAAAGGTCTTTTGTAAACCCCAAGTTGGCGGTGTTTAAATATTATAGGTGGATGCATTAGTTTAATGCATTTGGGTCCAGGAGGAAGTATTTATTTAAATAATTAAAAACCTTGTTAAGGTTCCCTTTAATTATTTTTAAATAAATATTAAATTATTGTTTGCAATGGGTTATCCTAACCCATGGCGCTATGTTTTAAGATTGTGGGCGCTAGCCAAGACCTCCGCCGACATGTTAAACTCCTCGCCGACGTCAAGAGCTTATGGTAAAAATGCATATAAATCTCCCTCGATGAAAATCAAGAATTATTCGATCCACATTTTGAAAAGATTTGCTCGCTATGATTTCGTGATCTTCTGTTCAGATTTTGTCTTCGATTGTGTCTTTGCCATTTTCGTGAATCTGCTATTTATTTTTTGTACTCGCCGCTTGTCGTAAATCCGCCATAAGGTTTTCGTCTTCGTGTTCGCGTTAGAAGAAATGGAGGCACTGTTGTTTTATTTAATCCCTGGCACAGAAGGAACAAGGCTAATAGCGTGAGGTTTAAACCTCACCGAGTGCCTTTGGCACACCGATAGCGGCTAGGCTGTTGGCGCGCTACCCGAACGGGAGGTTTTGCATTCGAATAATGTGAAAGGGTTTTACATCATGAAGTGGACGCAATGGGTGGTGTTAGAATTCATGCGCAATTTCTCCATAGCATGATTTTTGATGTTGGCCAAGGTTCTAGTGGGGACTTGTGAGCAGTTTTGGACAGGTTTCGATGGGGACTTTTGAGAAGATTTGGACAGGTCCTAGTAGAGGACTTGTGAGCTAAGTTTGATAGTTCTATTAGAGAGCTTGAGGACAGAGGTGCACTGGTTCTTTGAGAAGAACCTGAGGACAGATTTGGCAAGTCTTTGAGAAGGCTTATGTGTAGAGGATTGATTTTTTCAAGTGTTGGACAGATCTGATAGACAGAGGAAGACTTGTACTGGACTAACTGACTGTGTTTGGTATAGGTTGCTGAGCTGCTGTGGACATGATCATAGAAGGCAGAGGTCTCTTAGGCTAAGCATTGAGGACAAGAGGTCTTCAGTGGAAATGAGTTCCACATGCTGGCAAGAGGTAGAGGCGATTGATCTTCCGAGGGATCATTTCCAGAGCAGAGGGGAAGGTATCTCCTTTGAGTAGAGGCTCATAAATTTTGATCGGGGGAAGGTATCTCCTTTGGGCCAAGGCTCATAAATATTGTAATTGGGAAGGATTCCCAATGAACTTTGAGATAAATTTTAGAGAAATGTTTTGTGGACGTAGCCCAGCCATTTTGGGTGAACCACGTTAAAATTGGTGTCACTTTGTGGATGATATTGTGCATTTCTTTGATATTGCTTTGGGTATTTTGCTTTACTATTTTGAGGTATAAAGGAAAAAGTAAAAAGAGGTCTTATACTATTCACCCCCCACTCTCAGTATAAGCTTGTGTTCTTCAGCTATCCTTAAGGTCTTTGTTTGCCCTTCGTCCTCTGTTTTGGGATTTTATCGAAATATAACCTTTCTTATCCCAATCCCCTTCCTTTATCGGGCCTTTTTCTTTATCCAAACTTTTTCCAGATTGAGAGGGCCCAGGATTTGAAGCCACAGGTGAGACAAACTTAGGGCATTTTATTTGTAGGTGGCCATATTCACGGCAAATCCAAAAACAAAATGGAATAGCTTCATAGTCAAGTTTTTGAACCCATGTAGTTGATCCAAAATGTATTTCAATAGAATCTGGAATAGTATTATTTAATTCAATTTCAATACAAATACGAGCAACAGAGATTACCTTTTTATCCATTATCTGTTGTGACGGTCCAACCGGCTTCCCAAGAAAAAGGGCAATCTTATGCAAGATATCGGTTCTCTAGAATTCCAACGGGAGCCATGGAAGCCGCACCCATACTGGAACCCACAACAGTCACTCCTCTGATGGGTTTAAATCCACATGCCAAGGTTTAAGAAAGATTACCACTTGGTTATAGAAATAAGGACCCCCTTCAAATGTTTTGTTACGATCTGTAATACAAGATAAAACCACCATAAAATAGCTGTTCGCACTCAGCATCACCTTAAGGATTCCAAGTCTTCCCGACCCAAGCCTCCACATAGGGGAGAGAAATTTGGATGCCTAAAAATTTGCCAATAATGGCATGTTTGGTTAGATGCTCCACATCTTCTGCCACTGAGTCCGGTTGAACCACTAGAACTGGCTTGGTTTCACATAATTCCAAACATTCATTGTTATTTAACAAGAAGTTCCCGATATGCACTGGAAAATCCTATTCCTTCCAGTAATTTTCAGATGAAAAAATATCATGATCATGCACTCTCTGTGTCGGACCCGATGCCATCACGATATTCCTCCAATTTTTTAGACCTCCTTCGAAAGTTGCTGCCATCCCCGTAGAGCAATTTTTCTTCATCAAACCCTAGCAGAGTAGTTTTTCCTCATCAAATCCTAGCAGAGCTCCAAAGTCTAATTGCCAGCACCAATTCAAGATTTTTATCCCCTCTTGCTCAAATTGATGATCCTTAATTATTGGGCACATTCTAGTTAGATGTCCATGAGTGTGGTACACCCAATATCTAAATGGAATAACCTCATAATACAATTATTAGCACCAGATAAAATCCCCTATTTTTAGGTCTATATCTATTGGAAGAGGTTTATTGAGGTCCATTTCTACACAAAACATAGCAAACATTGTCTATCCTCCTAAAACTATTTCTCTTTATCTACCTTGATAATGACCTAGTAAATTGCCTATTGTCTCGAGTACCTCCTCTTTCCAAAATTCAAGGGTAAGGGAAAATAATCTTACCCATATTGGTACTATAGTCGATTCCAACCTCGGGTCAAATCCTATATTCCATGGTTGTAAGAATAGTCTCGTTGGCCCATGATGATACAACCTTCCCTCAAATACTTTTAATTGATCTGCCATTGATGTGAACTCTATAGATAAATAGTCATTTGGGAGAGTTAAAATTTCATATTCTGCTTCTAGATGTCAATGTTTCCTTATCCACATGTGGAGGAAGTGCATGGATAGTTTGAAACCCATGAATTTACATATGAGGTTATATTTTTTCTTATAAAATATATCCCCAGCTACCTAGTCCTCTGCTATTTCCAATACTGGTATTTCTTTTACTTGTGGTAAACATTCATTCTTCCTTCCAGTAAAAGATTCCTCCTTTTATCACTTTCCCATGGTGTTTATGATTGTATTTACTTGTATTTGATAGTCATTGAAGCTATCTTGGGTTCCACATAGCTTATCTCGGTATGAGATTCCTTGTTTTGGAGGATTTGGTATCAAAGTACCTATGACCCCTATTCTTGGTCATGATCCTTACTGTTGAAAGACCCTCCAAAAATATTGATCCTATTTAATGGTGTTTTTTGCATGAAAATATTCTCCAAGCCTCTACCCTAGCCTTGAAAACCCTAGTTTGATTCCCTAGACCTTCCTTTGGAACCCTATGTTTGTCACTATTGAAAAAGGGTTTATGGTAAACCAGTGTGATTTGAAACTAAGGTTGCATGGATTTGCATTGTACAAATCATGTTCCTCAAATGGCTGTCTCACACCAACTCGGCTATGCACTTACCCTTCCAGATATGCTATTTTTAAAGATAAATAGTTCTTAATATTTTCTATTGATTTCATTGGTCATGAAGTGGTTTGCTCTTTTTCCTATAATTCTATGTTTATATGAATTAAATATCATTTCATCCACCTATTTCTTTTGATATTCATACCTAAAAAAATATATTCCAACCCTTTATGTATTACATTATTTCAATCCATCGTTAGCCTCTTAAATTAAGTTAAAAAATTTGTATAGTTGATTCTCATTATAAACCTGAGTGTCCTTTACCGAGAAATGTAAAAGCTTATATCTTAAATACAATAGCTTAACAATGATATATATTAAAAACTTAATAAAATTTAATAAATATTTAAAAAAAATTAAAGCTACATTTTGTAAGCATATCATTTACATTCACAAATATCATGACTATTTTATAGTTTTAAAACATAATAATAATAATGCAACACAAAGTTACATTAAAATATTAAATGAAGTATTTATTTAAGTTACATTCAAGTATTGTGAAGGTTTTTATCTTGATTTATGATTGTAAATTTGTATAATGTTACTCCATTCCATTATAAATATAGTGTTACACATGAGATTTTGCACAATTGATGGAGAGTGATAATTTCATATCATAAACCAAGGTTCAAATCCTATGGATGAATCTTAATATTCAACCACGAGGGATACCATAGTGGTATATCTTTGGGTTCTCATCCAAGATACCCAAGTTCAACCTAGAAATCATTGTATCTCTTTGGATTTTCATCCAAGAGATCCTAAGTTCAACCCCAAAATCAACTGATTCCATTATGTAATTAAAATAATAATAATAATTTCACATCATAAACCAAGATTCAAATTCTATGGATGAATATTAATATTTGATCATGACGAATACCATAGTGGTATCTCTTTGGGTTACCATTGATGTCAAAGGCAGAACTGGAAGGATCATTTAATTATAAGTATTCTCATGAGTTCTGGAAATATCATATTTTGAATTACCAGTATGCTTTAATATTTAAATTAAACATTTATATATTAATGTTATTAAAAATATTATTACAAATTTAAACCTTATAATGTTTAAATATTAAATATTATAAAATTAATGTTTTGGAATATCAATGAAGGCTAACCTTGTGCATATAAATAAAGTTTATATATATAAGGTTGAAATTCATTTGAGCAAAGGATACCTTTGAGTTACTTGTGCAAGAGGTAAGGATCATTAAGTGGTGAAGAAGATTAGTGTAGTGGCAAAGGATATTAGAATAGAAGTGAAGGAGCTTAGAGAAGTGGTAGAGATTAAGGCAGTGGTGAAGAATCTTAGAGCAATGACGAAGGAGATTAGAGTAGTAGTAGATATTAGGGTAGCAGTGAAGGAGCTTAGAGTAGCAGTGAAAGATATTAGGACAATGGCAAATTTTAATCGAATGTCCTCAACATGCATGAGTAATCTGGATCTGCACCCTGGTCTATTTGAAATCTCTGATGTCATAAATATCGATAGTAAAAAAGGTAAATTTAAGGGATAATTTATTTTTAATGAAGTGTCTAAATTGTTAGATCATCAAAAAGCTCATATTGCGTAAATAGTGTGTGTTTTTTATATAATTTGTGATGGATTCGTGGAAGAGAATAGTATGCGATGGAAATTGAAGCAAAGAGAGGTTGAAAAGTAATTTCGTTGAAGTTCTACTCTAGTTGTGTGGGAGGCATTATAGAGAAACTTGACCAACATTGATCAAAGCATCAACTGACGTGCAGTTTGAAGTTAGAAAATAAAGTGATGTCCAACAAAATTGACCATCCAAAATTGTTCTAAAACCTAGAAAAAAAATGAAGTGAGCAAGATTATAAAATACATGGAGTGCTCAAACCACGCCATTAAATAAAGGTACGCATATTTGGTTTGACCATCTGATATCTAGGTTCATTTTTTAAATAAAGCCCATAATCCTATATTGTTTGTGTCACTTCCATGTTGTAGTTTATATATTTCCAAGCACTATAGTTTAAATGTGACTACGGTTACATTAGGAACCCTTTTTGTATTCATTGCAAGTGTAAAATCTCCACGCTATCCCTAACTATTGAATCTATCACGTGTCCTTTTGTGAAAGGTCCATGCTATCTCTAACTATCAAATCTGCCATCCATCCTATGGTCTTATATTTCACAGTCATACCACGTGTATACTTGCATCGCAACTATATCGCATGTCTACTTGTCTCACTATTATCCATTGAGCCTATTTAAAACATGCCATAGGGAGTAATATGAATGTATAGTGAAAAGTTTGTACTAGCCACTAGGATTAAATTGAGTTGAGTTTGTACTAGTCGCTATGAGTAATTCGAGTTTGCACTAACAGTTGAGAGAAATTTGAATTTACACTAGTCATTGGGAGAAAGTTGAATAGTTTGAATTTGCACTAAGCTGTTAGGAGTAATTTCAATTTGTAATGAAATATTAAATTGAATTATTCAAAGTTTTTTTAATGCTTATCTTATCATGAGGAGTTTCAAATGAATGTGAGGGCAGAAAATAATTTCATTTAGAATCTAAGAACAAGTTAAGGTATCACATAGTAAAAGGATTAATGCACATATTCATCCAAGAATCCAATTGAAAAGGAATGATATTTCAACTATCTACGAGAAGAAGAAAAGGTGCACATGATAGTTATAAATTAGCATTTACAAGGTCAATTATCAAGTGCTATACTAGAGCTACCTTTAAAATGTAATAAATATGAGACATGTGGAAGTGATAGAATTGTTGAATATAAAGAATAGTTTGGTCATTTGAAGCTTCCTACACAAGTACCCCATATATATGTTCAGTAGGTTAAACAAAATCATGGTAGAATATATTTTGTTTTTAAGAAAGCAAACTCAAGAAAAAGGAAGAATATAAATAGTAAGAACAAGATTTTGGATCAAATTGTTGAGCACACTTGAGAAAAATTTTGGATCAGATTTTGGCGCAGATTTAAGTAGTGTTTATCAGTAGATTTGGAAGAAAAATTGAGCAATATGTATAAGAATATTTGGGAGCATAATTAAATAGTGTTTGAGATCAATTTTTGAGTAGAAGTTGAGTATATGAGATTTGTGTCTCCTGTGGGTTGGTTCCATGAACTTATGAGAGGGGATTGGTGTCTCCTGTAGGTTGGTGCCCACGAAATTGTAGAAGGGAATTGGTGTCTCCTGTGGTTTGGTTCCCACAAAATTGCAAAAGGGGATTGGTGTCTCTTGTAGATTGGTGTCCATAAACTTGTATAGGGGATTGGTGTCTCATGTGGGTTGGTGCCCAAAAATTTATTGGTGTCTCTTATGGATTGGTGTCCATGAACTTGTATAGGGGATTGGTGTCTCCTGTGGATTGGTATCCATAAAATTTTATAGGGGAGTGGTGTCTCCTATGGGATGGTGCCCAAAAAATTTATTGAAGAAAAATATAAGTAATAGTTTGTCATGGTTTTCTCTTGAAAGGGTGTTTCAACATAAAAGCATTGTCTTTTATGTGTATGGAAATTGTGCATTGATTTATTATTGCATTCATATTATTATTATTATCATTTGGAAGGAAATTTTTTATCTTATACAATTTACCCCTATAAGTATAAGCTTGTGTTATTCAATTGGTATCAAAGTGGGTTCCTTCGTGAAAGCCTAACCGCTTGAAGGAAGATCTTATAGGAACACACATGGCTCACCAAGAAGGTTTTTCATCAAATAGGGCTCCACTATAAATAACTATGCTTTCTGGAGTGTGAGGATGCAAATTTATTTGATGGCACATGGCTATGATATATGGCAATCCATTAAGGATGGGTTCACACCACCTACAACTCCTCCCATGGATCAAAATTGCAAGAAACAATTTGAAAACAATGCCAAGGCTATAAATTCAATATTAAGTGGGTTATGTAAATCAGATTTTGTGAAAGTCATGCAATGCACTTCAGCAAAATAAATATAGGACAAGTTACAAAGAACATATGAAGGATACGATAAGGTTAAAATAGTAAAACTTCAAATCCACAGAAGGAAGTTTGCAGACTTAAAGATGAAATATGAGGAAGATATTACCAAATATCTGCTCCACATTAATAAATTTTTCAACATCATTTGTGGACTTGGAGAAAGTATTGAATACTCTAAGATTGTTAAAAAAATATTAAGGTCACATCCTGTGAGGTTTGATGCAAAGGTCTCTACGATTGATGAAATGAAGGATCTTAAAACCTTAAGCATAGATGAGCTATACAGAATTCTTATAGCCTATGATATGAGGATTAAAAAATATCAAGCATACAAATGGAAGGCCACATTTAAAGATTGAAAGAAAACAAAGAATAAAAAACCAAATTCAATTGAAGAATCAAGCTGTGGATAAGAAGCTAACTTTGTGTGAATAAATAAAATGGGTCCAAGAAAACACAAAGGTATGTATTATGTGAAATATTTTAATTATGGTAACATTAGTCACCATGCACCTAATTTCTCACAAGCCGAAAGCAATAGTAGTATAGAAGAAAATGACTACAAGAAAAATAAAGAAAGAAAATCTAATCATGAAAATAAAAAGAGGTAAGGTCAAAGAAAGCATGAGAAGAAGATCTTTCAAAGGCACAAAAAGAGTCTTTATGTTCAGGAAGCAAGCAGTTCTTCCAAAGAGTGATGAAATCCTCTTTGATAGTGAAAGAGAAGAAATCCTATTTTTAGCTAGATAGGATAAAGAAGATGCTCTTGTTGACGAAAACCAGGAAACATAGAGAGATCTAGAAAATGAAGAGGAAGCCATAGTTGACATAGAATAACTTTTTTTTGCTCTTGAAGAGTTGAAAAGGCTTAGAAATAAAAACTCAAGATTGAAGATTCAAGTACAAGAGAATGAGGAGACAAAGGCAAAGCTTTCACAAGATCTCACCGACTTAAAAGTGAAAATTAAAGAGGTAAAGTGAATTTAAGAAGGTATGGTTGAGTAGTTAAAGGAAAAATATTTAGAATGTGAAAAATTGGAACATGAGGTTGTCTCTCTAAGGAAGAAAGTTGGAAAATCTAATGATAAGCTACAACAAAATATTAGGTTTTATAAAAGCATTGAAATTTTGGATGATATTATCAAAACATAGAGATATTCAGTTATAAATATTGGACTTGGTTTTGGAGAAGGTCAAAAGAAATAAAATGGGGAGTCAAGCTCAAAAGGAAGAGAGACATCAAAGAAAATAATTAAATAAGAGCCTAAGACCTATGTTGATGTGTTGAGATGTGGAAGCATCATCATCGACCAAGGTCCATCATAAAAATAGCAATGATAAAACCATGCAGTCATATCCTCCAAGGCAATCAAACAAATTTCAATATTTCTTTCATAGTTATTGCTTTTCATGTCACAAATTTGATCATAAAGCTACACATTGTAGGGTGCATGCTAAAAATTATTTTGGTTTCACAAAGAGGAATTTCAATTCATTTGCACCTCTCATGGACTACAACATCATATGTTACAAATGTAATAATTTTAGGCATACATCTAGATGGTGTAGAATAGTGTTCCCTGAACTTCCGAAGTCAAGCAAAAAAGAGGATGGTCAAAATGTTCAAAATGGTATCCCCTCCAAAGTTTGGAGAAAGAAAATAGAACAAGAAGAGGAGCACAGTAATTTGGGAGTTTCACTCCCATATCATAATTTAAGTCTCAATAAGAGCAAGTAGTAAAGGGGTGTTGTCAAGTGTCTTATATTTTAGCCTCGAGGAGCCCTTTGCGTTGATATCAAAGGGGAAAATTTTCAGTAAGGGGGAGCAACTTGTCAAAGGGAGCAACTTGTGATCATATTGCAATAAAGAATAGATTCTTTGCAGGGTTTCCATCAATGACAAAGGGGAAGATTGTTAGAAATGTTGAGTTATCATTGATGTCAAAGGTAAAATTGGAAGGATGATCTAATTATAAGTATGCTCATGAGTTTTGGTAATATCATGTTTTAATACTATGCTTTAATATTTAAATATTAAAGTTATAAAAAATATTATTACAAAGTGAAACCTTATCATATTTAAATATTAAATTTAAATATTATAACGTTAATGTTTTAGAATATCAATATAGGTCCACATTTGTGTATATAAATTATATATATATATATATATATATAAGGTTGAAATTTATTTGAGCAATGGATGCCTTTGAGTTACTTGTGCAAGAGGTAAGGATCATTAAGCCATGAAGAAGATTAGTGCAATGCCGAAGGAGCTTAGAGTAGTGGTGAAGGAGCTTAGAGCAGCGACAGAGATTAAGGTAGCGGTGAAGGAGCTTAGAGCAGCAACAAAGGAGATTAGGGCAATAGTGAAGGAGATTGGAGTAGCGGTAGAGATTAGGGTAGCAGTGAAGGACGATGACAATTATCAATAAAATGCACTCAAAATGCATGAATAATCTATATCTTTACCTCGGTCCATTCGGGCTCTCAGGCGTCATAAATATTGATAGTAAAAAAGGTAAATTTAAGGGATAATTTATTTTCATTTAAGTGTTTGGATCATTAGATCATCAAAAATCTCAAATTGCATAAATAGTGTGTGTTTTGTATGATTTATGATGGATTTGTGGAAGAGAATGGCATGCAATGGGAATTGAAGCAAAGAGAGGTCAAAAATTGATTTTGTTGAAGTTCTACTCTAGTTGTGTGGGAGGCATTGTGGGAGGCATTACAGAGAAAATCAATCGGTGTTGATCAAAGAATCAACTAACATGCAATTTGAAGTTAGAAAAAAAAGTGATGTCCAACAAAACTGGCCAGTGAGCATTGTTCTAGAACCTAGAAAAATAATGAAGGGAGTAAGCTTATAAAATACATGAAGTGCTCAAACAATGCAATTAAATAAAGGTACACATATTTGGTTTGGACATCTCATGTCTAGCTTTATTTTTTAAGGAAAGCCTATAATTCCACATTATCTATGTCACTTATGCGTTGTAATTTATATACTTCCAAGAAATATATTTTAAATATGACTACGATCACATTAGGACCCCTTTTGTTATTCATTGCAAGTGTAAAATATCCATGTTATCCCAAAGTTATAAAATCCATCATGTGCCATTTTGTGAAAGGTCCATGTTGTCTCTAACTATCGAATCTGCCATCCATCCTATGGTCGTATGTCTCACAGTCTTACCACATTTCTACTTGCATCACATCTTTGCCACGTGTCTACTTGTCTCACTACTATCTGTTGAGTCTATTCAAAATATGCCATAGGGAGTAATATGAATGTGTAGTGAAAAGTTTGCACTAGCCACTAGGAGTAATTTGAGTTTGCACTAGTTGTTGGAAGTAATTCGAGTTTGCACTAACGGTTGAGAGAAATTTGAATTTGCACTAGCCATTGGGAGAAAGTTGAAAGTGCACTAGCCATTGGGAATAGTTTGAATTTGCACTAAGCTATTGGAAGTAATTTGAATTTGCAATGAAATATTGAATTGAATTATCCAAAGTTTTTTTAATGTTTATCTTATCATGAAGAGTTTAAAATGAATGGGGGGCAGTAAATAATTCTTTTTAGAACCTAAGAACAAGTCAAGGTGTCACATAGTAAAAGGATTAATGCACATCTTCACCCAAGCATCCAATTAAAAAGGAAGGACATTTCAGCTATCTACAAGAAGAAGGAAAGGTGCACAAGATAGTTACAAATCAGCATTTACAAGGTCAGTTATCAAGTGCTAGACTAGAGCTACCTTTAAAATGTAATAAATGTGAGACATGTGGAAGTGATAGAATTGTTGAATGTAAAGAATAGTTTGGTCATTTGAAGCTTCCTACACAAGTACATCATCTATATGTTCAGTAGGTTAAACAAAATCTGGGTAGAATATATTTTGGTTTGAAGAAAGCAAACTCAAGAAAATGGAAGAAAATAAAGAATAAAAACAGAATTTTGGATCATATTGTTTAGCAAACATGAGCATAATTTTGGATCAAATTTGGGAGTATATTTGAGCAATGTTTGTGAGAAAATTTGAGCAATGTTTGTAAGCAAATTTGGGAGTATAATTAAGCAGTGGTTGTGATCAATTTTTGAGTAGAACTTGAGTATAGGATATTGGTGTCTCCTATGGGTTGATTCGTAAGAACTTGTGAGAGCTATTGGTGTCTCTTGTGGGTTGGTGACCATGAAATTGTAGAAGGGGATTGGTGTATCCTATGGATTGGTGCCCATGAACTTGTAAAAGGGGTTTGGTTTCTCCTATAGATTGATGTCTCCTATGGGTTGGTATCCATGAACTTGTATAGGGGATTGGTGTCTCCTATGGATTGGTGTCCATGAACTTGTATAGGGGATTGGTGTCTCCTGTAGATTGGTGTCCATGAACTTGTATAGGGGATTGGTGTCTCATGTGATTAGTGTCCACAAAATTGTATAGGGTATTGGTGTCTCCTTTGAGATGGTGCCCACAAAATTTATTGAAGAAAAATATATGTAATAGTTTATCGTGGTTTTCTCTCAAAAGGGTGTTTCCACGTAAAATTATTGTCTCTTATGTGTATGAAAAATGTGCATTGATTTATTATTACATTCATATTATTGTTGTTATCATTTGTAAGGAAAATTTATATCTTATACTGTTCATCCCTCCCTCTTAGTATAAAATTGTGTTCTTCATTTTTTAACCTTAGCTTTATCTAAAGGAAAATTTGTATTTCAAGTGCTCTGAAGATTTTTATCTTGATCTGTGATTGTAAATTTGTATAATGTTACTCCATTCCATTATAAATATATTGTTACACATGAAATTTTGCACAATTTATGGAGAGCGATAATTTCATATCATAAACCAAGGTCCAAATCCTATGCATGAATCTTAATATTCAATCACGAGGGACACCATAGTGGTATATCTTTGGTTTTTTATCCAAGAGTCCCAAGTTCAACCTAGAAATTGTGGTATCTCTTTGGGTTTTCATCCAAGAGATCCAAGTTCAACCCAAAAATCATGGCGGCTACCGTTTCCATTATGTAACTATAATAATAATAATAATAATAATTTTATATCATACACCAAGGTTCAAATCCTATGGATGAATCTTAATATTCGATCATGAAGGATACCATAGTGGTATCTCTTTATGTTTTCATCCAAGAAACGCAACTTCAAACCTGATACGGGGGCACTTGGACTCTTTTCAAAAACTAGTGCTTTACCTAAAATACTATATATAATTAATCAAATGACATTAGCTCAATCTATTCCATTCCTCAACATTTAAAAAAAAAACATAAATTTAAATCTTACCAAACTATACATAAAAATATCCAAACTCCATTACTATTAAAAAATAAAAACTTTAATACATCTTTAATTGATCATCCATTACACTTAATTAACACCTCAACTAAAAACATTTGAGAGAATGGTCAACGCCCATTGAAGAATGGAAAGTAAAAGCACCAACATCAAATAAAGAACTATAAGGCCTCATCTCAAATATAATAGCACATTCCAAATCCTGTTATAGACCAAAGACACTATTATTGTATTCACAAGCACGATGCTCAGAGTCCTAGTAACGGTCAAGGAGAAAACATTTGGCAACAAAAATAATTTAAATCTAAAATAAGTAATCCAATCAATTAATTATAAGTAATAGGTATGGAGAGATTTACATTATAAATAATTTTTTATTTTTAT
This sequence comes from Wollemia nobilis, assembly GCA_028583015.1. Lineage (NCBI taxonomy): Eukaryota > Viridiplantae > Streptophyta > Pinopsida > Araucariales > Araucariaceae > Wollemia > Wollemia nobilis. The sequence continues at coordinate 526,701 of JAQPPZ010017191.1, read as the reverse complement.
TTTATAAAGAAATTTTAAAACGTTATGTTCAATGGATTTGATGTATAATGTTTCAATCATAGAAATGAACTTTAACATTTTAAATTAATAAAATGAAATTATAAATTGTTGATATAAGTAGTGTTTTATAATAAAAATTAAAATAAAATCCTAGTGTTGAATGCTTAGTGGCTTAATCTCTGACAATCCATTTAGTAAAATAAATTAAGATTAATAAAAAGTGTTTTTATCTTATACAACCTCGAGATCTTTAAGATCTAGAATTCTAGGTCATGTACTTAGATTGTGTACCACTTGTTTGATGGTTTGGAGTTAACATCTACACGTAGATGGATATGGGTAGGTAGTGTTAGATTTACAAGCAATTGCTTAGATGTAGGTATACCCAAACCAAAAGGAACCTATATTTGAATGTGTTACTAATAATTATCATATTAAATATTAAATATTATATTTTTAAATATTTTTTATAATTTATTTATAAAATATATGAATAAATTAAATAAATAAATATAAATATATTTTATTAAGATTTCAAAAATATATATTTTAATAAAAAACGATTATTTTACTATATTTTAAATATATATATATGTTCCTCCAATTAGTGAGATTGCAATGTGACACTAACTAAAATTTATATATTCTTTTTATCTAGATTATATGATTTTTTTTTTTTTTATAGATAGATGCATAACTTTTGCAAACCTGCATGGCAATAACAAAGAAATAATCACACTCCATTATATGTAATATTGAGCCTTTTAAAAAGTTAAATAAAAATAATATTTATTATAATATAAAGATATTTAAGTTAAAATAAAACAACATTACTAACATATTATATGATTTTTTGTATAGATAGATGCAAACCTGCGTGACAATGACAAAGAAATAATCACAATGCATTGTATGTAATATTGATGCTTTTAAAAAGTTAAATAAAATAATATTTATTATAATAATAAGATATGTAAGCTAAAAATAAAATAAAACAACATTATTACAATATTTTGAATTTTCAGACGAGGTTGGATGTTTGGCAGCCTTGATTTTTTATGGTTTTATCCTGTTTTTTAGTATCTTTTTGAATGGTATCAGATCGTCTTTTAGACCTGATGGTTGGTGGGCGATCTTTGTGGGGATTTCGACCCTGTTTAGACTCTACAGGAGTGGATGTAATTTGGTCTCCTGTTATGGATCTCCTTAAGACCCTCGAAATGATTTAAAAAAACATATTACTTATTAAAAACATATTACTTGGGCATTTCTAGACAGTGAACTAACCAGACCACGTGCTAATTGTTGCTTTGTCGCAGTCCAGACAGATGACAAGTGACGAACAAAATGAATCAGAATGTCGCCTACACTGACGGACCAATCCTCATCCATGAACAACCACCTGCCAAAAGGTCATTCAGAAAAAACAAAGAGAGTAAACAGAGCATCTAGACTGCGAAGCTTTGGGGACAATATGTCCCAAGTGTCCATATCCTTTTCACGTGACCGGATGAACACAACTTAAATCAAACTTTAAGCTTTCCCAAGGATTAAGCAGACACCCATTCAAGCCTATACGTTCGTATATCCATGATATCCATCGTATCCTATGACGATAAACTCAACGAGAACATGGATAACGACGAGAATGCCCAGCATCTTAGTTTATACTTTAAGCTTTAATTGTGCAAACTTCAAGCTTTAGCAATGCGGAGCTCGCTTTCGGTATCCACACGCGCCTCCTAAGATAGTGTCTTTCGTCCAATATAATCTTTCTAAGCACGACCGTATGGCGATACGTTTTTCCCTATAAATATTGGGGACTCTCCACTCAAATGTATCCCATTCTGTGACGGTCGTGGTAATATTTGAATCTGGCTTTAATATGTGCAGCATATGTGAAAATGGTCGTTGTTGAGAGAAGTTCTGAAGATTTCCATTGTGGACGAAGGCCCCTTCCTCGTAGAGGGCAAGTGAAGCGGCCATCGCCGCAGGTGTTGTGCGCTCAGTGGTTGCGGTGGCCTCCGAGTTGAAGTCTACTGTGAAAAAATCCCTGTCACGCATACAGTCTTCTTCGAGGTCTATAGGTTCTTTGTCTTTGAGGAATTGGTAGTTATGTGGATCCGAGAGCGAGGGCGCCTTCCGGCGGAGTTCGATTTTGAAGGTGATGCAGGAGCATCCACGTGGAGAAGTTGGAAGACCAACAATCAGACGGCTGTTAAGAAACCGTCTTATGGAAGTTGAAAAAAGGAGATTAAGAGAAGAAAAGAAAGAGCAGAAGAGGTTAAAATAAGAGTCTCAGCCTTGTATTTTCGATGAAAATAAAAAATATGTCAAAAATATTTTGCAAATATATTCCTGAGTTAGGTTGTTGCATATTTAAATTTCTGGTTTGTGCTATTTAAGCTGTACGTTGTAGTCTGTTTGGATTAGTGTGTGCAGAGTTGTAAGCGAAAGAAATTTTCACGTAAGTCTCGTCCTTACATAACTCAACGATTATATTCTTGCTGAGAACTGTTTGAGCAAAGTGTCCTCACAACAAAGGGTACCTTTTGTATGTTTTGATTACTTTTTTGTTTTTGGAATTGCTGGCTAGAGAAGAGGTCGTGCCTTGCCCATCATTGGTGCCTTCAATAATTCTGTTAACAATGTATCTTTCCTTTATAACATGAAATGCATTTTAAATGAATATGCAAGCTAATTTCTCTATTTTTCAATGTTTCCTTCTTTTCTCCAATTTTTTTTCCCAGAATTTTCTAGAATTTCTTACTGTAATATCTTTCCTCCAATCAATTGTGCAATCCCTTTTAATAATTCTTCCCTCGTTAATAATTTTAATTTTGTTTTTCTTGTCGAATTTTCTTCGATCTTTTTCTCAAGATTATTTTCAAATATTCTTCTCCATTTTTTTTAATCTTTCCTTCCTTTTAAATTTCCTCTAGCATTCTTCATTTTATTTATTTTTAAATAATTTTATTTCAAATATTTCAATTTTCTTTTTTTCAAAATTTTCACTTTGACATTTATTTTCCAATAAATTTACTATCATTTTAATTATTCTCCTTTTAATATATTTCTTCCTTCACCTTATAAAAATATATTGCATTCCTTTTTAATTAACCATTCACTATCATTTAAGATAAATTAAAGTTTGTACCTTAGGTAACACATTCCCTCCAATTATCTAGATTCTTCTATGATATTTTTCGTATTTCTGAGTGTCAAGTTTGTATGTAGGTATGTTATGTGCTCTTCCTTGAATATTTTTTCATTAGATAAATAAATGGGTTTTGCTAGGGTTTCAAAATCTAATACAAACCGAGCAAAGGAGCACTAGCAAAAGCTATATCCAACTCAAAAACTAAACCCCTTCCAAAGGGGAGAAACACTATTTGACTAAGGTATCCAAACCAAAACAAAATGGAACAACATCAAGAAAGACACCAAAACAAAACACAACATCCAAAGGATGAACCAAACCTCAAATTGAGAACCCAAACCACCAGATCACTATAGGGCTGAAGTCTCCATATGACTTTTAAAAATATCTCAGAGCTCATTGATGAAAGCAACAACAACATGAATCAAACCTAGAAGAGCTTGATGCTTTCGGTTGAGTGTATCAAAAATCAGTTGAGAATCTAGAGGAACAGAGATCAAAGACTCAATAGGAATGTGAGAAATTTTTAGCATCAACAAATATTTGATAATATTACAGGTACACAAACCATACTCCAAGTCAGAAGAAATAATAAATACATGCAGAATCAAAGATATGGTAGTCTTCATAGAAATTTGGACAGACCTTCATGCACTACCAATATTAGGAGTACCCAGGGTACTCAAAGATTTCTTTGATTCCAAGCCCTTTTCCTTCGAATAGGGGGGCAAGGGAGAGAAATGGCCTTCATCCAATTTTGAATCCTCCTAAGATTTAGAAGACAAAAAGGAGGACCCCAAAGAAGGAGGAATTTTTAAAAATTTAAAATTTTTAAAAATTCTTCAACCACAATCCCTCTAGACTTTGCCACATGCTCGAAAGTAAACAAAATAAATACTTTGTGGATCGGATACAACCCTCTCCTTCTTTTGACACCACATAATGAATTCTTCAAGGATTAAAATAGGATGGTCGACACATTCATAAATCGTTTATACCTAAGTTGATTGAGAAACATCATGTGATAACTTTGAATCACACCCCTACTCAAATCCAACATAAAATAATCCATTATCATAAAGAGAACATGGTTCCATGGAGCCACCAAAGCTTTTGCATCATAATAATTCTATAGCTTTGGAAGATATTTCCAAGCATTGACCAACAACCCATACTCCTACTTGAGGAAGTTCTTTGATCGCTTATAGCACTCATCATCATTTGGTAAACTAGTCACCCTAACTAGGAGGTCCACAAATAATTCAAACTCAATACCTCCAGACTGAACATGCCTTCTTCTCCAAGAGTGGACCAAGGTCCTGAAAAAGACACTAGTAGCCATGAAAGAAAAGAAGAAACTCTAGAAGGCCTCCCTTATGCAATATTTTTCTCACTTCATCATCAACATCAAACACATCTGGTTCTACAGGGATTCCCATTTTTTTTTATGAGCCATAGTGAGCCACCATACACACTTAGAGGAGGACCCAACACACCAGGTGGGCAAGGAAGAACACACATCACCTTACTATCTTGGAATAGAGCATTTAAAAACCATAGCACCCCTCTCATGAGCCTCAGCTTTCTCGGTACCAAACTTCAATGAGGTGATGAAGATAGGACTAAAAACATAGAGCCATAGAAAATAAATATGTCTAAAAGGTTGAAGGAACAGATAATCATAGTTCTAAGATTCCCATAAAACTACCCGATCCTCATGACTAAAATCATCAATCACAAGGTTAGTAGTGGACATGAAACCATGACTCCTCGAAAGCCATAGTAGAAAAAAAAAAGTTGCCACCCTTCACATGGCCTAGAAAAATAATGAAAAAATAATATTTGGCAATCACTGTGAACTACTACAAGTCAATGGGCCCATATAGGAAGTCAAATCACAATCCACCCAAGAAGACACCCCAACTGATAAAAGTCCCCAACTGCCAGACCCAACAAAGAGGAAGACAGGGCTAATCTACCACCACACATAGATGGAGATAGAAACTAAAGGAGGCCACCTTTTTCATGAATTCATGCTTGGACTCGCCCAATAAAAAGGAAAGGGATTGCAAAAAAAGAGGTGGATAAACCCGAAAAGGGAGAGGAAAGCCCAACAATCATGATTTTTTTACCCCTCAAAAAATGAAAACCAACTACTACCCGTGATCATTAGCAATTAGATTTTTTTAACTTTGAGGGAAATTTAATGACCCCACCATAAGGCCCTATTGATAAATTTCAAAATTTACCATCAAGTCCATAGCTTTGTTCCTTTCGTAGAAAATGTGTTGAACTTGGACCACAAACCTGGATAGGATAATTCTAAAGGTTTCATTCATAATATTAACTATCATCCAATTGGAAGGACATTTAGACTTAATCAAGTTAATAATATTCAATTAATCACCCTCTACAATGATATTTTGGAAGCCTAAATATTCCACTAACAAAATCCCCTGAAGCAAAGCTCTAGCTTCAGCAAAATGAGTAGTTTGAATAGAAAGAAGTTCTATAAAGACCCCAACAAGCTCCCCTTTGTCATTGCTCAGGATGCCTCCAGCAATAGTAGGTCTCGAATTTCCTTTCTAAGCTCCATCAAAGTTATGTTTTATCTTCCTTCATTTTTATGGCTACAATCTTTTTTAAATCACATTATTTTCTCTACAATCTTAATGTTGTTACATATTTTACACAATAGATGTTACTTCTCTTCTTCCTCTTGTAATTATTTGTCCTTCTCTCATAGTATTCTTCTATGCCTATGCATTTGATTCTCTTATCATTTTGTTGTAACTACTAATGATATTCCTTCTATATTCTTCAAACAATTTTAATATTCAACACATTTATGTGCATTATGGGGTTTATTTATCATGAAAATGCCTTATGCTCCTCTTTTCTAACACCAATAATTGCCTTCAACATGTATTAAACTATTTTTTCTCACTTGTGATTTCTTTTGTTGTCTCCATATGATTTTTTATCCTCCTCACAATGTCTTATTTTTTCCTTTTGTCTTTTATCTTTCTCATGTTATCTCTTTAGAAACATTCATTAGTCCTCCAACATTCACACCTCATCATTCTACTTCAGTAATGTTCTTCCTCTAATATTTTTCTATTAATTGGTTTATCTTCCAATGTCCTTCTGATCCAACTTAAGAAAATATTTTCCTCTACAATGGTGGCTTTCACCTAGAAAACTCAATGTGGCCTAGATACTACTAGTAGAATATAATCAATTCTCTCACAATCAATCAATATTATATTCACACACAAAGAAATGCATAATTATTCACAAATGGATAAACTCACTATATTTCATGGATTACACACTTAGTATTCTAATACTAATGAAGTACTAAAATTTCATTGCATAGCTCTCATATGCTTCCTCTACATATAGCCTTAACAAAGACTTAAAATTTTAGTTTCATAGAACTATTCATCTTCTTATACTCTTCAATATTTTGAGAAATATGATTGTATATTTCTTATATAAGAAATATATTATATTGACTCCTAATAAAGGTAAACCTCTAATATCGACTAAATGAAAAACTCTAAATGACTTGTATTTATAAAACTCTTTTCACACCACCTACTTATAAACTATTTACAAAAATTTTACAAGTACTAAATAATGTAATAAACTCCAATATGCAATATCTATTGTCAAATGAACCATATATTTTCCATATATATTTATTTAATGATAATATTTGAGATTTTCTTGGTCTAGTAGATCTTAATTCTTTATATTTCAACAATGCATCGGGTGATCCATATTATATTTAGTTTATCCTTTTCTTCTATGTAATGCAACAATAAATTGCTCTCTCATGGCAATATTTTTTATGAGTTATTAATTTTATTTATTTTGTTCTTTCTTCATTTTTTATTAAAGATGCACATATATTTATCTTTATACATGTACATATTTATATTTACTTTCCCTTAGATGCATCTTTATGGGGTAGGAATTGGAACTTTATCTATCATTTCTTAACATCTCTTGGATTTTTAAGCCTTTATACTACCATAAAATATCAAAGGTTATCTTAACAATACCACACAAGTCCCCAAATATAAAATAGTCGTAATAAAGGTCAATGTAATAATATGATGAGCAGAATAATATGAGTATTTAATATGTATATCAAGACTTATAATAAATAAAATAGAATTCATTTATATACTAAAATATGAATGTAAATAGCTAGAATCATGCATGTACTATGCATGAAGAACAACTTATAAATTAATTATTCAAACCGTTTTCAAGCTTTATTGCTCCTCTTCCTCTTAAAATCAAATGAGATATATGAATTGGATTTGATGTTATTTTTCTAATTGATTTTTTATGGAGCATTATCTCCATAATATAGCAATAGTGATGTGACTCTTCAAGTACTTGATTATTGCTCTCCATATGCCAAGTCTCATGAATCTTGGTTTATCAACTTGTCACTTGCATACTTGATGGACACTTGAATCTACAATACTTGCACACATCTACAAGACTCTTGAAGTCCTAATCTAGAACACTTTTAAACATTCTCACATTATGTATTTGCACTCCTACATACAATATACTTGTGCATATTCTTTCTTACAATATACCGAGTTCCATTTAGATTTGTATCTTGAAGTTGAAGCAATATTACCTTGTGTATTATCTTTAGATACCAAGGCATTATTAGTCATTTCATCTTTGACTAATTTTTCTACTTCATATTCTTGTAGAATATTGACTAAGTCATCAAATGTAGTTTCCTTACTTAAGACTTGCAAATATGTGACTAGATGTTTGTAGCTTTCTAGAAGTGCTCTTAATGTTACTTGAACAAGAAATTTATCTTGTAATTTTCTCCTAGAGTTAATAACTTTGCTTTTATATCTACTACTTTACGAAGAAAGAGTTCTCTACTTTCTCCGCTATTGACTTTTAAGGAATATACTTGAGATTGTAGATGGAGAATAGTAGTTTTATTTTTCCCATTAAATATTTTGCATAAAGTATTCCATGCTTTTTTTAAATTTTATTCTCCACTTAAGTATGGTTTATAACTCATAAATTATAATAAAACTTAAATTTCAAAACAAACCTTATAGCTCCTAAATTATAATTGAAGTCTACTTATAACTTCTTAATTAACTTATATTCTTTTGGACTATATAATTACCTTATAACTCCACAAAACCTTAATAAAAAAATGAATTATGACCTTATTTTCTATCTTTAATATTTGTATCATGCTCCATGACATTCTTTGAACTGATTGCTTGATTACTAGCATTCTCTAATTTTCTTGCTTACTAGTGTTCTCTAAATTTCCTTCCTATTGATTCACTTTTTGCCAACATGCTTTAGAATATGTTCCCTCTCCACCTTTGAAATAAATTTGGAGTGCCTCTATATGAATGATTAATATCATTCGTGTGGAACATCGCATGTGCATTATTCTCTTTAGCTCTAACACTTCATGCCTTATAAAATGATATTATAGGTATTGAGACGCTTGACTACACAATGTTGATCCTTCAATGCTTGGATGCTTCACTATCTTCCAACACTTGGATGCTTCACTATCCTCCAACACTTGGATGTTTCACTATCCTCCAATGCTTTATGCTTTGCTATTCTCTAATATTTTATGCTTCACCTTCTTCAACGATGGATGTTTCATCTTCATATAGTGTTGAATTATGGTGCATTGTTTCTATTCATTTTTCAATGCTAGAATATTTGCTTCTTCCTTTGAATGCTAGAAAAATTGCTTTCTTTCTCTAGAAGCCTTGCTTTCTTTGGTTTATTGTATAGCTCTTAATATGCTATTGTATTACTAATCTTTGTGTGGTTCTAATCTTCAAGTTGTTGCTATATATTCACAAGGTGCTTCTATATAGTAACAATCTTTTTACCACTTTGCTCTTTTTATTTTTTATTTCACTTTTTTTGATTGTTGGACTACTAGAATGGTTGAATCCTTATCTATGTATTATAGCCAAATTGATGAATCCTTATATGTACATTTTTTCTTTTTTCTGTGAATGGCCTCTCTACTCTTATTCCTAGAGTTGGTTGAATGACCTCTTTGCTCATCTTGTTGAAGTTGTACAAATGACCTCTCTATTCTACTTTTTATAATTGATCAAATGGACCTCTCTACTCTTCTTTTTGGAGTTTCTTGAATGCCTTCACTATATTTTTTATTGATTTGGCTGAATGGGCATGTTCTTCAGCAATATAGACCTCTTTCTTTTCTATATGGACCTATTATATTTATATGATCTTTTATAACTTTTTCTATAAAGACCTCTCTCTTGGGCCTATCTTCTATATGGGCCTCGATCCTCTATCATGGTCCTCTCTTCTTATCTTATGGCTTCTTAGACATTTCTCTCAAAATACTAACTTAGTTCTTAATATTCCTTTTCAATGCTTTCTTCTTATTCTAATAAAATTCAATAAAGGCTTCTCATCATTCTCATATTCAATATGGCCTACTATAGCCCTCATATACTCAATAGAGGTCTTCTTTAATGTAGGTATTTTATTATTCAATGTGAAGTGTTTCTTAAATCTCTACTACTACTACTACGAATATATCAAGGTCAAATAACTCTATGACCTAATTGTAAATATGTCAAGGTCAAATAAATCTATGACTAGATTCTTCTTCTTCTTCTTTTGTATTCTTTAGAAGCTGAAATTCTTCTCTATCTATTGTAGGAAGCTTCCCAAACTTTTATTGTTTAATCTCTATTGTAATTTTATTTTCTAAACTCTAAAATATGAAATCTTCAATGTCTTAGGTCACATTTAAGAGCCCAAAATTATTCTCCTCCTTACTAGAGAACCTAATATCAATGTCAGGGTGGCATTGAATGTCCTTGAATGATAAACTATATTCTGATTTTATTCTACCTCAATCTTCAATATGCAATCCCTTCAAATATTCAAATCAATGTTAGGGTGGTTCTTTCCCTAAATGACCAATATTCCTTCTGGGTTGGTTCTGCCTATCAATCAATGTCCAAATTCTCTTCTAAGTTGACCCTTATCTTCAATATAGTTGAGTCCTAGTCTTCACTAGTTTTCCTTCAACCTAGTGGAAAGACCCTAGCCTACTCTACTCAATAAGACCTTTAAAATAGAGTCCAAGTATTCACTACCTTTAAAGTGGACAAACTCTAAATTAACTTTATCAAAATATACAAATCTAATTTTTAATGGTGCCTTTAATAAACTCTATCAAATTGGACAAAGTATAGTGGTGGTTCTTATACCACTATTAGATTTTTAAGCCTTTATACTACCACAAAATATAGTGGAATATCTCACAATATCACATAAGTCCCCAAATATAAAATAGCCATAATAAAGGTCAATATAATAATATAATGAGTAGAATAATATGAGAAAATTAATATGTATATCAAGGCTTATAATAAATAAAATAAAATTAATTTATATACTAAAATATGAATGTAAATAGCATGAATCATTCATGTACTATGCATTAAGAACAACTTACAATAATAATTTCTCAAAATTCATACAAGCTTTATTGCTTCTTTTTTTGTTACAACTCTAAACCCTTGAGTGTATTGATTTTCTTCAATTGCTTTCCTATGGAGCATTGTCTCCATATTATAGCCACAATAATATGACTCTTAATGTACTTTATTGTTGCTTCTCATATGCCAAGTTTCATGATTTTTGGCTTACTTGTTACTTGCATACTTGATGAACACTTAACTCTACAAATTTTTCACACCTCTACATGACTCTTGAACTCCTACATGCACTCCTAAACTTGTGCACATCTTTACATTATATATTTGCACTTTTACATACAAGACACTTGTGCACATTTACTTAACCTACACTTGCACTTTAACTTACATGACACTTGTGCATTTTTTACACATTACACTTTTATATGGCACTTGTGCATTTTCTACACATTCAAACTTACATAAAAGGGGAAATATAACTCACAATCTAAAATATAGACTCAACCCTAATCTACTATATATAAATATACCATGACGGTACCATAGGGGTACATTAGCATGTACTAAATAATGTAATATACCTCAACATATTTGAAACCATATATAATTTTTTGCTTTTAAAGTTCTCTATATTTGTAAAAATAATTTTGAATCATTTAGTATTATGCTCCAATTTTTAATTTTTATTTTATTTTTTCTAATTTTCATATTATTAATTATATATTATTAGAAACTATAAAATATATATTAAAACATTAAACCTTCAAACTTTCACAAGATGTGAAAGGATAATCAACAAGTCATATGCATAATATATATTAATTTATCACAAAGTTATTTTTATTGCATCAAATACAAAATTCTAAGCCTTAATTTATTTTTTACACAATTCTTTACCTTTTTATTTTTTATTTCGAATGCATACATCTTTCAAATAAAAAATTACATGCACTTTTCCAATGAAAAATTATTTTAAAACAATTACTTTCTAATTTTCTTTAGCTAATATATATTTTTAAAACTAATACTCATATTTTATATAGTATAACGTTCTTATATCACATTATACCTAATGTCTTCTTGTTCATATATTTCATTGCTCTTAATGATAACCTTTAAATTAAAAGAATATATTTAGAAACATTTGGTCTAAGTAACAAGTAGATATATATATTTATTCATTGAATATTCTATCAAATTTACTTGTCATGCTTATTCCTGAAAATATTTATGAATATCAATATTTCATCATTTGAATTTTAAGTTAAATTATTTTCTACATAGGTAGGTAGAACTATATCTATTCTCCTCTTCGTACGTGTTCTTGGGTCTTTTTTTTGTGGAGTTTCTTTCTGGTTTACCCCACTTTGTCTAGTGGGCTGTTTAGTTCTAGTCTTGTTCACCAACTTTTTTTCTTATTAATACTACCCAAAAAAAAATATTTTCTATCTATATTTTAAATTTTAGTATTAAATATATATAGAGATAGATAGATAGATATGAATATTTTAGTATGTACTAAAGTTTTTTAGGAGGAAAAAAGGAATGTAAGATTAGTTAGTTAGACTAGTCTAAGATTATAAAAGGATTTGGGTCCTTCCAAAATCCTTGTTATACCAATGTTAAAATAAAAACTTTATAATATTGTTAATGGAGCCATATTTCCTTATAAAATTTTAATTTAAAATAAATGATCAAACTAATTTATAAAAGTAATAAGATTGGATAAAAATACATTATAAATTAAGGTTTAAATTATTTTGTTCTTATAAACAAACCTTAGCATTCTACTTAAATTTGGACATAAATACATAAAAATAGTAATTTTATAAAAATGCTTAGTTTTGTAAATAAAATATAATATATATGAGTTTTGAAGAATGATGGTTTGATCCCTCACAACCCATTAAGAAAAAAAAAAAAATCAATTAAAATTGTTCTTTATCTTGTAATTCTAGGTCACATATATTAGGTTGTGTAACACTATGGTTTGGGATTAACACCAATATGTAGATGAATATGCCTTATAGATCAATCAGACATATAAAAATATGTAGGTCAAAGACTATTACCATTATAAACCATTATGATTCTCAAGGGTATACTATCTAGCCTATCTCCTTCTAGTACCTTAGACCTATCCAAAGAGAGGCTAGAGACCTAACTATTATTTTTTCTAGATAAAAATGCATAGATATAGTTGTGATAGTACTTCAGATATTAAATCTTAATTTTTACTTTTTTTTACTCTTGATTTGAAAAAATAACAAATTAAATAAATTGATAAAAATATGTTATAAAAAAATATTTATAATATATATTATACTTAATAAAATATGTTAAATAAATATGTATTATGGTTATATCTCCTCTAGTTAATTGTTAATTCCAATATTCCATGCATGGAGTTATATAATATTTTTTATTGTAACCAATAATTATATTCAATAAAAATAATAAAGGTTACAATAAAAAGGGAGCATGAAAAATCATAGCTCAAAGCACAAGGCCACCCAAACAATCAACATCATAAAGATGAGGCTAGAGGCTAAAATCAAAACTAGACCCTAAAAGGGTAAATAAATAACATAACTAGGCAAAGGGGGCCACTCTTGGAGGAGACTGAACCCTACCGAGCATTGATAGAATGACTTGAGGTTGGATAACATTGTCCTCTCGACCTGGTGTGCTGAGAAATCTTGAGGTGGAGGGAGGTTAGGCAAAACCCTACTAATAGTGCACGAAGCTTCTCACCGAGCATTGATAGAATGACTTGAGGTTGGATAACATTGTCCTCTTGACCTGGTGTGCTGAGAAACCTTGAGGTGGAGGGAGGTTAGGCAAAACCCTACTAATAGTGCACGAAGCTTCTCACCAAAATATGATAATATTAATCAAATGTGCCAACTCATGAGTCAAATTAGAAGCTTGTGAATGGATAGACTAAGTCAACTTGGAAGCCTACTAATAGTGCACGGATATTCACACAAAAAATTGATAAAATTTATCAAATGTGTCAACTTGGAAGCTTGCAAATGAATAAACTTGATAACAACAAAAAATCATTGACTGAATATTGAATATCTAGAATAGACAACATCATTCCTCATTTTCCAAAGTTAAAACAATATAATAGCATGAAAAATATTCCATAGAGCAGCACTATAAGCAGACCAACAACTATTATCTCCAACAGATATCATTTGGCATCTGAAGAATTCAAGATGAGCATGAGGGCAAAACCAAAATAGATGCTTAAAAGTCTCAAAATGACCACAAGCTCAACACTTAGGATTAGGAAGACCAACCATACTAAGTCTTCCTCCCATAAGAAGCCCTTGATAAATAAGAAACAAGAGAAAGGTTAGAATGTCAAATATGGTTCAAATGAGTAATCCAAGTATGGAAGGTAGAGTGAGTATGTCATCTCTCACTAAGCTTATCAACACCAGAAAAACAAAACTAAAAAGTTGATAAAGTAAGAAAAAATGTAATTTTTAATGGACAATGCTACAAATTTTGAATATATCTAAATTAAATATTTTAACCAGTTTTAAATTTAATTTAGAAACTATAAAATCTAACTTAAAATAAAATTTATAATGATAAAGAGAACATCTAAACTAAAAATACAGTAAAACAATTCCTTTACAAATGTTTTTGATGAACTAGGTGTTCAATTTTAAACCCTCTCTATAACATGCAAATAATCAATCAAATTTGCCTTTAAATACTTCAATTTAGGTTGAATATATTATTTTTGTTCCCTGAAAAGAGTTGAAATAACAATTATTTTGTGCATATTTATAACCAAGGTGAAAATATCGTCTGTTATAATTTGTTACCAGAGAAAATATTCCATCTCAATTATCTGTTATCTGATGTTCAATGTTATTATTCATTATTCAGAATGCTGAGGCGCTTTAACATCCAACTGTTTAACGAACATGCCATGCATTTGGTTACTGTGTCGTCACGGGAATGGGTACGGTTAAAATTTCAGGGCCTTCACCAGTGCCTCCATTCTCTCAGATCTCAGATCTTGTTAAGTCCCACGTTGGTCTTAACATTAGGAACGTTATTTTTTTCTGAAAACCATGAGGCATTCTAGTGGAGTAAACCAAGCACACCACGAATTGCTTGTTGCTTTGTCGCAATCCCGACACATGACTCGACAAGTATTTACGAACACAAGGCTGACGGCTCGATCCCATCCTCATTCATGAACATCGAACTAACAAAAGGTCATGTTACCGTCAACTGATCATTCAAAGAAAAGGAGAGCAAACAGAGAATCTAGATTTCGACGCTTTGGGGACACTTCGTTTCCAAGTGTCCATATCTTTTTCACGTGACCAAATGATTACAACTTAAATCAAACTTCAAGCTTTCCCCACCCCCCAAAAAAACACTCTGCAGACGCCCATACCAGACTGCCACATATAATCCAACATGTCCTCGAACGTGACTATAAGAACATGGATAACCACGAGAACGTGCAGCGTTAAAACAATAATCGTACAATATTTAAGATTTGCCCTTAAGGAACTCACTTTCGATATCCACACGCGGCTCTAAGATAGGGTCTTTCGTCCAAATTAATCCATTTAAGCACGACCGTATATGCATAATGTCGATACGTTTTTCCCTATAAACACCGGTGCCGCCCCACTCAAAGTTATTCCCGTTCCTCTCTGGCGGTCTTGGCAATATCTGAATCTGGTTTTAATTTGAGAATCGTATGTGAAAATGGTCGTTGTAGAGAGAAGTTGTGAGGATTTCCATAGTGAGCGAAGGTCCCTTCCTCGTAGAGGGCAAGTGAAGGCTGCCATCGCAGCAGGTGTTGTGCGCTCAGTGGCTGCGGTGGCCTACGAGTTGAAGTCTATTGTGAAAAAATTTGTGTCACGTAGACAGTTTTCGCCCAGGACTGTATGTTCTTCGTCTTCGAGGGATTGGTCGTCATGTAGATCCGAGAGCGAGGGCTCCCTCCCTTTGGCCGGCATGATTTGGGAGAGTGAAGGGGAGTTCGATTTTGAAGGCATAGTATCAGGCATCAGGATTTGAAATGTGAAAGAAAAGCTTCACTTCGTGGTTGTTATTTTGCTGTCAATTGTTGGGGAGTATGCCCTATGGTTGGCGAATCCCTGGAATCGAACTTGTATAGAAAATGACTTAGTGTCTGCATGTAAAAAGTATATTTATTTTCAATTGTGATGTTAAGAACATATGTCGAAACAGATGGGCTATCGACTAGCGCGGACGGAACCCACGCCTATCTGACATCTAAAAAGGCAATGCCTAATACCACACATAAGACCTGAGAGGACGAAACCTTTGGACCTCTTTATAATAAGTGGAGTCACCGCTCCTCGAGACCACCAGTCATGTATAGAAAGATGTTCTCTGGCTTAAATATGATATCCACTGTAAATATTTCATTTTATGAGGGCCCTTTTACAGAGTTTCTCCCTGAGGAAATTGTTTTTCAACTGTAGACCTAGTAGCGTTTTCCGATTGCTGATTGTTCTGCATTTATTTTAAATTGTAGTTTTCACAACACAGTTGACGGTACGTAGTTATATTTCCTCTTAACAACTGAATGTCACGTCTCAATCAATCAACAATAATTCCTCTTAACAACCAAATGGCACGTCTCAATCAATCAACAGTAATATCTGCCCATCTTAGATGATTACAACTTCTCTTTAAGTAATATCATATCATTGTTTGTAGCAAAGAAGTGGTCGTTTTATTTTATGTGTAATCAAAAGTTGCTTTTCATATGGTTACATAAATATTTAAAAACCTTATATTTAATTATTATTATATCTTAATTGTTAATCTCCTTCATAGAAATACGTTCTTCAAGTTTTATTCTTGAACGAAGGTTTTATACTTTCTTTCAATACGACTATTTTATCTTTTTCTTTCAAAACAGTTTTATAATACATAACACATAAAAAAATATAAATACTTATACTTAAAGAGATCCAATAGAAAAAACATAGCACAAAAGGACTTGGTACAATCATAAACTCATCTAGAATCAATTGCACACAACTCGTTAGGAGCTAATACACTTGAAACAGAGAAGCTTGAGGGATCCCATCAAGCTTGGTAACCAAATGATCTCCCAAGCTTGTCAAACTCATTGTAGTAACCTCTTCATACACAAGAATATCACGAGGATAAGTCTTGTTGGTCTTGAGCTAAACATGTAATCCTTCATGAACAGAAGTGGTAACTTTAAGATAAAAATGTGTTCCATAGCTTGTTCTTCTCACATTGGCATGGATTGAAGTTCTTCAAGACATTGTTTCATTCCCATAATTCAAGATGATTATATTATCAATTGCTTGGATAAAAAGAGATATGTATAACTGCATGTTAGCATAAAGTATTAGTTCTACACTACCCATCTCTAAGTGAGCACCATTATAACAACATCATGTCTTTGAAGCTAAGTGTAATTTAAATTCAAATGTAAAAAGTATATGGTGTAACATCATAATCATTTATAAATCCAAACAATAAAAATTTCTAAGAGAGTTTATATACAAATATAGCAGTAAAGGAAGAATGCAATATGTTTCATATTCACTTCATAGCCCTACATGACTAAAATAAGTGCTTCAAGGATTTTAGTAGATTATAAAATACATATTTTAGGGATAAAATACTCTAACTAGCCAACCTAAATCTATAGGGCAACATACAATTCAATAAGTGGATTATCAACTTGCACTTGCTTTAGCATCTAACTTCTATATTTTCCTATTTAAATACTTCCATGTCTACTCTCTAACTTCATAAACCTCTTTTTCAATGAGTCAATTTATTATATGATTGGTGAAATTTAAAACAATCATGCATCCTCTTATATTAAAGAAATATGGGTTATATCCAATTGACCACTTTTAGTTCTTGGTAAATTTAAAAATCAATGTCAAGGATAACATGACCAAAATATCATCGATAATATGGGATAACACCATTTAAACTTCATAGAGAAGGGAAATTGAGATCAAATTGATATTTTAAGAGGGTTTCAGTTTTCTAGCATTGTATAAAGATACCCCATAGATCAACAAATTATTGAAAAGAAGTTTGAATTTGAAGGAAGTTTCTAAGGATAAAAATGTATTTCCTATTTGAAGCAAACCTATATGAAATAGAAGGTATGACATGACCATGATAAAGAGAAAATCCATCGCATGATAGATATTTGGATATTGGTTTCTAGGTACACCTAATTTCATTTAATGAAAGGGATCCTTTAATTTTAAAATAAGATGCATTAATCAACTTATTCTAAATATGGATCTAATTTTTAAAGTGATTAACAATTTTTTATTTTAACCTAAGTATAAATAATATATTCCATGGATTGATCCCATGGAGTAACATCATTTACTTGGCCATGAAGTAGAACCCTTGATGTTGAATATCTATAATATTAATACCTCTTTTATTTTGGGGAAACATACAAATATCCAAGGTATGGACTACAAGGTAGTGACTTATACCATTTTATAAAAGATACTTATGCAACAAATTGGTAATATTATTCAACCTTATATGGTAGCAATATGATTTGTAAAAGAATGAGTGACCACAAATAATTTACTTGAGGTTCAATTTTTTCCTATCCAAAGCAAGGTATTTAGAGGTTAATGATTTAATACTATCTTATAATTTATTTATAAAACATTGACATAACATCTTAGACATAGCATTCATTCCAAATAGATATTGCACTTTATCCCCATGATGAATTCACCCCTAGGTATCAAGGATCTATAAGCGATGATCAACATAAATTACAAGTAAAATTTTTATTTATGAAGGGATAGTTCAAATCTAAATGCTCAAACTATTTTTTTGAGTTATGAAGAAACTATATCGATTCATTTACCAAATCAAAATTGAATATGTTACATTATTTAGGGATGGAAAACCCATGTAGAAGGTCAAAGAAAGACGATTTTCTAATTAATATCTTAGAGAACACTCTAAAATTATGTAGATAGAGAAAGCTATTAGACACTCTTATGTAATAGAACATTGAATTGGAAAATAATTGAAAAGCAAATAATTAATAGCCAATTTAGTTGAAATATTAGTGAAAACAATGGTATTCACTCTAACATGTATAGGTTGAAAACTAATCTACTCTAGCATTATTTAAACAAACGAAAAACTTGACCTGATCATAAGCCTTGTCAAAATCATGTTTAAAAAATATATTTCCCATTTGATAGTTTTCCAAGTCAAAATAGATTGTCTAAAATATATATTAATTCAAGAAAGTCGTTTAACTTGTATTTTAATATTCATTGGAAGATCACAATATTAACAATGGACTTTCTTATATTCTACATACAATATTTTAATGGGAATCCATTCAACAATAGTATCCATGGAATTATTCTCTAAGATAAATGTTATAAATTTATGGTTAATAAATACTCCAACAAATACCATTATTTTTGTCTCCATATTAGGGCCATAATATTTTTAAAAATACAACAAACAACCCATCTAGCATAGGATCCTCCTTGGTTTCCATTCCATAAAGGAAAACTTCTCTCTTTAAAATATATGTTTCCCTCTAAACATTGACTCAAGTCTTAATAAACCCACTTAAGTATGAACTCAACCATACTCAATAAAATATCTATAGGTCTTGGTCATCATATAATGTGTTATGAAAATAAATAAGGGATACTTACCTAATACCATCTTCATCTATAACAATTTATCCTTTTCATCCTTAGTTGTGAGAATATGTTATTTTATATATTTATGTTTCAAAATATTATAAAATAAATTTATTTTATTATATTTAAACTAAATATATTGTAAAATGAAAAGTAATCAAGCTTTATATCCATTAAAATCATCTATATTCATAGAATATTATTTTTTAAATTCCACTATTGCCTAAGACAATTTAGATGGAGGTTTGTTGCAAGGGTTTTCTTTGTATCCCACCTAATTGATACCTAAGGTTCATCTCTTAGTAACTTGTAATGCCTTAATACTACCTTGGGAAATTCAATTTTAGAAGGATACACAAAATTAAATTCAAATAGTCAAGACCTTCCAAAATAATTCAAATATTGTGTAAGTTGAACTCAAGTGTTGATTAGTTTAGGACGAATTCGTTTGCAAAGCATCCTGATTGGTTCATGAGTGATTTTATTAAAAAGTGGTCTAACTAGCTCTTTAAAGTAAACCACTTAGATACACAACCAATTCTTTGCTAGTAAAAGCAAAAAATTCACTCACTAACTAGACATAAAAGCTCAACAACAACTATACAAGTAAAAACCAAGGAATAGATTTTGAGGTAAATCTTTTGAGAGCAATATTTTTGTAAGTAGTGGAATACTAATTCATTATATAATTCTTCTATACTTGTTAGAGGTATAATTAGTGGCACATATCATTTGGTGGTGAATCATTTTATTAAATATGCTCTCAAATATTTACTATTACTAGGGGTAATTATTTCTCACCCTAGGTAACACAAGGATAAACTCTAATAACAAATAAAATATTAGGATTAAATTGTATTTATTTTTTGGACATGATATTTCAAAACTAAAATCTATGAAACCCAAATTATGCTTTTACCTCGTGATATTCTTGATAAGTTTTTATGCTCTCTATCAATGGCACTATCATTTAGGTTTTTAATGGGTATGATGTTTTTTCATATTTTATCAAAGTAAATAAGTCCTGGGAGTGGTCATATTTGAGTATTTATATAGAGGAGTTTGGTTAAAGATGTACAGTGGTGGTTTTCTATGCTATGAGATTTCTTGTCCTAATGCCCTCTTCTAGGTGTCTTAATTTCCTATGTTGAAGTTGCAACTAATAGTGGAGATGTCTCATGTCGTTAATTTCATATAGTTATACAACTGTACGTTTGGTTTGGAGGAAGTGGCTAGGTTGCTACATCCATAGAGGAAAGTGGATCAAGATCTCCCTCTCATGCTTCATGCCTATATCAATTTTAACACTATGGAGATTATGGTGTGTGATAAATCCAATGAGTCCAAAGTAAAGATAAGTAGAATCTTCTTTATCTTAGGAGGAAGAATTATTTAATCATATTACCAAGGATATAATTCCCAATGTTTTCATGTTCTCTAACCAATCATGAACTTCTCTCTTTGGAAGTTGGTGGTGTCATAGAGAAGCCTGGTTTGGAGGATTTATTATTGGTGGTGATAGGAAAGTTGTTGAATTCTACTTCACTCTTGTGTAACTTATGGCCATGTTACTTTTTAATACATTGCACAAAAGTGTATTCCTCATTTACATTGAGCTTATGATATTTAGCTACATTGCTTTTTCCTATTTAAAAAAATCCTATGTATGTATAATACCTTGTTGATTTATAAAAAGCACAAAAAGGACAAAAAAAGAAAATAATAATAAAAAGATAAATATTTTTCTATTGAAGGGTGTAAAATGGTCTTATGGAGGTTTTTGTAAAGATTGTATAACTTTTTTTATAATTCCTTGTGTGATTATCTCATCAGAAGGATAATTCCAAGGCAAATAATTTTATATATATTTGTGGAGGTTCTTTGAGAGGTATAATTTCAAGGCTCTTTTATTGTGTGGTGGTATTATTGTTTTCTCAAACTACTAATTCAATCATGGTATCAAATAATAACTACATGGTATCAAATATATTAAATGACACAAATTATGAAATAAGGGATATGGAAATAACACTAATATTATAAATGAAATATATAGAATATTTAAGAACACAAGATAGGTCAATAGATCCATATAAATATATTAATTGGTATAAAAAAGATATTAATGCATGAGAAATCATATTGTGGCATATATATCCATCAATGACATCTCATATTTAAGAGCTTCAAACATCAAAATAGGTTTGGAACAATACTTCTAGTATGTATAAGAGAAATATCAAACATAAAATAATTGATCTAAAGAGAAAGATGACATAGAGAGCATGAATAACCACCTCACAAAATTAAAAAGAATAAGAAATCAAATATGCACTATACACATAATATATAAATATGATGACATCATGTATTTTCCAATTGACAACCTACCTAGCCAATATCATAACTTTATATCCACCCTTGATCTTAAAAAAAAAATGAGCTTTATGAGATTGGATGAGCTATGTGGGGCCTTACTAAGTGAATAATATAAGATTACATAATTCAATGGAAAATCCAATAAGACTATACAAACATTTATAACTAATAAAAAATGGAGATCTACTAATCAAGGGAAACAAAAAAACTACAAGATAACACAAAAAATGAAAGATGGATATGGCAACAAAATTGGAATAAAAGAAACATAAATAAAAGATATAATAATTATCATACATGAAATAGCTTTAAGCTAAATTCTTATAATTATGTAAAAGATTGGCATAAATTAGACCAATGTTACAAAAAAAAACTAGGTGGCTTTCAAATATTCCAACGAAAGAATTAATCAAACCTTATCCAAGAGGATGAATTTCCCAAAAACCTTTTGTGCAATTATCTTCATATGACTCAAGACAAGGATTATTTTTACTCTCATACGAAGCCCTATAGGTGCTTAATATATTACTTGAGTGCAGGTGAACATATGACTCATAAAGGAGTATTTTGACTCTCTAGAGAATAAAAATAGCTCCTAGAAGATTATTTTAGGTGATTATTCTTCATGTTTTGTTGAATACACCATTACTATTTACATAAAGGATAATAATAACAAGATATGGTATATTTCAAATGTGCTTAAACTATCAAATTTGAAGAAGAATCTTATTTCTATGAATTAGATGATAAAATTTTGATATAAGGTAGAATTTTATCAAGATAAATGTTTTATTAAAATATGAAGGATGGCTATAGAATCATAGCAGAAGGAATTAAATAAAATAGAATATATAAAATTTATTTGGAGCTTGCAAACAAGATTGTTTATGTGACAATGCATTATTTTGTTAGTGAATTGTTACAACTAAGCCTTGGGTGCTTAGAGTATCAAATTTTATCTATATTATCAAAGAAAGAGATGGTTATTGGCCTCTGATGGATCAAAGAAAACATAGGTATATATGAAGGTTATATGGCTGGAAAACAACATAAAAACCCATTTGACAAGAGTACATTAAGTGCAAAAGAAGTGCTTGATCTTGTGCATAATGACTTATGTGGACCCATTACTCCTAAATAATAAGGGAGAGAAAAATATGTATTAGCCTTTATAGATGATTTCTCCCTAAAGACATGGCATACTTTCTCAAGAACAAGGATGAAGTGTTTAAAAGGTTTAAAATTTTCAAGGTCCTTGTGAAAATTAGTGTAACAAATGAATCAAAAGGATAAAGAACTAACAATGAAAGAAAATATACCTACCATAACTTCATTTTTTTAAATACATGGCATTTATAAAGAGACAAAAATAGACACAATCCACAATCTTAATAGGTTGTTATCTAAACCATAGGGATACATTTCTACAACCCTTATCCCAAATTGAGGTACTTATTCTAACTAGGATTTGCTTTTTTAAGGTTGAGTGATGCAGGAGCATCCAACAAAATTGTCGGGGCCATAACTTCTCAACCATAGCTCCGATTGACGTGAAATTTGACAGGGAACTAGTTGGGCGATTTCTAAAAAAATACGACTCCCTAGAGTCCTATTTGTCCAAAAATTCCAGTTTTTGGGGCCAAATTCCATCAGCTAGTGCCCCGAAATTAGGTTTTAAAATTACTTACCTAGTTTTTTATGCTTTTTGAGCTATTTGGAGGATAATATCTCCTAATGTATTAAGAGTTAGGACTGGAAAAATTATTTTTGGATTGTCTATTATAAGAGGGATGCGCACCCCAATTTTTGGCCCCATCCGACTCATTTCAATTTTTAGGGTTTTTTGGCTATACAGCCATAGAATGAGGGTTTGTGAGGGAATTTTTCCAAGTTTTTGAATGAGAATTGGTTTGAGCAAGTTTGGATCTCCATAAAGTGGTATTGAGCAAGTTTGGCTCCCCATCATTGAGTCGTAGCTGGAATATGAATTTTGATTGGAATTAGAACCGATATCAAGAAACCAATTTGAGACCTTAGGTGATTAAAAGAGAAAATAGAACTTTGGTTGAAATAACTTGATGCATGATTCAATCTATGAAGTTGTGTAGAAAAATTTAGATATAAGTAATGAATCCAACAAATCATATTTAGAATATGTCCTATACATCATGCCTTAACAATATCATCCTAGAATAAGCATGGAGTGGAAAGAAGTCTAATATGAACTATTTTTTGAGTGTTTAGTTGTGAGCTCATATGTCATATCAGATAAGAATTAGGAAGTTTTAAATTAATAGCATTAAGTGTAGTTTTTTTGGCTATGATGAACAAAAGAATAGACACAAGCTATATGATCATACAATTAAAGACACCTTCATGGGTAGGAATGTGAATTTTGATGAAGGAATTCAAAATATTTTTGCATATCCATATCATTCTCCTCAAATAAATATTGATGAATTTAAAATTTGTAATAACTTAGAAAAGAAACATCCTAATGGTTATGAAATTCCTCCTATGAAGACAATAACTCCTAAAGAAATCTATGACAACTCTAAGAAGGTGCAAATAACAAATCAAATTGCCAATTATTATTTGATGACAACAATTATGAAAACTAATTATTCTCATAATTTTAAGTAATCCAAAGGAAAATAAGAATGGAAGAAATCCATGCAGGGTGAATATAACTCCTTGATAAAAAAATCATACTTAGGATTTAGTGGAACTACCCAAAGGAAAAATGGTTGTTGGAAGTGGATGGAAGTACAAAATTAAGTACAAATCCAATGGGAGTGTTGACAAATATGATTTTAGACTTGTGGCCAAGGGTTACTCTAAAAAATGAATTGATTATGGAGAAACATTTGCTCCTATTTCCAAAATAAACACTATCAAAATAGTCATTACACTTGTATCTTATTCTAGGTGGGAAATTCATCAAATGAATGTCAAGAATATTTTTTTAATGGTGAGATAAAGAAATAAATTTACATGTCTCAACCTCAAGGATTTGTGAAAGAGGGGGAAGAACACTTAGCATGTAGTTCAAAGAAGTAACTCTATGGATTAAAATAATATTTAAGGGCTTGGCATGCAAACATAGATTAGTTCTTCAATCTTGAAGGATTTACTAGTCATCCCTATGATCCAAACCTACATGTGTAAACATTCAATAGTGGAATACTCACCATTTTACCTTATGTAGATGATATTGTTATCCTAGAAGATAATCTACTAAACATCAATGAAGTGAAGTCATGACTAAGGGATAGGTTTGAAATGACTAACTTGGGACTTCTTCATTATTTTCTTAGCTTTTAGGTATAAAAAAAACTAAAGAGGTTGTCCTCCTTTGTCAAAATAAATATGCCAAGGACTTGTTAGTCAGATTCAATGTGCAAAATTATGCAAAAATATCCACTTTGATTTTTTGCAGGTATAAATATAAACAAGTATATGGAAGGATATGAAGTCAATCCAATACTCTATAGACAACTTGTAGGTAGCCTAACATATTTAAACCATACCATATAAAATATCTCTTATGTAATTATTATGTTATTTAGATTCATGACTTCTCTATAAATTCCCCATTGGAAAGTTGTATAGAAGATATTGTAGTATGTGCAGGGTATACTAAGAATGGGAATTGAGTGTTCATCTAGTAGGAAATTTCTTCTTAGAATATATTATAATTTAGATTGGGTATATTATGTAGATGACAAAATATCTACTACAAGATATGTCTTCTCACTTGGTTCAGGTCCTATATCTTGGTATAGCAAGAAATAAAGTACAATTGCCTTACCTAGAGTACATAGCAACAAATGATACAACCAAAGAGATTACGTAGTTAAGAAATATTCTCTCAAAATTTTAACACCAAACGTTGTCTACCATATTAAAATTTGATAATTAGAGTACCATTAAGCTTTCTAATAATCTATTTTTCCATTCTAAGACTAAGCACATTGAACTCTACAATCACGATATTAGGAAATCATTCAATAATAAGTAATTCATCTCCAATCTATCGAATAGAAGGTCAAATTGTAGATATCATCATCAAAGCCTTGAATGAAGCTACATTTATCCATATTAGAGGTCTTCTAGGCTTAAAATATATTGCATGAGTCTGGATGTAACTTTTATTGTAACCCCCCAAATTTTTATGTAAAACTTATGAGCCTTGTTATTTTTTTAGGTATTCATAAAATGAATTTATAGGGGGTGTTGAAAATAATTTAATTTTATTATAAGTAGTTGACCTAGGTTGGTCCTGATCTTCTAGATCACCTAAGAACCCAACAATCCATACCTATAAATGCAACACCTAAATATATTTTTTGAATCCTTCTTCTTCCTTTCTCTTCTATTTAGTTGTAGTCACCCTTCTTTGTGTATTCAATACATCTCTAGAAATAAAATATGTTATTTAAAATATAAATTACTTCTTAGTGTTGTATTATTTCAAATATATCTCTACAGTATCTTTTAAGAGAAACAAAATAACTTCATTTTCATTAGTGACTTGTTGGAGGCACATGTTGGTTTGTCATTTGACACAAAACTTCACAAAATCATATGAAAATTAGGAATTTATGATGTTGAATCCTTATGCAATATTAAAATATTAAAATGATAAATCCTTATGGAAGAACATGGTTTTAGATGTTAAATATTCTCTCAAATGTTTACTATTACGAGGGGTAATTGTTTCTCACCCTACGTAACTGAAGGATAAACTGTAATAACAAATAAAATTCTAGGACTAAATTGTACTCATTTTCTAACATGAGAATTCAAATCTAAACTCTATGAAGCCCACATTGTCCTTTGACTTTATGATATTGTTGATAAATTGACAAGTCCTTATGCTCTCTATCAATGGTACCATCCTTTATTTTTTTAATGGGTATGATATTTTTCATATTTTATCAAAGTAAATAAGTCCTAGGAGTGGTCATCTCAAAGTATTTCTATATAAGAGTTTGGTTAAAGATATAGAATGGTGGTATTATATGTCCTAATTCCTTCTTCTAGGTGCTTTAATTTCCTATGTTGAAGTTGTAACTAATAGTGGAGAAGTGTCATGCCATGAATACCATATAGTTCTACAAGTGTACCTTTGGATTGGAGCAAGGGTCTAGGTTGCTACATCCAAGGATGAAAGTGGACCAAGATCTCACTCTCATGCTTCACACCTATATCAATTTTAGCAATATGGAGATCATGGTGTGTGATAAATCCAATAATTCCAAATAAAAGATAAGTAGAATATTCTTTAGCATAGGAGGAAGATGTATTTTATCATATTATGGAGGATATAATACCCAATGTTTTCATGTTATCTCAATAATCATGAGCTTATTTATTTGGAAGTTGGTGGTGTCAGAGAAGCCTGGTTTGAAGGATTTATTGTTGGTGGTGATAGGAATATGGTTGAATTCTACTCCAATATTGTGTACATTATGGCCATGTTACTTTTAAATACATTGCACAAGAGGGTGTTCCTCATTTACATTGATATGGATTCATTCGGTTTTTGTTTCTTCTCCACTTGATGAATCCCTAAATTAGGATCATATTTGTTCTTATTTAATTATTTCATCTCTATTTCCTACGTTAATACTATCTCCTATTCTATATCCCCTCCTATGGTCTCCCTCGTGGGTTAAATCTCCTCTTCCATGAGAGAGGTTATGTTTAGTTCTGCTCCTTGCTTATTCTCTAACACTATATTGGAGTATTTTTCTTATTCAATTAGTGTGCCTTGATGAGTATCCTACTCTAATACTTCCATTTAAAAATATCTTTCTATTTCCAAGCTTCCCAGTTGTTTGAATATCTCATATCTATTTTTTGTTCTTACCACTTTTTCTTCTTATCTCTGATTAATTTGTTGATTTATTCTACTTGGACTTATGATTACATTTTGGAGGCTCTCAGAGTCTGTTGGACATTTCCCTTCCTTCTTATTTAACTTTTGTTGAAGATATTGGCTCACCATGTTAATATTTGCTTTTATTCTCTCTTTCTCAAATTGATGATCCTTAACTATTGGGCACATTCTAGTCCGATATCCATGAGTATGGTACACCCTATATCTAAATGGAATAGTCTCATAATCTAGTTTTTAGCACCAGATAAAATCTCCTATTTTTAGTTCTATCTATATTGGAATAGGTTTACTGAGGTCCATTTCTACACAAACCATAGCAAACATTATCGATCCTCCTAAAACTATTTCTCTTTATCTACCTTGATAATGACCTAGTAAGTTTCCTATTACCTCGAGTACCTCCTATTTCCAAAATTCAAGGAGAAGGGAAAATAATATTACCCATATTGGTACTGTAGTTGGTTCCACCCTCGGGTCAAATCCCATCTTCCATGGTTGCAAGAATAGTCCCGTTGGTCCATGATGATACAACCTTCCCTTAAATACTTTTTATTGATCTACCATTGATGTGAAATCTATAGAAAAATAGCCATTTGGGAGAGTTATAATTTCATATTCTCCTTCTAGATGTCATTTTATCCTTATCCACGTGTGGAGGAAGTGCATGGATAGTTTGAAACCCATGAATTTACCTATTATGTTATGTTTTGTCTTATGATATATATCCTCAGTTATCTAGTCCTCTGCTATTTCTAATACTGGTATTTCTTTTACTTGTGGTAATCATTCATTCACCCTTCTAGGAAAAGAATCCTCCTTTTATCGCTTTCTAATGGCATTTATGATTATCCTAGATTGTATTTGATAGTCATAGAAGCTATCTTGGGTTCCACATAGCTTATCTTGATATGATATTCCTTGTTTTGGAGGATTTGGTACCAAACTACCTATGAACCCTACTCTTGATCGTGATCCTTACTTTTAAAAGATCTTCCAACAAGATTGATCCTCTTTAATGGTGTTTTTTGCACAAAAATATTCTCCAAGATTCTGCCCTAGCCTCAAAAATCCTAGTTTGATTCCTTAGACCATCCTTTCAAACCCTTTTCTACTTTAGAACCCTCTTTTTATCACTATTGAAAAATATTTTATGCTAAACCAGTGTGATTTGAACCAAAGTTGCATGGATTTGTATCATAGATTTCAGGTTCCTCAACTAGTCGCCTCACACCAACTTGTCTATGCACTCACCCCTCTAGATATACTCTTTTTAAAGATAAATAGTTCTTAATCTTCTCTATTGATCTCATTGGTCATTATGTAGTTTTCTCTTTCGCCTATAATACCATGTTTAGATGAATTGAATATTATTTCATCCACCTATGTCTCTCGAGATTCAAACATGAAAAAATTTATTCCAAACCTTTACATATTACGTTATTTCAATCCATTGTTAACCTCTTAAATTAATTTAAAAAAATTGTATAGTTGTCATTTGCCAGGAAATGCAAAAATTTATATCTTAAAGACAATAGCTTAACAAAGATATATATTAAAAACTTAATAATTTTTTTAATAAAGATTAATAAAAAACAATTTTAGAGCTACATTTTTTGAGCATATCATTTACATTCACTGACTATTTTATAGTTTTAAAACATATTTAATAATGCAACACACAAAGTTACATTAAAATATTAAATGAAGTCTTGATTTAAGAAATATATATATATATATATATATATGATTTTGAATATTTAACTAGATGATTATTAACTTAATGAGATTTTAAAAAGATATATTTTTCGATAATATTTTATAATTTTTTTTTTAAATTTATAACATTAAAGGGTTGAAAAATATTTAATTTTTTAATAAAAATAAAAATATAGTTCAAATTCACTTATATGTTTTTTAAATAAGTTATCCTATATATTAATTTATATTAAGGTTATTTATTTTTTTGTGGGTGGCCTTGGCCCAAGTTGTGATCTTTCTAGTTTTATTGTAACCTATTTTATTTAATATAATCGTTGGTTCGAACTAAAAGTAAGTTATCATATATTTTAATTAAATTAAGGTTACTACAACTTACTTACAATCTAAAACCTCATTACTATTACAAACTACACCTCTATATTGTTAATATTTGACCTTGAGTATTCTTAATGAAAATTGAAGAATCTCAGCTCTAAGTTTAATATAATATATATTTTTTATTCTTTGAAGTTAAGATTGTGATCAATATTATTGAGAATATGATGGTGATATTTGATATATAATACATTTACACTCAATATTTAGTCCACTTATTGCCATAATTTTTACCTCCACATTAAAGTGTTTGTGTATATTGATGCTTTGATCATGTAATTGAAACATTAAATTTTAGCATAACATTTAATGTTCCACAATACTTCCCCAAAACTCATTAGGTTAAGGGGTTGGATGTGATGAAAATCATGGACTAGTTAGAACTTGAAGCCAAGGCCTAGCAATTAAAGTGTTAGATTTTAAAATGTTTCACATCATAAGACAAGCTTTTAATCTTACATAAAAATTTCAACATAAGTGAAATCATGTGATCTTAAGTGGTTAAATCTATAGGCTCCCACAAAAAAATAAATATGATGATTGGATTAAAAATAACATTTATTTTATATCCATAAACTATTATTAGAGGTAGTATCTTGAAAATATAGTAATATGATCATATATGATATGTGTGGGACCATTTCAATATGATATAACCAATTAAAATATCAAATTGTATTGGCTCATGTGATTATAATTGTATACTTCTAATCTAAAGAACCATGTTCATACGTTAGTAAATGATATATGTATAATTGTTGGATTTTATTATAATAATGCCATAATATGATCTATTAAAATGGTGTGATAACATGGTCATGATGTAATATTATTAAGTTTAAATTTTGTTCTAAATAACTCATTTAATATAGATAGACTCAGAATTTATACCATCATCATCAATCTAGGTGCACACTCAAAGGATTTAGATCAAACTACTACCTTTGCAAACAAACTAACAACCTAGGTATCTGCTTGGTAAACACCTAACCCTGGAGGGCTAAAAAATATTATTCTTCATGTAATTACACTTAACTATTGATTCAAATTTCTTCTTGTCAGGTTTTATTTCTTTAATTATAGGTTACATGAATTTTTCAAATTTAATATTCTTCAAAAAAAAATTATAATATTTAATTCTTATATCGAATATTGTTTAATTTATTAAGAATATATTAGTATTTTATTTTTTAGGAATATATTATGTATATATTAATTTTGATGAATAAATTTTTAAGTTACCCTTTAAATGAAAAGTTAAACCACTCCCTTTATTTGAAGGTTAATATTAAAAGTTAATTTTTGTAGCAAAGAGAATTTTTTAATCTTACCTTTATCTAAAGGAAAAATTGTATTTCAAGTATTGTGAAGGTTTTTATCCTGATATGTGATTGTAAATTTGTATAATGTTACTCCATTCCATTATAAATATATTGTTACACATGAAATTTTGCACAATTGATGGAGAGCAATAATTTCATATCATAAAGCAAGATTCAAATCCTATGCATGAATCTTAATATTTCGATGATCATGAAAGGATACCATAGTGGTATCTATTTGGGTTTTCATCCAAGAGACCCAATTTTAACCTGGAAATGATGGTATCTCTGTGGGTTTTCATCCAAAAGACCCAAGTTCAACCTAGAATCCATTATGTAACTAAAATTAATAATAATAATTTCATATCATACACCAAGGTTCAAATTCACGAGGGATACCATAGTAGTATCTCGTTGAGTTTTCATACAAGAGACCAACTTCAAACCCAAGATCGGGGGACTAGGAATCCTTTCCAAAACTAGTGCTTTACCTAAAATATTATATATAAATAATCAAATGACATTAGCTCAATCTATTCCATTCCTCAATATTAAAAAAAAAAAACCGAAGTTTAAATATTACCAAACTACACATAAAAAATATCCGACTCCAACTCCATTACTATGAAAACAACATATTAATACATCTTTAATTGATCATCCATTACACTTAACTAACACCTCAACTAAATTTTTTTGAGAGAATGGTCAAGGCCCATTGTAGAATGGAAAGTAAAAGCACCAACATCAAACAATGCACTCCTATAAGGCCTCATCTCAAATATAATAACACATTCCAAATCTTTGTTATAGACCAAAGACACTATTATTGCATTCACAAGCACGATGCTCACAGTCCTAGTAACGAACAAGGAGAAAACATTTGGCAGAAAAAATAATTTAAATTTAAAATAAGTAATCCAATCAATTTATAATAAGTAATAGGTATGGAGAGAGTTACCTTATAAATCAATTTTTTATTTTATTTTATAAATAAATTTTAAAATGTTATATTCAATGGATTTGATGTATAATGTTTCAATCATAAAAATAAACTTTAACATTTATCATGAAATTATAAATTGTTGATATAAGTAATGTTTTATAATCAAACAATAATAAAATAAAAGAAAATCCGAGTGTTGAATGCTTATTGGCTTAATCTCTTACAATCCATTTTGAAAAATAAATTAATATTAATAAAAAGTGTTTTTATCTTATACAACCTCGAGATGTTTAACGTCTAGAATTCTAGGTCATGTACTTAGATTGTGTACCACTTGTTTGATGGTTTGGAGTTAACATCTACACGTAGATGGATATGGGTAGGTAGTGTTAGATTTACAAGCAACTGCTTAGATGTAGGTATACGCATAACCTAAAGGAACCTATATTTGAATGTGTTACTAATAATTATCATAGCAGATATTAAATTATAATTTTTTAATATTTTTTAAAATTTATTTATAAAATATATGGATAAATTAAATAAATAAATATAAATATATTTTAATAAAATTTCAAAATATATATATTTTAATAAAAAAATTATTTTATTATATTTTAAATATAAATATATATAATATAATTATGATCCTCTAATTACTGAGATTTCAATGTGACACTTATTAAAAGTTATATATTCTTTTTGAAAGCACGAGATTCGGGCAAAGGAAACACCAAGTGCGATTGCATTCAAAATTAAGTACGCTTAAGTCCTAGAAATGTAAATTGCATGAAATGGAAAAGAAACACATTGGAAGAGACACAAGCAAATAGAGAAAACACAGCCCTTTCATTAATATCCCTTGCTCTCTATTACAATGGCGTCTCCTCCCTTTTCAGGGGCTAGGAGCGCAAATAGAGTTTGATTACAATCACTGAATGATTCCTCTTTCCGCGTGCCCACGATTGCAATGGGCGGGCCAAGATGATGCCGTCGCTGATGTCGATGAGTTCTTCACCTCTGCTGCTTCTCCTGCGAACAAAGAAACAACCAAGATGTCAGTAGCACCTGCTGCAAATGAAAAGTGTTTGCTCTCTAAAACTAACGAAATATGCATGTAAATATTTTCCTGAAACAGTGAATACAGTGAATCCAAATTGCTTCAAAACTTGACAGAAGGTAAGAAAAGTTACCAGAAGGCCACTGCCACTGAGGCAGCTGGCCAATCCACCTTCAACTGGAATTCGTCCCTGGGCAGGACGAATTTTGACTGTAATTCGTCCCTGGGTGGGACGAATTCTTCTGTGTTGAAGAAACCGACCTGCTGCTGCTCCAATGTCGGATCCCGAGACCTGCAAAATGCCTAAAAACAAGGGGGTTATGTAATTGGGGCCATTTTGGGACGACCCAGATGGTCGGATTTTCCCAATTTGGCCTCCACCCTCGAGAATTTGACCTTGACACCTGCAAGTTAGCGAAACGACAAAGCAATACAAAACATCCTAGAATCCGACCAAAAGTTACAAAATTGCAGCTATGGATTAATCAGACCTAATAACACAAAATGCAATCTAAAAAATAATCTAAAATGCTCAAAAACTAAAAATAGGACTTGGGAGGTGCGGGGGTGCCCAAGTGGGCCTCCCACCGTTGGCCCTCGATTTTGGAGCCAATCCACCAGGGATGGGCCCAAAACCTCTTAGGATTGGGGGGTCGGCGAATTGGTAGGTTCAGGTGTCCATGCGTTGGATTTGGGTAAGGTTCGATCTTCCAAAGGCCACCCAACAACCTCCCTTGCAAAAGAGATTGGTGGATGTGGGAAGGTGAACCAAAAGGGATGCAAGTGGGTCTTCAATTCGGCGGCACTTCGTTGCTTGAAAACTCCTTCAACTTTGTCTATTTTGGGTGAGAAAAGTCCCACCTTTTATAGACCCAAGGGGTCTCTTTTGGGAGGGAAGCACAAATGCCATGTGTTGGCCATAGGCGCCATGTGGCACTCTTGTCTTCCCATGAGGGAGGGGAGTCCTCCATTGACTTGAGCTTTGATAAATGCCTTTTGTGATAGTCTTCTAAAGGCCCCTCTGTCCACCTACACACGCGTGCAAGGCAGGAGTCCTTAACTAACTGTTCTGGGTTGCCACTTGGCACCATTTGTCTTTTTGCCCGTTAAGCTTAGAATTCGTCCCAGGGTGGGACGGATTCTATTTTGAATTCGTCCCTGGGTGAGACGAATACTGGGCAAAGTGTCCAAGTGTGCCAAATTGCTTCTTGACCTTACAAAATTGCTATGAAAGTGGTTAAGACCACTTTTTAACCTCTGAGGGCTGCCCTAGGGGCTGTGTTTGTCAAAGCGATCAGTGTTTGCAGTCACATAATCGGATTGGTGCTGTTTTGGTGTCTACAGATGCCCCTTTTTGGGAAGCGCTGTGGGTGACGCAGTGCTGAGCAAAAAAATAGATAACCAAAGCACTAATGATTAGGGTTTCTTGGTAACCTAACCAACTTTTGATGCCCCAAGTATGGAAAGGGCATGCATTCTTGAATCCTTGCTTCGACGAGCTAAGGAATTTGATTTCAAGTATTAACTGTTTTGGTGAGGTGTGACTTGAACTTAGACATTGATCGATCATGAACAAGTGAAGGGCGTTTTTATCCTCGGGGGACCTTGTGTTTGTGGGGGAACCTTGTGTTCATGATTCACGAAATGCCAAGTGTTTGATTGATTTGATTGTTGCTTGTTTATTGCCCCAAGCGGGAGCGTGATTGTCTTTGTCAATGATTCTTTGAATGCATGTCGTTTTCCTTAATTGGGTGTGTGATTGTTGGTTGGTGACTAAGTGTGACTACCCCCTCAAGCGACGAATCGATGAGGGAATGACCTTCGTGAGAGAAGCGACGAGTCGCTTGACCCAAGATGACTTGTGCAAGTGTGCCTTAAAAGGTTTACCGTTAAGCGTGTGCAATTTTTCCAACATTTGGACCTGTTTTTGGTGGGTGTTAACCCTTTTGGTGATGCCGTAATGAGGTGAAATCATCGAAAACCTAACTTCCCGTGGAGCGGTCCGGCTATGGTAGCCTTCTTGGGGAAGTAGGAGAGCGATAATTTGGACCTCAACATCGATTTTCTTTGCCCAGAGGTTAAGTGCAAGAGCACTTATGTCCGGCAATGTTTTTGCTATGTTTTTGTTGAATTTTTTTCTTGTTTTTGTTGTTTTTGTGACACCATTTGGTGATTAAATTGTCGGCAATCCGTCTTCCCGTGGAGCGGTCCGGCTATGGTAGCCTTCTTAGGGAGTAGGATAGTGACAATGTAAACCTCGATATCAATTTTGCTATGCCAAGAGGTTAAGTGCAAGAGCACTTGTGTTTGGCAATGTTTATTGATGTTTGTTTGTGTCTTTTTTGTTGTTTTTGTTGTTTTTGTGACACCATTTGGGGATTAAATTGTCAAAAATCCGTCTTCTCGTGGAGCGGTCCGGCTATGGTAGCCTTCTTAGGGAGTAGGATAGCGACAATGTAGACCCCGACATCAGTTTTTCCATGCCAAGAGGTTAAGTGCAAGAGCACTTGTGTCTGGCAATGTTTATTGCTTTTTGTTTTTATGTTGCATTTATTTGTTGTTTTTGTTGTTTTGATTTTCTTTGATCTTGTGCATGATGGTTGATGAATATGGATGTATGCATGTTGATTTATTTTGATGGATGCATATGCTATGATGAATGCAAATGGTTTTGATTTATATGTGATATGCCGATATGAAATGGATGAATGGGGTTTGTGATGTTTGTCTATGGCACCAAGGACTGTTTAGAACTCTGTTATTTTGTTTTTAGGCGATTGTTGTGATGCATGACTTTGTATGTATACATGTGGTTTTTCTTTTTTTGTATTTTTTTGATGGTATTGTAAGGATGAAAAGTAGCGCAGTTGGTTTAGAAATGTAGCTAAGGTTTTCTGAGACTCAGACGGTTTTAACTCACTAGCCATGACTGTACTTTATCTTACAAGACTTTTGAACAAGGTATGAATCGGACTTGTTTTTGACCGAGCTATTTCACATCCTTGTGTGTGCAATTGAGTTCATTTAGTGGTATTTGTTAGGATACCACCAGTGCCAGATGGGCTTTCAACCGAACCTGTACTGAGGATCACCTAATTAGCTCCACGAATTCCTTTGTTGTATGTACTAAGATTAATCTGCGATGTAATCCAGGATGCCATAAGCTAGCTCATCCACATGCAAACATTGATCTGTACGCAAGTTAATGTGACAGATAGATCGTCATGCGGGAGGTTTACTTCTGTAATTGGTACTGAAGCTTGCCTTATGATCTATTGAATGCTGAGAGTTCCAGGGATTCAAGGTCAACTCCCTTCTTTTCTTCAATTGTATTGGGATACTTGCTCATTGTAGTGATGAGATCACTGTTTATTTTGATTTGTTTTTCTTTCGAGCAAGGGATTGGGGATATGGAGTGACGAAAATCACTGTTGTTTGTGCCTTTTGATGTGTGCACTATAGTTTGTCAAATTTTGGAGTTTTGACATTTTGCAAATTTTTTGTGTTTTGCAATTATTGAGAACTTTAGGGATTCTTAGGGAATTGGGTAGGGAGGATGCTTGTCCTTTTGCCAACTCTCAGCATTCTAGGGGTCATTCGCACAGGGGGATGAGCAAGATAACCTTTTCGCTTGTGGTGACCTAGATTATTTTGCAGGTTTCATCTTTCGTTCACACAATTTGGGAATTTTAGTGTTTTGATTTGTGTTGGGATGTTACGTAACAAGGTGTATTTCAAGTATGACTCTACCTTCGTAAAACTGGTTCGACTTGGTACACTACATGGCTAAAGAGGAAAATGATGACTGAATCACTGAAACTCTTGGTACATTCCCAGACCACTGACTGTAGTGTGGTAAAGTTATGCTTGGTGTTTTTTGTTGTTTTTGATGAATTCGAGTATGCCTAGAATTGAGATGCAAATATTTGTTGTTTTTGATGATTTTTGTTGTTTTGTTTTTGTTGAATTTCTTGATTTTTTTTGACCAAGCGATTGCGATAATCGTTGGAGCTTTTTGGGTTGACCAAGAGATTGCGATAATCCTTGGAGCTTTTTGGTATGACCAAGAGATTGCGATAATCCTTGGAGCTTTTTGGGTTGACCAAGAGATTGCGATAATCCTTGGAGCTTTTTGGATTGACCAAGAAATTGCGATAATCCTTGGAGCTTTTTGGGTGACCAAGAGATTGCGATAATCCTTGGAGCTTTTTGGGTTGACCAAGAGTTTGCGATAATCCTTGGAGCTTTTTGGGTTGACCAAGAGATTGTGATAATCCTTGGAGCTTTTTGGGTTGACCAAGAGATTGCGATAATCCTTGGAGCTTTTTGGGTTGACCAAGAGATTGTGATAATCCTTGGAGCTTTTTGGGTGACCAAGAGATTGCGATAATCCTTGGAGCTTTTTGGGTGACCAAGAGATTGCGATAATCCTTGGAGCTTTTTGGGTTGACCAAGAGATTGTGATAATCCTTGGAGCTTTTTGGGTTGACCAAGAGATTGCGATAATCCTTGGAGCTTTTTGGGTTGACCAAGAGATTGCGATAATCCTTGGAGCTTTTTAGGTGACCAAGAGATTGCGATAATCCTTGGAGCTTTTTGGGTGACCAAGAGATTGCGATAATCCTTGGAGCTTTTTGGGTGACCAAGAGATTGCGATAATCCTTGGAGCTTTTTGGTTTTGACCAAGTGATTGCGATAATCCTTGGAGCTTTTTGGGGTGACCAAGAGATTGCGATAATCCTTGGAGCTTTTTGGGTGACCAAGGGATTGCGATAATCCTTGGAGCTTTTGGAGTGACCAAGAGATTGCGATAATCCTTGGAGCTTTTTGGGTGACCAAGTGATTGCGATAATCCTTGGAGCTTTTTGGGTGACCAAGTGATTGCGATAATCCTTGGAGCTTTTTGGGGTGACCAAGTGATTGCGATAATCCTTGGAGCATTTTGGGTTTGAATTATGGTTCTTTAGGGGATAGAGGTACCCCCGACTTGATGGTCTTTGCACTTCGGATCCGGCTCTAGAGGTATGGGCATGAATGGATCGGCCCTATGCACGGAGATGAGGACAGGGTCCTCCGCGCTGACATCGATGTTGCTATGATGTCTCTTTGTGGAAGTTGCTCTTTGTGTGCCCAAAGTTGTGGATGTAATGCTTGGTCCCACTGTGGTGGGTTAACGTGCCACTCATGCCCTAGTATTATGTTTATCTGTTGACATGCTTCCTCAAATTTTATGGGATGTCGATGTTGTCGCATGTGATTGTTGTGGGCTATGTCTGTTTCATCCTCACCTTCGGACAATGTGTATAGCTCATCAGAATCTGGAGATTCCGAGACATGGAGGACTGCATCATCAGGTAGCCCTATGGTTAAAGGTTGATCCTCTTCGAAAGGAGCCTTATGTAAGTTGGGCCTTGGGAGCTCCAAAATCTTGGCCTCTACCAACTCTAAGTGCTCTAGTGCTTTGCATGTATTGGGAGATTTGAACTCCTCCTCTTTGGTTGGTTCTTGTTGAGGAACTTGGGGCTTATGGAGGGGTGGCCGGATGGCACCCCCATGCCTTGGTAGGGCATTTCATCCCGCTCTTCTTCGCGCTATGATTCCTTAGAGGCTTCTTGATGAATTTCTAAGGGTGGCTCATAAGCCTGGGTGGATGTCTGAGGAAGGCACCCGTCATTGGTTATAGGAGCGGCCTCCCATTCATGTCTAGGAGGCATCGGGGGTGGTGCTTCAGGAATCGGGAGAGTAGCCTCCCGCTCCTGTCTAGGAGGTGTTGGGGGTAGCTTTTGATGAGGTCGCGATGACCTATCTTCCCCCCATGGGTTGTGCCACTCAAAATACTTTGTCTTATGCATGTGAGGGGTTGGAGTCTTCTCTTGTATAGTGTGTTGGAACAGCTCATCCTTCTGGCGCTGAAGGTGCTCTTCGTTAATATGGTACGGTTCCTCTAATGGTAGTCGTTCGAGCTCAAGTTGCGTGAGTTGCTTGAGATGTGTGATATATTCGACAGATTCTACGATAGTTGGTCCCACCGCCTCATGTCTAGAAGGCCTAGACGCCTCTCTTAGATAAAAATCTCGGTCGTAGTGATCCAAGATCTCTATAGGACACATCCCTCTGTTAGGGGTAGCAGCATTCTCTCGGGGCTTTGGCCTCGGTGAGTGGTCCCGATAGATAGCAGGTGCGAAGGCGTATTGCTCCCGCACGGTATATTGCTCTCGAGGAAGGTAGATGTCTTCCTCGTGCTCTCTTTCATAAGTGAAAAAGGGGTGGACGGAGCTATCTCGCCTTGCCCAAAGAGCCTTGTGCTCTGGATTTGTCTTTG
This sequence comes from Wollemia nobilis, assembly GCA_028583015.1. Classification (NCBI taxonomy): domain Eukaryota; kingdom Viridiplantae; phylum Streptophyta; class Pinopsida; order Araucariales; family Araucariaceae; genus Wollemia; species Wollemia nobilis. The sequence goes on along the minus strand of JAQPPZ010017191.1, from coordinate 487,270 downwards.
TAGTCCTGACAACTAGTGGGGGTGAAGGAGGGATAATGTAATCATGTGGTTCCTCCCTTCGAACCCTATGTTGACTTAGCACTTCATCGCGCGATGACCGCTCATAGCGAGCATCTAAGGGAGCTCTCATTGCTTCATGTCTAGAAGGCCTAGATGCCTCTTCTAGATATCTATCTCGGTCGTAGTGATCCAAGATCTCTATAGGTGACCTCCCTCTATTGGGGGTAACGACATTCCCTCGAGGCTTTGGCCTCAGTGAGTGTTCCTGATAGATAGCAGGTGCGGAGGCATATTGCTCTCGCACTCGTATATTGCTCTCGAGGAAGGTAGAGGTCTTCCTCGTGCTCTCTTTCATAAATGAAAAAGGAACGGGTGGAGTTGGCCCGCCCCTCCGAGGAGCCTTGTGCTCTGGATTTGTCTTTGTAGTCCTGACAACTAGAGGGGGTGAAGGACGGGTAGTGTAATGATGTGGTTCCTCCCGTCGAACCCTATGTTGACCTAGCGCTTCATCGCGCGGTGACCACTCATAGCGATCATCTAAGGGAGCTCTCCTATGACTATACCCCTCATGGAAGGGTGTGTGATGAGTGCTATGTTGAACAGGAGTGCTCCTCGAAGAGGTGTCCCTGTAGTCTCTTTCCTTTAAGATGTGGAGGGGACTGCCTTGTGTGTTAGGTCACCAAGGTGGTATGACCAAATCCTTGGGATTGTAACGGAGGTGACTCGTGCCTCCTTGGATATTCCCCACAGCATCCGCCCGTGATTGGGCCTGGCTACGGGTGAGCACCATGACGATGTCTCTCTAAAAAGCCCTAAAATTGAAAATGAGTCAGATGGGGCCCAAAATTGGTGTGCGCATCCCTCTTATAATAGATAAGACAAAAATGAAGTTTCAAGTCCTAACTCTAAATACATTAGGAGATATTGACATCCGAACAGCTCAAAAAGTGCAAAAAATTGGGCACGCAATTTTAGAACCTAATTTCGGGGCACTAGATGATGGAATTTTGCCCCTAGTTTAAAATTATCCCAACCAACTCCCTGTAAAATTTCATGTCAAACGGAGCTACGGTTGAGAAGTTATGGCCCAGCAAGATGCACTAAAATTTAGAGAAAAATACAAGATTTCCCATATTTTGTTGGATGGTCCTGCATCACTTATGGGCACATTTGGGGTGATTTTGGGTTGACCAAAGGGTTCATGGACACCTTTGGGGCATTTTGGAGTGACCAAGCGATTACGGGAATCCTTGGAGCTTTTTGGAGAAAATGACAAAATGCGTAGATTTTTATCTTTTGTTTATGATGATTTTTTTTTTGTCTACACTAAGCAGAAATGAACACACGCATTCACAAAACCGTGATTATCTCTTTTAAGGATTCTTGGTGTGTCCTAAACTGGTTTAGTGCATTTTGATGTTTTGTTTTGTTTTTGTAGGTTTTGTAGAACGTTTAAATGCATCATGTAGGCTCTTATAACTCCCAAAATGGTCGCCCCTTCAATATACCAACCAGGCCGATATACCAACCTCTCTATATACCCGCCCTTACGAGAGGGAGACTATAGGTATGTGAGAGCAGAAGGTACGTGGTACGTAGGCGGTACGGAAGGGGGATTGTCCTGTTAATGGCACCTACCATAGAAAACTTATCCTCGCGCGCATGGGAATCACCCCGCCTACGCTCGGTCTGTCTTCGTCAGGATTTACGCCTAACAACAGTTGACAATCGGAAATGGATGCAAATCAAGCCAAGGTGGTGATGAAATCCACCAATGGTCTTGATCAAGGGCTGGGGTCTTACGACCAGCTCCTTGGTTTAAAATTATTTCGTGATGTGTGTGGGATTCGTTTTATTCAACAAAAATGAAACTAGCATACATGACTTTTCCTAATGCAATGCAGGATTAAATGAAAACAATTAAAGAAACAGAAAATAGAAACAGAAAATTTAACGAGAGATGATAAAAATCCCTACCTCTTCTCTGTCTGCTCCTGTTGTCTCTAAAAATCCGCAAACAGGAATTCGTCCCTCTGGGAGGCGGATTGCGAGACAGTAATCCGTCCCTCCCGAGAGGCGAATTTGAATTCGTCCCGGGTCGACGAATTAGTCAGAAAGAATTCGTCCTCGTCGAGACGAATAGCGATCTGCAAAAAAAATGTACTCCGTCAAGCACAAACACAAAAATTTGATTAGTTTCTATGATTTTCAAAAACCAGGGAACGAGTCCCACCGTGATCGCCACTGAAAGCACGAGATTCCGGGCAAAGGAAACACCAAGTGCGATTGCATTCAAAATTAAGTACGCTTAAGTCCTAGAAATGTAAATTGCATGAAATGGAAAAGAAACACATTGGAAGAGACACAATCAAATAGAGAAAACATAGCCCTTTCATTAATATCCCTTGATCTCTGTTACAATGACGTCTCCTCCCTTTTCAGGGGCTAGGAGCGCAAATAGAGTTTGATTACAATCACTGAATGATTCCTCTTTCCGCGTGCCCACGATTGCAATGGGCGGGCCAAGATGATGTCGTCGCTGATGTCGATGAGTTCTTCGCCTCTGTTGCTTCTCCTGCGAACAAAGAAACAACCAAGACGTCGGTGCACTCTTTGCAAATGAAAACGTTTGCTCTCTAAAACTAACGAAATATGCATGTAAATATTTGCCGAAACAGTGAATACGGTGATCCAAATTGCTTCAAAACTTGACGAAGGTAGAAAAGTTCCGGAAGGCCATCGCCCTGAGGCAGCTGGCCAATCCACCTTAAACCGGAATTCGTCCCCGGGCAGGATGAATTCTGATCGTAATTCATCCCTGGGTGGGACGAATTCTTCTGTGTTGAAGAAACCGACCTGTTGCTGCTCCAATGTCGGATCCCGGGACTTGCAAAATGCCTGCAAATAGGGGGTTATGTAATTGGGGCCATTTTGGGACGACCCAGATGGTCGGATTTTCCCAATTTGGCCTCCACCCTCGGGAATTTGACCTTGACACCTGCAAGTTAGCGAAACGACAAAGCAATACAAAACATCCTAGAATTCGACCAAAAGTTACAAAATTGCAATTATGGATTAATCGGACCTAATAACACAAAATGCAATCTAAAAAATAATCTAAAATGCTCAAAAACTAAAAATAGGACTTGGGAGGTGCGGGGGTGCCCAAGTGGGCCTCCCACCGATTGGCCCTCGATTTTGGAGCCAATCCACCGGGGATGGGCCCAAAACCTTTTAGGATTGGGGGTCGGCGAATTGGTAGGTTCAGGTGTCCATGCGTTGGATTTGGGTAAGGTTCGATCTTCCAAAGGCCACCCAACAACCTCCCTTGCAAAAGAGATTGGTGGATGTGGGAAGGTGAACCAAAAGGGATGCAAGTGGGTCTTCAATTCGGCAGCACTTCGTTGCTTGAAAACTCCTTCAACTTGTATATTTTGGGTGAGAAAAGTCCCACCTTTTATAGACCCATGGGGTCTCTTTTGGGAGGGAAGCACAAATGCCATGTGTTGGCCATAGGCGCCATGTGGCGATCTTGTCTTCCCATGAGGGAGGGGAGTCCTCCATTGACTTGAGCTTTGATAAATGCCTTTTGTAACAGTCTTCTAACGGCCCCTCCTGTCCACCTACACACGCGTGCAAGGCAGGAGTCCTTAGCGATCGTTTTGGGCTGCCACTTGGCACCATTTGTCTTTTTTTGCCCGTTAAGCTTAGAATTCGTCCCACCCAGGGACGGATTCAGAATTCGTCCTGGGGTGGGACGGATTCTATTTTGAATTCGTCCCGGGGTGAGACGAATACTGGGCAAAGTGTCCAAGTGTGCCAAATTGCTTCTTGACCTTACAAAATTGCTATGAAAGTGGTTAAGACCACTGTTTTAACCTCTGAGGGCTGCCCTGGGGGCTGTGTTTGTCAAAGCGATCAGTGTTTGCAGTCACATAATCGGATTGGTGTTGTTTTGGTGTCTACACTTTTTATATAGATTATATGATTTTTTATTTTTTTTTATAGATAGATTCAAATCTTTTGCAAACTTGCATGGCAATGACAAAGAAATAATCACACTCCATTGTATGTAATATGGAGGCTTTTAAAAAGTTAAATAAAATAATATTTATTATAATAAAAATATATGTAAGCTAAAATTAAAATAAAACAACATTTCTAACATATTATATGATTTTTGTATGGATAGATGCATAACTTTTGTAAACCTGCGAAACAATAACAAAGATATAATCACAATGAATTGTATGTAATATTGATGCTTTTAAAAAGTTAAATAAAATAATATTTATTATAATGAAAAGATGTGTAAGCTAAAAATAAAATAAAACAACATTATTAACATATTACCTATAAATAGCTGTTGAATTCACACACGAGGTTGGAGTTTGTATCCTCGGGTCTGAATGTTTCGCAGCCTTCATTTTTTATGGTTTTGTCCCGTGTTTTAGTATCTTTTTGAATGGTGTCAGGTCGTCTTTTAGACTGATAGTTGGTGGGCGATCTTTGTGGGGATTTCAACCCTGTTTAGACTCTTACAGGTTGGTGGGCGATCTTTGTGGGGATTTCGATCCTGTCTTGATTCTCACAGGAGTGGTTGTAATTTGGTCGATACTCTTAAAACCCTCGAAATAATTAAAAATATATTACTTATAAAAAAACATATTACTTGGGCATTTCTAGAAAGTGAACTAAGCAGACCACGTCCTAATTGTTGCTTTGTCGCAGTACAGACAGATGACAAGTGACGAATACAATGAATCAGAATTCGCCCACACTGACGGACCAATCCTCATTCGTGAACAACCACCTGCCAAAAGGTCATTCAGAAAAAACAAAGAGAGTAAACAGACTGCGAAGCTTTGGGGACAATATGTCCCAAGTGTCCATATCCTTTTCACGTGACCGAATGAACACAACTTAAATAAAACTTTAAGCTTTCCCAAGAATTAAGCAGACACCCATTCAAGCCTATACGCTCGTGTATCCATGAAATCCATCGTATCCTATAACGTTAAAGTCAACGAGAACATGGATAACGAGGAGAACACCCAGCATCTTAGTTTAAACTTTAAGCTTTAATCGTGCAAACTTCAAGCTTTAGCAATGCGGAGCTCGCTTTCGGTATCCACACGCGCCTCCTAAGATAGTGTCTTTCGTCCAATATAATCTATCTAAGCACGACCGTGTGACGATACGTTTTTCCCTATATATACCGGGGACTCTCCACTCAAATGTATCCCGTTCTCTGACGGTCGTGGCAATATTTGAATCTGGCTTTAATATGAGCAGCATATGTGAAAATGGTCGTTGTTGAGAGAAGTTCTGAAGATTTCCATTGTGGACGAAGGCCCCTTCCTCGTAGAGGGCAAGTGAAGCGGCCATCGCCGCAGGTGTTGTGCGCTCAGTGGTTGCGGTGGCCTCCGAGTTGAAGTCTACTGTGAAAAAATCCCTGTCACGCATACAGTCTTCTTCGAGGTCTATAGGTTCTTTGTCTTTGAGGAATTGGTAGTTATGTGGATCCGAGAGCGAGGGCGCCCTCCTTTTGGCCGGCATGATTTGGGATATTGAAGGGGAGTTCGATTTTGAAGGTGATGCAGGAGCAACCACGTGGGGAAGTTGGAAGACCAACAATCAGACGGCTGTTAAGAAACCGTCTTACGGAAGTTGAAAAAAAAGGAGATTCTAGAGAAGAAAAGAAAGAGCAGAAGAGGGAAAAACAAAGGTCTCAAATTTTAGCCTTTTCTATGAAAATAAAAAATATTTTGCAAATAAGTTCTTGCATATATAAAAAATATTTTGCAAATAAATTCTTGCTTTTTTTGTGTTATTTAAATTGTATATTATAGTTTCGTTGGATTAGTGTGTATTTTTCACATAAGTCTTGTCCTTACATAACTTGTCATGCTAAGAACTGTTTGAGCAAATTGTCGTCACGGCAAAGGGTGCCTTTTGTATGTTTTGATTACTTTTTGTTTAGACTTGTCATGCTAAGAACTGTTTGAGCAAATTGTCGTCACGGCAAAGGGTGCCTTTTGTATGTTTTGATTACTTTTGTTTAGAGAAAAGGTCGTGGCTTGCTCGTCATTGGTGCCTTCAATAATTCTTTCGACAATGTGTCTTTTCTTTTCTTTATAGCATGAAATGCATTAAGCTAATTTCCCTTTTTTCAATATTTTCTTTTTTTCCAACACTACTTTCCAAAATTTCTTTTTCGTATTTCTTACTATAATATCTTTCCTTCAATTAATTGTCCAATTCCTTTTAATAATTCTTCAGTTTTTAATAATTTTAATTTTTTCCCCTTTTCAAATTTTCTTCAATCTTTTTCTCAAGTTTATTTTTAAATATTTCAAATATTCTCCTCCATTTTTTTTAATCCTTCCTTCCTTTCAAATTTCCTCTCGCATTCTTCATTTTTTTTTATAATAATTTTATTTCAAATATTTCAATTTTCTTTTTTTCAAAATTTTCACTTTTACATTTATTTTCCAATAAATTTACTATCACTTTAATTATTCTCCTTTTAATATATTTCTTCCTTCACCTTATAAAAATATATTGCATTTCTTTTTAATTAATGATTCACTATCATTTAAGACAAATTAAATTTTGTACCTTAGGTAACACTTTCCCTCCAATTATCTAGACTCTTCTATGATATTCTTTGTATTTCTGAGTGTCAAGTTTGTATGTGGGTATGTTATGTGCTCTTCCTTGAATATGTTTTGATTAGATAAAAAAAGGGGTTTTGGTAGGATTCCAAAACCTAATACAAGCCAAGCAAAGGAGCACTAGCAAAAGCTATATCCAACACAAAAACTAAACCCCTTACAAAGAGGAGCAACACTATTTGACTAAAGTATCCCAACCAAAAAAAAATGGAACAACACCAGGAAAGACACCAAAACAAAACACAATATCCAAAGGATGAACCAAACCTCGGATTAAGAACCCAAACCACCAAATCACTATAGGGTTGAAGTCTCCATCTGAATTTTAACAATATCTTAGATCTCATTGATGAAAGCAACAACAACATGGATCAAACCTAGAAGAGCTTCATGCTTTCAGTTGAGTGTATCAAAAATTAGTTGAGAATACAGAGGGACAAAGATCAAAGGCTTAATAGGAATGTGAGAATTTTTTAGCATCAGAGAACCTTTGATAATATTACAGATACACAAACCATACTCCAAGTAAGAATAAATAATCAATACATATGGAATCAAAGATATGGTAGTCTTCGTAGAAATTTGGACAGACCTTCATGCACTACCAATATTAAGAGTTCCCAGGGTACTCGAATATTTCTTTGATGCCAAGCCCTATTCCTTCAATTAGGGGGGCGAGGGAGAGAAATCTCCATCATCTAATTCTAAATCCTCCTTATATTCAGAAGACAAAAAGAAGGACCCCAAAGAAGGAGAAATTTAAATAATTCAATTTTCCTTAAGGCTTCTTCAACCACAATCCCTCTAGACTTTGCCACATACTCGAAAGTCTACAAAATAAATCCTTGGTGGATCAAATACAAACCTCTCCATATTTTGACACCACATAATGAATTATTTAAGGATTAAAATATGATGGTCGACACATTCATCAATAATTTATACTTGAGCTGATTGAGAAACATAATGTAATAACTTTGAATCACATCCTTACTCAAATCTAACATAAAATAATCCATTATCATAAAGATAAAATGATTCCAAGGAGCCACCAGAGCTTTTGCATCATAATAATTCTATAGCTTTGGAATATATTTCCAAGCATTGACAAAAAACCCATACTCCTACTTGAGGGAGTGCTTTGGTCACTTATAACACTCATCACCATTTGGTAAACTAGTCACCCTAACTAGGAGGTCCATAAATAATTCAAACTCAATACCTCCAGAATGAACATGTATTCTTCTCCAAGAGTGGACCAAGGTCCTGGAAAGGACACTATGGTAGCCATTAAAGAAAAGAAGAAACTCTAAAAGACCTTCCTTATGCAAGATTTTTCTCACTTCATCATCAACATCAAACATATCTGGTTCTATAGGGATTCCCAAATATTTTTTATGATCCATAGTGAGCCACCATACATACTTAGAGGAGAACCCAACACACCATATGGGCAAGGAAGAACACACATCACCTTACTGTCTTGGAATGGAGCCTTTAAAAGCCATAGCACCCATATCATGAGCCTCAACTTTCTATGTACCAAACTTCAATGAGGTGATGAAGATAGGACTAAAAACATAGAGCCATAGAAAAAAAATATGACTAAAAGGTTGAAGGAACAGATAATCATAGTTCTAGTATCCCCATAAAACTACATGATCCTCATGACTAAAATCATTGATCACAAGGCTAGTAGTGGACATGAAACCATGACTCATCGAAAGCCATAGCAGAAGAAAAAATTTGCCACCCTTCACATGGCCTAGAAAACTAATGAAAAAATAATATTTGGTGACCACTGTGAACTACTACAAGTCAATGGGCCCATATAGGAAGTCAACTCACAATCCACCCAAGAAGACACCCCAACTAACAAAAGTACCCAACTGCTAGACCCAACAAAGAGGAAGACAGGGCTAATCTACCACCACACATAGATGGAGATAGAAACTAAATGAGGCTACCTTTCCCATGAAGTCATGCTTGGAATCGCCCAATACAAAGGAAAGGGATTGCAAAAAAAGAGGTGGATAAACCCAACAAGGGAGAGGAAATCCCAATAATCATGATTTTTTGACCCCTCAAAAAATGAAAACCAATTGCTACCCGTGATCATTAGCAATTAGATTTTGTTAAATTTGAGGGAAGTTGTATGTCCACACCCTTAGGCCCTATTGAGAAATTTCAAAATTTACCATCAAGTCCATAGCTTTGTTCCCTTCATAAAAAATGTGTTGAACTTTGACCACAAACCTGGATAGGAAATTCTAAAGGTTTCGCTAATAATATTAACTATCATCCAATTGGAAGGACTATGAGACTTAATTGAGTTAATAATATTCAATTAATCCCCCTCTACAACAACCTTTTGGAAGCCTAAATATTCCACTAACAAAATCCCCTGAAGCAAAGCTCTAGCTTCAACAAAATAATTAGTTTGAATAGAAAGAAGTTCTATAAAGACCCCAACAAGCTCCCCTTTGTTATTGCTCAGGATACCTCCAGCAATAGAAGGTCTCGAATTTCCTTTCTAAGCTCCATCAAAGTTATGTTTTATCTTCCTTAATTTTGATGGCTACAATCTTTTTTATATCACATTATTTTTTCTACAATCTTAATGTTGTTGTAATTCCTCTTGTAATTCTTTGTCCTTATCTTATAGTATTCTTCTATGCCTATGAATTTTATTCTCTTCTCATTTTGTTGTAACTACTAATGATATTCCTTGTATATTCTTCAAATAATTTTAATAGTCAACACCTTTATGTGCATTATGGGGCTTAATGACAACACCTTATGCTCCTCTTTGCTAACACCAATTATTGTCTTCAACATGTCTTAAATTATTTTTTCTCACTTGTGATTTATTTTGTTGTCTCCATATGACTTTTTGTCCTCCTCACAATGTCTTATTTTTTTCTTTTGTATTTTATCTTTCCCATGTTCTCTCTCTAGCAACATTAATTAGTCCTTCAAAATTTACACCTCATCCTTCTACTTTAGCAATGTTCTTCCTCTAATATTTTTCTCTTAATTGGTTTATCTTCCAATGTCCTTCCGATCCAACATAAGAAAATAGTTTCCTCTACAATGGTGGCTTTCACCAAGAAAACTCAATGTGGCCTAGATACCACTAGTAGGATATAATCAATTCTCTCACAATCAATTAAATTCACACACAATGAAATGCATAATTATTCACAATGGATAAACTCACTATATTGCATGGATTACACACTTTACTAATGAAGTAGTAAAATTTCATTCCATAGCTCTCATATGCTTCCTCTACATATAGCCTTAACAAAGACTTAAAATTTTAGCTTCATAGAACTATTCATCTTCTTATACTCTTCAATATTTTCAGAAATATGATTGTATATTTCTTATATAAGAAATATATTATATTGAATCCTAATAAATGCAAACCTCTAATATCTACTAAATGAAAAACTCTAAATGACTTGTATTTATAAAACTCTTTTCACACCAGCTACTTATAAACTATTTACAAAATTTTTACAAGTACTAAATAATGTAATAAACTCCAATATGCAATATCTATTGTCAAATGAACAATATATTTTCCATGTATCTTTAATGATAATATTTGATATTTTCTTGGTCTAGCAGATCTTCATTCTTTATATTTCAACAATGCATCGGGTGATCCATATTAGAGTTAATTTATCCTTTTCTTCTATGTAATGCAAAAATAAAATGCTCTCTCATGGCAATATTTTTTATCAGTTATTAATTTTATTTATTTTGTTCTTTCTTCATTTTTCATTAAATACACACACATATTTATGTTTATACATGTACATATTTATATTTACTTTCCCTTAGATGCATCTTTATGGGGTAGGAATTGGAACTTTATCTATCATCTCTTAACATATCTTGGATTTTTAAGCCTTTATTCTAGTATAAAATATCAAAGGTTATCTTAACAATACCACACAAGTCCCCAATTATAAAATAGTCGCAATAAAGGTCAATGTAATAATATGGTGAGTAGAATAATATGAGTATTTAATATGTATATCAAGACTTATAATAAATCAAATAGAATTCATATATATACTAAAATATGAATGTAAATAGCTAGAATCATGCATGTACTATGCATGAATAACAACTTACAAAATTAATTATTCAAACCGTTTGCAAGCTTTATTGCTCCTCTTCCTCTTACAATCAAATGAGATATATGAATTAGATTTGATATTATTCTTCTAATTGATTTTCTATGGAGCATTATCTCCATAATATAGCAATAGTGATGTGGCTCTTCAAGTACTTGATTATAACTCTCCATATGCCAAGTCTCATGGATCTTGGTTTATCAACTTGTCACTTGCATACTTGATGGAAACTTGACTCTACAATACTTACACATATCTACAAGACTCTTGGAGTCCTAATCTAGGACACTTTTACACATTCTCACATTACATATTTACACTCTTACATACAATATACTTGTGCATATTCTTTCTTACATGACACTTGTGCATTTCCTACATATTTATATTTACATGAAATGTATGCATTTTCTACACATTCACACTTACATAAAAGGGAAAATGTAACTAACACTCTAAACTATAGATTCAGTTCTGATATATTACTTATAAATGTACCATGAAGGAACCATGTGGGTATATTAGGATGTACCAAATAATGTAATATACCTCAACACCCCCTCGTATTACATTATTTAGTTATAGAATACTTTAGTCTTCAATATTAGTCTTCATCTTCAATCTCCATCTTTGTCCTTTCATCTAAATTTTTAGCATGTAATTTGCCAGTCTCTTATTCAAGTACTTGATTTTGATTTGTATCTCTTTTCACTTTCTTCTTATGTAATTTCCTCATTTTCTTCTACTTTTTTATCTTGTTATTTTCTATATTGGTCTCTATATTTCCATGACATCTTCCTAAATTTCATTTTTCTATATCCTAATATTTTGTAGTAGCTATAATATTAGTATCTTTAGAATAACATCTCCATTGATCAAAATTTTTGTTGAAAGAGCTTTAAATTCATTTTCTTTAGATGTTTCTTCTAATTCTTGAATTTTAGGAATTTCTTGAGCTAAATTTCCTTTTTTTCCTTATCTATACTATAGCTAAGGTTGTTGTTGATGACTATATTGATTCTGAGAATGATATTGATGTTGTGAATATTGAGGCTGAAATTATTATTGTCATTAAGGATTGTATTGATATTGATATTGATATTGCCTTTGTTGTATTGATTTGTTTATTTGACCACCTTGATTCATATTCATATGATTTCCTTGATATTGATTCCTTTGATTGTATCTACAAAAATTTGTGTTATGGCCCTTTTTCTTACATATTTGACAATATCTCAAATTCCATTTAGATTTGTATCTTGAAGTTGAAGCAATATTACCTTGTGTATTATATTTAGATACCAAGGCATTATTAGTCATTTCATCTTTGACTAATTTTTCTACTTCATATTCTTGTAGAATATTTACTAAGTCATAAAATACAGTTTCCTTAGTTAAGACTTGCAAATATGTGGCTGGATGTTTGTAGCTTTATAGAAGTGCTCATAATTTTCCTTGAACAAGAAATTTATCTTCTAATTTTCTCCAAGAGTTAATAACTTTACTTTTTTATCTGCTACTTTATGAAGAAATAGTTCTCTACTTTCTCCGTTATTGAATTTTAAGGAATATAGTTGAGATTGTAGATGAAGAATAGTAGTTTTATTTTTCCCTTTAAATATTTTGCATAAAGTATTCCATGTTTTTTTTAAATTTTATTCTCCACTTAAGTATGGTTTAATTTCATCGATTATTTCAAATGTTATCAACATAAGTGATTTTGCATCACCATATTCAAATCTCTGTATTTTCCCTAGTTTAGAAAATTAAATATAAATTATGTAAAAAAAAAAATAATCCTTTGATGTTGAAAACCTTTTAACTCCAAAAATCATAAATTTGCAAAATTTCAAAAATATTTTAATATATATTTATTTTTCTTTTTTTCAAAAACAAATCTTCTACCTTTTTAATACTTCAAATATAAAAATTAACAAAGTAGACACCCTTACCAATCCATCTCTATAATAATAATAAAACTTAAATTCCAAAACAAACCTTATAACTCCTAAATTATAATTAAAGCCTACTTATAACTCCTTAATTAAATTATATTCTTTTAGACTATATAAATACCTTATAACTCCACAAAACCTTAATAAAAAAATAAATTGAAATATGACCTTATATTCTACCTTGGATAAATTAATCTTTGAATTGTGCTCTATGATATTCTTTGAATTGCTTGCTCTTTGATGTTCTTTAAATTGCTTGCTTACTAATATTCTCCAATTTGCTTGCTCACTAATATTCTATGAATCAATTTTCCACTAAATTTCTCAAATTTACTTTCCACTGATATGCTTAAAATTATATTCTCTTTGCACCTTTGAAAATTGTTTGGGGTAACTTATATTGAATTATGAATATCATCCATATATAACTTTGCATGTACGTTATTCTCTTCAACTCAAATGCTCAATGCATTACAAAATGATGCTACATGCATTGAGGTACTTGAATACACAATGTTGATCCTTCAATGGTTGGATGCTTTTCTATCCTCTAGCTCTTGGATGCTTTGATATCTTCAAATGTTTAGATGATTCACTATCCTCCAATGCTTGGATGCTTTGATATATTCAAATGTTTAGATGATTCACTATCCTCCAATGCTTGGATGCTTCGCTATTCTCCAATGCTTGATGTTTCACCTATTTTCCAACATTGAATGCTTTGCTATTATCCAATGCTTGATTTTTTGTCTATCCTTCAATGTTGGATGTTTTATCTTCTAAAAACGTTGAATGTCGATGCATTATTTTTGTTTGTACTTCAATTCTATAAGCTTTTCTTCTTCCTTTGAACATTGGAAAACTTGCTTACCTTCTCTAGAAACCTTCCTTTCACTAGTTCAACTATATAGCTCTTAAAATATTGTTGTATTACTAATATTTATTTTTTTTCTAATATTTAGTTTGAACTTCTTTTGTATTGTTGTATATCCATAAGTTTCGGACTATGGCTATATAAAAACTTTTTTTTACCACATTGCTTTTGAATATGTTTTTATTTCACTTTTTTTTATTGTTGTACTACTAGAATGGTTGAATTGTCTACTATTATAGCCATATAGATAATACTTATATGTACAAATGGCCTCTCTACTATTTTTGTAGAAGTTGGCTAAATGGCCTCTCTACTCTTGTTTCTAAAGTTGACCAAATGGCCTCCTTGCCTTTCTTTCTAGAGATGGCCAAATGGGCCTCTCTAATCATCTTTCTAAAGATTCCAAAATGGATTCACTATATTATATCTTGTGTTATACAAATGGGGCTATTCTTAACAAATATATACCTCCTTTTATTTTTCTTCATGGGCCTATTTTCTATATGTGATCTCTTAAACTCTTTTCTATAAATAACTCTCTCTTGGCTCTATCTTCTATAGGGGCCTCATTCCTCGATATGGACCTCATTCCTTTATATGGGTCTCTTTTTTATATTATAGTTTCTTAGACATTTCTCTCAAAATATTGACCTAGTTCTTAATATTCCTTAATTTAAAAAATCTTTCAATTTTGTTTTTCTTCTAATAAACTTCAATAAAGGCTTCTCAAAAGGATTCTTTGGCCTTCTTATATTCAATAGAGACCTTAATTATTTAATGTAGATCTTCTACTATTCAATATGGACTGCTTAAATATCTGCTACTACCACTATAAATATATCAAGGTAAAATAACTCTATAAGCTAATTCTTCTTCTTCTATTATTTTATCTTAGAAATATTTGAATGCTTCTCAATCCATTGTAACTTAGAAGCTAAAAATATTTTCTATATTTGTAGGAAACTTCACAAACTTTTATAGCTTAATCTTTGTTGCTACCTTATTTTGTTAAATCTTCAATATCTTAGGTCGCACCTAAGAACAAAAAATAATTCTCCTCCTTACTAGAGAATCCAATATCAATGTTAGGATGACATTGATTGTCATTGAATGATCAACTATATTATGAGTTGATCCTACCTCAATATTCAAGTTGTAATCCCTTAAAATCTTCAAATCAATGCTAGAGTGGATCTTTCCCTAAATGACCAATCTTCCTTCTAGGTTGGTTCTACCTATCAATCAATGTACAAATTCTCTTCTAACTTGGACCTTATATTCAATGTAGTTGAGTCATATTCTTCATTGAATTTTCTTCAACCTAGTGGAAAGACCCTAGCCTACTCTACTCAATAAGACCTTTAAAATAGAGTCCAAGTCTTCACTACCTTTAAAGTGGACAAACTCTAAATTAACAAAAATGGACAAAGCTAATTAATAAAGGTGGCTTAAATAAATTCTATCAAACTAAATAGATTTTGGTGGTGGTTTTAATACCATTATTAGTATTTAAGCTTTTATACTATCACAAAATATCACAGGTTATCTTAACAATATCACATAGGTCCCCAAATATAAAATAGTCATAATAAAGGTCAATATAATAATATGATGAGTAGAATAATATGAGAAATTAATATGTATATCAAGACTTATAATAAATCAAATAACATTAATTTATATACTAAAATATGAATGTAAATAGCTTGAATCATTCATGTAATATACATAAAGAACAAATTATAAAATTAATTGCTCAAAATTTATACAAGATTTATTGCTTCCTCTTCCTCTTACAATCAGACGAGATATATAAATCTTATTTGATATTCTTCTTCTAATTGTTTTTTTGTGGAGCATTTTATCTGTATTATAGCAATAGTAATGTGACTCTTCAAGTAATTGACTATTGCTCTCCATATGCCAAGTCTCATGACTCTTGGCTTATCAACTTACCACTTGCATACTTGATAGATACTTGAATCTACAATACTTGCACACATCTACAAGACTCTTGGACTCCTAATCTAGGACACTTGTACACATCCTCACATTACATATTTGTACTCTTACACACAATACACTTGTGCACATTCTTTCTTACATGATAATTATGTATTTCCTACACATTTACATTTACATGACACTTGTGGATTTTACTTACATAAAAGGGGGAATATAACTCACACTCTAAACTATAGAATCAATCATACTCTATTATTTATGAATGTAACATGAATATACCATAGGGATACATTAGCATGTATCAAATAATATAATATACCTCAACATATTTGAAACCATATATAATTTCATGCTTTTAAAGTTCTTTATATTTGTAAAAATAATTTTGAATCATTTAGTATTATGCTTCAATTTTTAATTTTTGTTTTATTTTTTCTAATTTTCATATTATTAATAATATATTATTAAAAACTATAAAATATATATTAAAACATTAAATCTTCAAACTTTTACAAGATGTGAAAAGATAATCAACAAGTCAGATGCATAATATATATTAATTTATCACAAAGTTATTTTTCATGCATCAAATACAAAATTCTAAGCCTTAATTTATTTTTTACACAATTCTTTACTTTTTTATTTTTCATTTCGAATGCATACATCTTTCAAATAAAAAATTACATGCACTTTTCCAATGAAAAATTATTTTAAAACAATTACTTTCTAATTTTCTTAATTAATATATATTTTTAAAACTAATACTCATATTTTATATACCATAATGTTCTTATATCACATTATACCTAATGTCTTCTTGTTCATATATTTCATTGCTCTTAATGATAACCTTTAAATTAAAAGAATATATTTAGAAACATTTGGTCTAAGTAACAAGTAGATATATATATTTATTCATTGAATATTCTATCAACTTTACTTGTCATGCTCATTCCTGAAAATATTTATGAATATCAATATTTCATCACTTGAATTTTAAGTAAAATTATTTTCTACATAGGTAGATAGAACTATCTTTGTTCTCCTCTTCGTATGTGTTCTTGGGTCTTTGTTTTGTGTAGTTTCTTTCTGGTTTACCCCACTTTGTCTGGTGGGATGTATAGTTTTGGTCCCGAGTGGAATTTTGATTGTACAAGTTGTGGGATCCCTTTAAAACATTTTTTCTTATTAATAGTACCCCAAAAACAAAATATTTTCTATCTATATTTTAAATTTTAGTATTAAATATATATATATAGAGAGATAGATAGATAGATAGATATAAAATTTTAGTATGTACTAAAGTTTTTTAGGAGGAAAAAATGAATGGATGATTAGTTATTTAGACTAGTCTAAAATTATAAAAGGATTTTCGTCCTTCCAAAATTCTTGTTATGCCAATGTTAAAATAAAAACTTTATAATATTGTTAATGGAGCCATATTTCCTTATAAAATTTTATTTTAAAATAAATGATCAATCTAATTTATAAAAGTAATAAGATTGGATAAAAATACATTATAAATTAAGGTTTAATTTTTTTTTGTTGTTATAAACAAACCTTAGCATTCTACTTAAATTTGAACATAAATACATAAAAATTAGTAATTTCATAAAACTACTTAGTTTCATAAATAAAATATTATATATGAGTTTTGAAGAATGATGGTTTGATCCCTCAAAACCCATTAAGAAAAATAAATAAAATCAATTAAAATTGTTCTTTATCTTGTAATTCTAGGTCATATTACATTGTGTAACACTATGGTTTGGTATTAACACCAATATGTAGATGAATATGTCTTATAGATAAATCAGACATATACAATATATAGGTTAAAGACTATTATCATTATAAACCATACTTTGTTGGGTTAGACAAAGTTAACAGGACCTTGATTCTCAAGGGTATACTATCTAGCCTATCTCCTTCTAGTACCTTAGACCTATCCAAAGAGAGGCTAAAGACCTAACTATTAAGTTGTCTAGATAAAAATGCATAGATATAGTTGTGATAGTACTTCAGATATTAAATCTTAATTTTTTATTTTTTTTACTCTTGATTTGAAAAAATAACAAATTAAATAAATTGATAAAAATATGGTATAGAAAAAATATTTATAATATATATTATACTTAATAAAATATGTTAAATAAATATGTATTGTGGTTATATCTCCTGTAATTAAATGTTAATTCCAATATTCCATGCATGGAGTTATATAATATTTTTTTATTGGAACCAATAATTATATTCAATAAAAATAATAGAGGTTATAATAAAAGGGAGCAGGAAAATCATAGCTCAAAGCGCAAGGCCACACAAACAATCAACATCATAACTATGAGGCTCGAGGCAAAAAACAAAACTAGCCCCTAAAAGGGTGAATAAACAACATAACTAGGCAAAGGGAGCCACTCTTGGAGGAGATCGAACCCTGCCATGGGCATTGATAGAATGACTTGAGGTTGGATAACATTGTACCCTTGACTTGGTACGCTAAGAAACCTTGAGGTGGAGGGAGGTTAGGTAAAACCCTACTAATAGTGCATGCAGCTTCTCACCAAAATATGATAAGATTAATCAAATGTGCCAACTCATGAGTCAAATTAGAAGCTTGTGAATGAATAGACTGAGTCAACTTGGAAGCCTACTAATAGTGCACGGATCCTCACACCAAAACTTGATAATATTTATCAAATGTGTCAACTCATGAGTAAACCTGGCAAATGAATAAACTTGATAACGACAAAAAGCATTGACTGGATATTGAATCTCTAGAATAGACAACGTCATTCCTCACTTTTCAAAGTTAAAACAAAATAATAGCATGACAAAAATTCTACAGAGTAGCACTATAACCAGACCAACAATTATTAGCTCCAAAAAAAAAATATCATTTGGCATTTTTTCACGTGACCAAATGATTACAACTTAAATCAAACTTCAAGCTTTCCCCACCCCCCAAAAATACACTCTGCAGACGCCCATACCAGATTGCCACATATAATCCAACATGTCCTCGAGCGTGACAATAAGAACATGGATAACCACGGGAACGTGCAGCGTTAAAACAATAATCATACAATATTTAAGATTTGGCCTTAAGGAGCTCACTTTCGATATCCACACGCGGCTCTAAGATAGGATCTTTCGTCCAAATTAATCCATTTAAGCACGACCGTATATGCATAATGTCGATACGTTTTTCCCTATAAATACCGGTGCCGCTCCACTCAAAATTATTCCCGTTCCTCTCTGGCGGTCTTGGCAATATCTGAATCTGGTTTTAATTTGAGAATCGTATGTGAAAATGGTCGTTGTAGAGAGAAGTTGTGAGGATTTCCATAGTGAGCGAAGGTCCCTTCCTCGTAGAGGGCAAGTGAAGGCTGCCATCGCAGCAGGTGTTGTGCGCTCAGTGGCTGCGGTGGCCTACGAGTTGAAGTCTATTGTGAAAAAAATTGTGTCACGTAGACAGTTTTCGCCCAGGACTGTATGTTCTTCGTCTTCGAGGGATTGGTCGTCATGTAGATCCAAGAGCGAGGGCTCCCTCCCTTTGGCCGGCATGATTTGGGAGAGTGAAGGGGAGTTCGATTTTGAAGGCACAGTATCAGGCATCAGGATTTGAAATGTGAAAGAAAAGCTTCACTTCGTGGTTATTATTTTGCTGTCAATTGTTGGGGAGTATGCGCTATGGTTGGAGAATCCCTGGAATCGAACTTGTATAGAAAATGACTTCTTGTCTGCATGTAAAAAATATATTTATTTTCAATTGTGATGTTAAGAACATATGTCGGAACAGATGGGCTATCGACTAGCGCGGACGGAACCCACGCCTATCTGACATCTAAATTGGCAATGCCTAATACCACACATAAGACCTGAGAGGACGAAACCTTTGGACCTCTTTATAATAAGTGGAGTCACCGCTCCTCGAGACCACCGGTCATGTATAGAAAGATGTTCTCTGGCTTAAATATGATATCCACTGTAAATATTTCATTTTATGAGGGGCCTTTCACAGAGTTTCTCCTTGAGGAAATATTTTTTCAACTGTAGACCTAGTAGCTTATTCCGATTGCTGATTGTTCTGCATTTATTTTAAATTGTAGTTTTCACAAAACCGTTGACGGTACGTAGTTATATTTCCTCCTAACAACTGAATGTCACGTCTCAATCAATCAACAATAATTCCTCTTAACAACCAAATGGCACGTCTCAATCAATCAACAGTAATATCTGCCCACCTTAAATGATTACAACTTCTCTTTAAGTAATATCATATCATTGTTTGTAGCAAAGAAGTGGTCGTTTTATTTTATGTGTAATCAAAAGTTGCTTTTCATATGGTTACATAAATATTTTAAAACCTTATTTTTAATTATTATTATTATATCTTAATTGTTAATCTCCTTCATAGAAATACGTTCTTCAAGTTTTATTCTTGAACGAAGGTTTCATACTTTCTTTCAATACGACTATTTTATTTTTTTATTTCAAAAACAATTTTATAATACAGAACACATTAAAAAATATAAATACTTATACTTAAAGGGATCCAATAGAAAAAACCTAACACAAAAGACTTGGTACAATCATAAACTTATCTAGAAACAATTGCACACAACTCGTTAGGAGCTAATACACTTGAAAACAGAGAAGCTTGAGGGATCCCATCAAGCTTGATAACCAAATGATATCCCAAGCTTGTCAAACTCATTGTAGTAACCTCTTCATACACAAGAATATCATGAGGATAAGTCTTGTTGATCTTGAGCTAAACATGTAATCCTTCATGAACAAAAGTGGTAACTTTAAGATAAAAATGTGTTCCATAGCTTGTTCTTCTCACATTGGCATGGCTTGAAGTTCTTCAAGACATTGTTTGATTCCCATAATTCAAGATGATTATATTATCAATTGCTTGGATAAAAAGAGATATGTATAACTACATGTTAGCATAAAGTATTAGTTCTACACTACCCATCTCTAAGTGAGCACAATTATAACAACATCATGTCTTTGAAGCTAAGTGTAATTTAAATTCAAATGTAAAAAGTATATGGTGTAACATCATAATCATTTATAAATCCAAACAATAAAAATTTCTAAGAGAGTTTATATACAAATATAGTAGTAAAGGAAGAAGGCAATATGTTTCATATTCACTTCATAGCCCTACATGACTAAAATAAGTGCTTCAAGGATTTTAGTAGATTATAAAATACTCTAACTAGCCAACTTAAATCTATAGGGCAACATACCATTCAATAAGTGGGTTATCAACTTGCACTTGCTTTAGCATCTAACTTCTATATTTTCCTATTTAAATACTTCCATGTCTACTCTCTAACTTCATAAACCTCTTTTTCAATGAGTCAATTTATTATATGATTGGTGAAATTTAAAACAATCATGCATCCTCTTATATTAAAGAAATATGGGTTATATCCAATTGACCACTTTTAGTTCTTGGTAAATTTAAACATCAATGTCAAGGATAACATGACCAAAATATCATCGATAATATGGGATAACACCATTTAAACTTCATAGAGAAGGGAAATTGAGATCAAATTGATATTTTAAGAGGGTTTCAGTTTTCTAGCATTGTATAAAGATACCCCATAGATCAACAAATTATTGAAAAGAAGTTTGAATTTGAAGGAAGTGTCTAAGGATAACAATGTATTTCCTATTTGAGCCAACCTATATGAAATATAAGGTATGACATGACCATGATAAAGGGAAAATCCATCACATGATAGATATTTGGATATTGGTTGTTAGGCACACCTAATTTCATTTAATGAAAGGGATCCTTTAATTTTAAAATAAGATGCATTAATCAACTTATTCTAAATATGGATCTAATTTTTAAAGTGATTAACAAATTTTTATTTTAACCTAAGTATAAATAATATATTCCATGGATTGATCCCATGGAGTAACATCATTTACTTGGTCATGAAGTAGAACCCTTGATGTTGAATATCTATAATATTAATACCTTTTTTATTTTGAGGAAACATACAAATATCCAAGGGATAGACTACAAGGTAGTGACTTATACCATTTTATAAAAGATACTTATGAAACAAATTGGTAATATTAGTCAACCTTATATGGTAGCAATATGATTTGTAAAAGAATGAGTGACCACAAATAATTTACTTAAGGTTCAAATTTTTCCTATCCAAAGCAAGGTATATAGAGGTTAATGATTTAATATTATCTTATAATTTATTTATAAACTATTGACATAACATCTTAGACATAGCATTCATTCCAAATAGATAGTGCACTTTATCCCCATGATGAATTCACCCCTAGGTATCAAGGATATATAAGCGATGATCAACATAAATGACAAGTAGAATTTTGATTTATGAAGGGATAGTTCAAATATAAATTCTCAAACTCTTTTGTTGAGTTATGAAGAAACTATATCGATTCATTTACCAAATCAAAATTGAATATGTTACATTATTTAGGGATGGAAATCCCATGTAGAAGGTCAACGAAAGATGATTTTCTAATTAATATCTTCTAGCACACTCTAAAATTATGTAGAGAAATAAAGCTATTAGACACTCTTATGTAATAGAACCTTGAATTGGAAAATAATTGAAAGCAAATAATTAATAGCCAATTTAGCTGAAATATTAGTGAAAATAATGTAATTCACTCTAATACGTATAGGTTGAAAACTAATCTACTCTAGCATTTTTTAAACAAACGAACACTTGAGCTGATCATAAGCTTTGTCAAAATCATGTTTAAAAAATATATTTCCCATTTGACAGTTTTCCAAGTCAAAATAGATTTTCTAAAATATATATTAATTCAAGAAAGTTGTTTAACTTGTATTTTAATATTCGTTGGAAGATCACAATATTAACAATGGACTTTGACATATTATTATATTCTACATGCAATATTTTAATGGGAATCCATTCACCAACAGTATCCATGGAATTATTCTCTAAGATCAATGTTATAAATTTAAGGTTAATAAATGCTCCAAAAAATCTCATTATTGTTATCTCCATATTCCCCAAGTGGGGCCATAAAATTTTAAAAAAATACAACAAATAACCCATCTAGCATAGGATCCTCCTTGGTTTCCATTCCATAAAGGAAAACTTATCTCTTTAAAATATATGATTCCCTCTAAAGATTGACTCAAGTCTTAATCAACCCACTTAAGTATGAACTCAACCATACTCAATAAAATATCTATAGGTCTTGGTCATCATATAATGTGTTATGAAAATAAATAAGGGATACTTACCTAATACCATCTTCATCTATAACAATTTATCCTTTTTCATCCTTAGTTGTGAGAATATGTTAGTTTATATATTTATGTTTCAAAATATTAGAAAATAACTTTATTCTCTTATATTCAAACTAAATATATTGTAAAATGAAAAATAATCAAGATTTATATCTATTAAAACCATCTAGATTCATAGAATATTATTTTTCGAATTCCATTATTGCCTAAGACAATTTAGATGGAGGTTTGTTGCAAGGGTTTTTTTGTATCCCACCTAATTGATACCTAAGGTTCATCTCTTAGTAACTTTTAACGCCTTGATACTACCTTGGGAAATTTAATTTTAGAAGGATACACAAAAATCAAGTCAAATAGTCAAGACCTTCCAAAATCATTCAAATATGGTGTAAGTTGAGCTCAAGTGTTGATTAGTTGAGGACGGATTCACTTGCAAAGCATCTTGATTGGTTCATGAGTGATTTTCTTAAAAAGTGGTCTAACTAGCTCCTTAAAGTAAACCACTTAGAGACACAACCAATTATTTTCTAGTAAAAGCAAGAAATTCACTCACTAACTAGACATAATAGCTCAACAACAACTATACAAGTAAAAACCAAGGAATAAATTTTGAGGTAAATCTTTTGAGAGCAATATTTTTGTAAGTACTGGCATACTAATTTATTATATAATTCTTCTATACTTGTTATAGGTATAATTAGTGGCACATATCATTTTATGGTGAATAATTTTTTTAAATATGCTCTCAAATCTTTACTATTACTAGGGGTAATTATTTCTCACCCTAGGTAACACAAGGATAAACTCTAATAACAAATAAAATGTTAGGATTAAATTGTATTTATATTTTGGACATGATATTTCAAAGCTACACTCTATGAAACCCAAATTGTGCTTTGACCTCATGATATTCTTGATAAATTTATAAGTTTTTATGCTCTCTATCAATGGCACTATCATTTAGGTTTTTAATGGGTATGATTCTTTTTCATATTTTATCAAAGTAAATAAGTCCTGGGAGTTGTCAACTTCAAGTATTTCTATAGAGGAGTTTGGTTAAAGATGTACACTGGTGGTTTTCTATGCTATGAGAGTTCTTGTCCTAATGCCCTCTTCTAGGTGTCTTAATTTCCTGTTGAAGTTGCAACTAATAGTGGATATGTCTCATGTTGTTAATTCCATATAGTTCTACAAGTGTACATTTGGTTTGGAGGAAGTGGCTAGGTTGCTACATCCATAGAGGAAAGTGGATCGAGATCTCCCTCTCATGCTTCATGCCTACATCAATTTTAGCACTATGGAGATCATGGTGTGTGATAAATCCAATGCGTCCAAAGTAAGGATAAGTAGAAGCTTCTTTAGCTTAGGAGGAAGAAGTATTTAATCATATTATTGAGGATATAATTCCCAATGTTTTTATGTTATCTCACCAATCATGAGCTTCTCTCTTTGGAAGTTGGTGGTGTCATAGAGAAGCCTGGTTTGGAGGATTTATTATTGGTGGTGATAGGAAAGTTGTTGAATTCTACTTCACTCTTGTGTAACTTATGGCCATGTTACTTTTTAATACATTGCACAAAAGTGTATTCCTCATTTACATTGAGCTTATGATATTTAGCTACATTGCTTTTTCCTATTAAAAAAAATCCTATGTATGTATAGTACCTTGTTGATTTATAAAAAGCACAAAAAGGAAAAAAAAAAGAAAAAAATAATAAAAATAGAAATATTTTTCTATTGAAGGGTGTAAAATGGTCTTATGGAGGTTTTTGCAAATATTGTATAACTTTTTTTATAATTCCTTGTGTGATTTTCTCATAAGAAGGATAATTCCAAGGCAAATAATTTTATATATTTGTGAAGGTTCTTTGAGAGGTATAATTTCAAGGCTCTTTTATTGTGTGGTGGTATTCTTGTACTCTCAAACTACTAATTCAATCATGGTATCAAATAATAACTACATGGTATCAAATATATTAAATGACACAAATTATGAAATAAGGGATATGGAAATAACACTAATATTATAAATTAAATATATAGAGGTTTTAAGAACCCAATATAGGTCAATATATCCATATAAATATATTAATTGGTATAAAAATTACATGAATGCATGAGCAATCATCTTGTGGTATACATATCCATCAATGACATCTCATATTTAAGAGCTTCAAACATCAAAATAGGTTTGGGACAATCCTTCTAGTATGTATAAGAGAAATATCAAAGATAAAATAATGGATCTAAAGAGATAAATGACATAGAGAGCATGAATAACCACCTCACCAAATTAAAAAGAATAAGAAATCAAATATGCACTATACACATAATATATAAATATGATGACATCATGTATTTTCCAATTGACAACCTACCTAGCAAATATCATAACTTTATATCCACCCTTGACCTAAAAAAAAAATTAGCTTAATGATATTGGATGAGCTATGTGGGGCCTTACTAAGTGAAGAATATAAGATTACACAATTCAATGGAAAATCCAATAAGACTAGACAAACATTTATAACTAATAAAAAATGGAGATCTACTAATCAAGGGAAACAAAACAATTACAAGATAAAACAACAAATGAAAGATGGATATGGCAACAAAATTGGCATAAAAGAAACATCAATAAAAGATATAATAATTATCATACATGGAATAGCTTTAAGCTGAATTCTTATAATTATGTAAAAGATAGGCATAAAGTAGATCAATGTTACAATAAAAAACTAGGTGGCTTTCAAATATTCCAACCAAAGAATTAATCAAATTTTGTCCAAGAGGATGAATTTTCCAAAAACATTTTGTGCACTTATCTTCATATGACTCAAGACAAGGATTATTTTTACTCTCATACGAAGCCCTATAGATGCTTCGTATATTTACTTGAGTGTGGGTGAACATATGACTCATAAAGGAGTATTTTGACTCTCTAGAGAATAAAAATAGCTTCTAGATGATTATTTTAGGTGATTATTCTTCATGTGTTGTTGAATACATCTTTACTATTTACATAAAGGATAATAATAACAAGATATGGTATATTTCAAATGTGCTTAAACTATCAAATTTTAAGAAGAATCTTCTTTCTATGAATTAGATGATAAAATTTTGATATAAGGTAGAATTTTATCAAGATAAATGTTTTATTAAAATATGAAGGATGGCTATAGAATCATAGCAGAAGGAATTAAAGAAAATAGAATATATAAAATTTATTTTGAGCTTGCAAACAAGATTTCTTATGTGACAATGCATTATTTTGTTAGTGAATTGTTGCACCTAAGACTTGGGTGCTTAGAGTATCAAATTTTATCTATATTATCAAATAAAGAGATGGTTACTGGCCTCTGATGGATCAAATAAAACATAGGTATATGTGAAGGTTATATGGTTGGAAAACAACATAAAAACCCATTTGACAAGAGTACACTAAATGCAAAAGAAGTGCTTGAGCTTGTGCATAATGACTTATGTGGACCCATTACTCCTAAATAATAAGGGAGAGAAAATATGTATTATCCTTTATAGATGATTTATCTCTAAATACATGGGCATACTTTCTCAAGACCAAGAATGAAGTGTTCAAAAAGTTTAAAATTTTCAAGGTCCTTGTGGAAAATTAGTGTAAAAAATGAATCAAAAGGATAAGAACTAACAATGAAATATAATATACTTACCATAACTTCATTTTTTTTAAATACATGGTATTTATAAAGAGATAAAAATAGATACAATCCACAATTTTAATAGGTTGTAATCTAAACCATAGGGATACATTCCTACAACCCTTATTCCAAATTGAGGTACTTATTCTAACTAAGATTTGTTTTTTTAAGGTTGAGTAGTAGCTGGAATATGACTTTTGATTGGAATTAGAACTGATATCAAGAAACCAATTCGATACCTTGGGTGATTAAAAGAGAAAATATAACTTTGGTTGAAATGACTTGATGCATGATTCAATCTAAGAAGTTGTGTAGAAAACTTTGGGTATAAGTAATGAATCCAGCAAATCATATTTAGAATAGGTCCTATACATCATGCCTTAACAATATCATCCTAGAATAAGCATGGATTGGAAATAAGTCTAATATGAACTATTTTTTGAGTTTTTAGTTGTGAGATCATATGTCATATCAGATAAGAATTAGGAAGTTTTAAAGTAATAGAATTAAGTGTTGTTTTGTTGGCTATGATGAACACAAGAATAAACACAAGCTATATGATCATACAATTAAAGACACCTTCATGGTTAGGGATGTGAATTTTGATGAAGGAATTCAAAATATTTTTGCATATCCATATCATTCTCCTCAAATAAATATTGATGAATTTAAAATTGGTAATAAGTTAGAAAAGAAACATCTTAATGGTTATGAAATTCCTCCTATGAAAATAATTCTTTAAGAAATATATGACATCTCTAAGAAGGTGCAAATAACAAATCAAATTGCCAATTATTCTTTGATGACAACCATTATGAAAATCAATTATTTTCATAATTTTAAGTAATCCAAAGGAAAAGGAGAATGGGAGAAATCCATACAAGGTGAATATAACTCCTTGATAAAAAAATGATACTTAGGAGTTAGTGGAACTACCCAAAGGAAAAATGGTTGTTGGAAGTGGATGGAAGTACAAAATTAAGTACAAATCCAATGGGAGTGTTGAAAAATATAAGTTTAGACTTGTGGCCAAGGGTTACTCTAAAAATGAGTTGATTATGGATAGACATTTGCTCCTATTGCCAAAATCAACACTACCAAAATAGTCATTACACTTGTATCTTATTCTAGGTGGGAAATTCATCAAATGAATGTTAAGAATATTTTTTTAATGCTGATATAAAGAAAGAAATTTACATGTCTCAACCTCAAGGATGTGTGAAATATGGGGAAGAACACTTAGCATGTAGTTTAAATAAGTAACTCTATGGATTAAAATAATCTTTAAGGGCAGGGCATGCAAACATAGATTAGTTCTTCAATATCGAAGGATTTACTAGTCATCCCTATGATCCAAACATACATGTGTAAAATTTAAATAGTTGAATACTCACCATTTTACATTATGTAGATGATATTGTTATCCTAGAAGATAATCTACTAAACATCAATGAAGTGAAGTCATGACTAAGGGATAGGTTTGAAATGACTAACTTGGGAATTATTCATTATTTTATTAGTTTCGAGGTATAAAAAAAACCAAAGAGGTTGTCCTCCTTTTTCAAAATAAATATGCCAAGGACTTGTTAGTCAGATTCAATGTGCAAAATTGTGCAAAAATATCCACTTTGAATTTTTGCAGGTATAAAGATAAACAAGTATATGGAAGGAGATGAAGTCAATCCAACACATTATAGAGAACTTGTAGGTAGCCTAACATATTTAAACCATACCATATAAAATATCTCCTATGTAATTATTATTTTATTTAGATTCATGACTTCTCTAAAAGTTCCCCATTGGAAAGTTGTAAATAAGATATTGTAGTATGTGCAAGGTATACTAAGAATGGGAATTGAGTGTTCATCTAGTAGGAAATTTCTTCTTAGAAGATATTCTAATTTAGATTGGGTAGATTATGTAGATGATAAAATATCTACTACAAGATATGTCTTCTCAGTTGGTTCAGGTCCTACATCTTGGTATAGGAAGAAATAAAGTACATTTGCCTTACCTAGAGTACATAGCAACAAATGAGACAACCAAAGAGATTACGTAGTTAAGAAATATTCTCTCAAAATTGCAACACCAAACGCATTCTACCATATTAAACTCTGATAATTAGAGTACCATTAACCTTTCTAATAATCTAGTTTTCCATGCTAAGACTAAGCACATTGAACTCTACCATCATGACATTAGGAAATCACTCAATAATAAGTAATTCATCTTCAATCTATCGAATAGAAGGTCAGATTGTAGATATCTTCATCAAAGCCTTGAATCAAGCTACATTTATCTGTCTTAGAGGTTTTCTAGTCTTGAAAGATATTGAATGAGTCTAGATGTAACTTTTATTGTAACCCCCCAAATTTTTGTGTAAAACTTATGAGCCTTGTTAATTTTTTTGGGTCCTCACAAAATGAATTTATAGGGGGTGTTGAAAATAATTTAATTTTATTAGAAGTAGTTGAAGGAGGTTGGTCCTAATATTCTATATCACCTAAGAACCCAATAATCCATACCTATAAATGCAACACCTAAATATATTTTTTGAATCCTTCTTCTTCCTTTCTCTTCTATTTAGTTGTAGTCACCCTTCTTTGTGTATTCAATACATCTCTAGAAATAAAATATGTTATTCAAAATATAAATTACTTCTTAGTGTTGTATTCTTTCAACGCTATCTCTATAGTATCTTTGAAGAGAAACAAAATAACTTCCTTTTCATTAGAGACTTGTTGGAGGCACATGTTGGTTTGTCATTTGACACAAAACTTCACAAAATCATATGAAAATTAGGAATTTATGATGTTGAATCCTTATGCAATATTAAAATATTAAAATGATAAATCCTCAAGGAAGAACATGGTTCTAGATGTTAAATATTCTCTCAAATGTTTAATATTACTAGGGGTAATTGTTTCTCACCCTACGTAACTCAAGGATAAACTCCAATAACAAATAAAATGCTAGGGCTAAATTATACTCAGTTTTTGCACATGAAATTCAAAGCTACACTCTATGAAACCCACATTGTGCTTTAACCTTATGATATTGTTGATAAATTGACAAATCCTTATGCTCTCTATCAATGGTACCATCCTTTAGTTTTTTAATGGGTATGATTTTTTTTATATTTTATCAAAGTAAATAAGTCCTAGGAGTGGTCATATCAAAGTATTTCTATATAAGAGTTTGGTTAAAAATATAGAATAGTGGTATTCTATGCTATGAGATTTTATGTCGTAATTCCCTCTTCTAGGTGCTTTAATTTCCTATGTTGAAGTTGCAACTAATAGTGGAGAAGTGTCATGCCATGAATGCCATATAGTTATACAAGTGTACCTTTGGATTGGAGGAAGTGTCTAGGTTGCTACATACAAGGAGGAAAGTGGACCAAGATCTCCCTCTCATGCTTCACACCTATATCAATTTTAGCAATATGGATATCATGGTGTGTGAATTTTTTTTGGCAATATGGATATATAAGAATACTTTTCTTGATGTTGAGATAAAGAAAGAAATTTACATGTCTCAAACTCAAGGGCATGTGAAAGAGGAAGAAGAACACTTAGCATGTAGTTTAAAGAAGTAACTCTATGGATTAAAATAAGCTTGAAGGGATTCACAAGCAAAAATTGATTAGTTCTTCAAACTTGAAGGATTTACTAGTCATCCCTATGATCCAAACCTACATGTGTAAACTTTCAATAGTGGAATACTCATTATTTTACTCTATGTAGATGATCTCATTATCCTAGGCAATAATCTACTAAACATCAATGAAGTGTAGTCATGATTAAGGGATATATATGAAATGACTAACTTGGGACTTCTTCATTACTTTCTTAGATTCGAGGTATAAAAAAAAATAAAGAGGTTTTCCACCTTTGTCAAAATAAATATGCCAAGGACTTGTTTGTCAGATTCAACATACAAAATTGTGCAAAATTATCCACTCAATTTTTTGCAAGTATAAATTTAAACAAGTATATGGAAGGAGATGAAGTCAATCCAAAACTTTATAGACAACTTATAGGTATCCTAATATACTTAATCCATACCACATCAAATATCTCCTATGCAATCATTATGCTATTTAGATTCATGACTTCTCCAAAAGTTCCCCATTGGAAAGTTGCAAAGAAGATATTGCAGTATGTGTAGGGTACACTAAGAATGGACATTGAGTGATAACCTTGCTAAGGGGTATGGTATCCTTAGAGGCCTTCAAGAGGTTGCTAAAGTTGGATGGGAAAAGGTATTGCTTAAATATTACTCCCAAATCATGATTAATATTATGAATACTCCCTCTAATAATCATAAGGTTGATTGGAGAATAAAAATATTTGTTGAGAAGATTCAATTAATCCATATGGGCTTTTTGAAAGTGGATTACAATAATGTGGTCAGATAATATAATAGGAGTGTTGATGCTTTAGGTAATTGTATATTGGATAAAGGTGATCTTACATGTTATGGCCACCCTCCCAGATTGTGGGCTTCACAAATAAGGGAAGATCTGCATTATAACCTTTATTTTTATGTCTCTAGTACTAGAGCTACCTAGTTCATTTTTTCTTTGTTTTTGCTTCTCTTTGGTTCGATCAGGGTATTTTAGTTCCCTACCTTATACTTTTCTTTCTTATGTTTCCTCCGTTGAATCTTGCCTTAAAAGTATTTTGGCTTAGAAATGCCATAGTTGTGTTTTTCTTTTAGTTTTTTGAGGGGTTTGTGTGTGTTTTTGTACCGTTTTGTGTTTGTGTTTTTTTGTTGTTCTTATTTTTATTTTTTTATTGTTTTTTATGTTTTTGTGTTTTTGTTCTTTTTTTGTGTTCTTGTTGTTTTTCATGTTTTTGTGTTTTGTGTTTTTGGGTTTTTTTAATGTTTGTGTTTTTTTTGTTGTTTTTATGGTTTTCTTATGTTTTTTGTGTTTTGTTGTTATTTTATTTTATTTTTATTTTTTTTTGAGTTTTTTGTTGTTTTTATGCTTTTACATTGTTTTTGTTTGTTTTGTGGTTTTTATTTTTTTTGTTTATTTCTTTGTTTCTTTATCTTTATTTTTTGATTTTGTTGTGTTCTTTGTGTTTTTTGTATTTTTGCGTTTGTTTGTTATTACTTTTGTTTTTTTATGCATGCTTTTTGAGTGTTCCAAAGGGGACAGTACAGGTGCGAGCCCTGGGCATTTTTTGTGGAATAGATACCTCTACCTCCTTAGGACTTACCCAAAAGTGACATCCCATTTGAGGTGTTTTCCACAAACAAAAAAAAAAACAATGGACATTGAGTGTTCATCTAGTCAAAAATATCTTCTTACAAGATATTCCAATTTAGATTGGGTAGATTATGTAGATGATAAAATATCTACTACAAGATATTTCTTTTCACTTGGTTTAGGTTTTACATATTGGTATAGGAAGAAATAAAGTACAATTGCTTTATCTAGAGTACATAGCAACATATGAGACAACCAAAGAGATTACGTATTTAAAAAATATTCTCTTAAAATTGTAGCAACACCAAATACATCCTACCATATTGCACTATGATAGTTACAGTACCATTAAGCTTACCAAGAATATAGTATTCCATGCTAGGACTAAGCACATTGAAGTCTACCATCACCACATTAGACAACTCATTCAATAATAAGTAATTTATCTCCAATCTATCTAATAGAAGGTCAGATTGCAGATAACTTCACCAAAGCCTTGAATCAAGCTACAATTGTCTGTCTTAGAGGTCTTCTAGTCTTAAAAGATATCACATGAGTCTTGATGTAGAAATTTTATTGTAACCCCCTAAATTTTAATGTAACACTTATAAGCCTTGTTATTTTTTTGGGTCTTCACAAAATAAATTTATAGGGGGTATTGAAAATAATTTAATTATATTAGAAGTAGTTGAAGGAGGTTGGTGCTGACCTTCTAGATTCCCTAGGAACCAAAAAATCCATACCTATAAATACAACACCTAAATATATCTTTTGAATCCTTCTTCTTCCTTCCTCTTCTATTTAGTTATAGTCACTCTTCTTTGTGTATTCAATACATCTCTAGAAATACAATATGTTATTCAACATATAAATTGCTTTGTAGTGTGGTATTCTTTCAACTCTATCTCTATAGTATTTTTGAAGAGAAACAAAATAGTTTCCTTTTCATCAATGACTTGTTGGAGGCACATGTTAGTTTGCCATTTGATACAAACCTTCACAAATGATATGAAAATTAAAAATTCATGCTATTGAATCCTTATACATGATTAAAACATTAAAATGAAAAATCCTCATGGATGAACATGGTTCTGGAAGTTAAATATGCTCTCAAATATTTACTTTTACTAGGAGTAATAGTTTCTCACCCTAGGTAACTCAAGGATAAACTCCAATAACAAATAAAATGCTAGGGCTAAATTATACTTAGTTTTTGCACATGAAAATTCAAAGCTACACTCTATGAAACCTACATTATGCTTTGACCTCATGATATTATTAATAAATTGATAAGTCCTTATACTCTCTATCAATGACACCATCCTCTATGTTTTTAATGGGTATGATGTTTTCATACTGTATCAAATTAAATAGGTCCTAGGAGTGATCATCTTAGATTATTTATATACAGGAGTTTGGTTAAAGATATAGAGTGGTGGTTTTCTATGCTATGAGTTTCTATATTCTAATGCCCTCTTCTAGGTGATTTAATTTCCTATGTTGAATTTGCAACTAATAGTGGAGACATATCATGCCATGAATTCCATATAGGTCTACAAGTGTACCTTTGGATTGGAGAAAGTGGACCAATATCTCCTTCTCATGCTTCATTCCTATATCAATTTTAGCACTATGGATATCGTGGTGTGTGACAAATCCAAGGATTCAAAATCAAGGATAAGTAAAAGCTTATTTAGCATAGGAAGAAGAAGTCTTTGATCATATTATGGAGGATATAATATCCAAATTTTTCATGTTCTCACAATAATCATGAGATTATTTCTTTGGAAGTTGGTGGTGTCTTAGAGAAGCCTAGTTTTGAGGATTTGTTGTTGATGGTGATAGGAAAGTGGTTGAATTCTACTTGATGCAGGAGCATCCGGTGGTGGCAGAGCAATCTTGCATCATCAAAAAAAAAAAATTAAGTGTTGGCAAGGGGAAAAGCTGTCGCGATATCGCGATAGAAAATGTGTCACGATATCGCGACAGAAAATGTGTCACGATATCGTGACACATTTGGAGAAGAGGAGCCAAGGGGAGAAGTTGTCGCGATATCATGACAGAAAATGTGTCACGATATCACGACACATTTGGAGAAAAGAAACCAGCGGGGAGAAGCTGTCGCGATATCGCGACAGAAAATGTGGCACGATATCGTGACACAAAATGGAGAATGAAGCTAGCAGGAAGAACTGTCGCGATATCGCGACGGGTTTCATAGGAGAGGCAAGGATGTCAAAGATGTCACGATTTCGTGACATGTCATGGTTTCGTGACCCAAAGGCAGAAGACAAGTACGAAAGGCAAAGATGTCACGATTTCATGACATGTCACGGTTTCGTGACCCGAAGGCAGAAGACAAGTACGAAAGGCAAAGATGTCACGATTTCATGACATGTCACGGTTTCGTGACCCAAAGGTAGAAGACAAGTATGAAAGGCAAAGATGTCACGATTTTGTGACATGTCACGGT
Organism: Wollemia nobilis; assembly: GCA_028583015.1. Classification (NCBI taxonomy): domain Eukaryota; kingdom Viridiplantae; phylum Streptophyta; class Pinopsida; order Araucariales; family Araucariaceae; genus Wollemia; species Wollemia nobilis. Next base: position 452,980 of record JAQPPZ010017191.1, on the reverse strand, counting down.
TTCGTGACCCGAAGGCAGAAGACAAGTATGAAAGGCAAAGATGTCACGATTTTGTGACATGTCACGGTTTCGTGACCCAAAGACAGAAGGAGAGTACGAAAGGCCAAGATGTCACGATTTCGTGACATGTCACGGTTTCACGACCCGAAGATAGAAGGAGAGAACGGAAGGCCAAGATGTCACGATTTTATGACATGTCACAGTTTTGTGACCCGAAGGCAGGAGGCAAGTACGGAAGGCCAAGATGTCACGATTTCATGACATGTCATGGTTTCACGACCCGAAGGAGAGAATAGAGGCCGAATGCCAAAATGTCATGATATCACGACAGATCGTTCATGACTCCAGATGGGCAGGCGGTTGCAGAGGTCATTGTAGAAGGGCACGTGGCAGCAAAATACAGGTGGCTACAGAGCACTCCTGTGAATGATGACTCAGAGGGTCGATGTGTAGGCAACTGTAGAGCACTCTACCATTCTATGCAATGATGGTCCAAGGCACCTGGCAATAGGATGCAGGCGACGATAGAACATTCATGCAGGCGGTTACAAAAAACTTCGTAGTCTGTGTAATGATGTTCGAAGGGGGTCGGGTCCGCTATAAGAGGCAGTTCATACATTGTAAGGGGGGTTGGCCATTTTTAACTTCTGTAATTCAGATTTTGAAAGCTTTGAATGAAATATTGGTGGTTTCTCTACTTGTAATTTCAGTCCTGCGTCAAGTGGTATCAGAGCCAGAAGGTTCTGAGCACGTGAACAGATCACCGGCCATGAGGCAGTTTGCGCCAGGATCTGTGGTTGGGGGTTGTGAGAAAGTGAGCAAGATGCCTCCATGAAGAAACCATGGTGGTGCGAGGAATATGGTGCCAGAGGTCAATTTCAGAGCTTTGCAGAGGCAAGTGCAAGCCCTGCAGGAGGAATTGAGAAGAGGAGTTGAGCCAAGAAGAGAAGACCATAGTGAAGATGAAGCTTGGGAAGCCGAGGGTCCATCTGATGAGGAAGAAGCATTGGATCCAGCAGAAGCTAGGCTGTATAGGGCCATATCCTAGATCGAGAAGAAGCTGAAGTTTGACGTCTCCACATATTCTAGGAATCTCAACCCCGAGGAGTTGATAGATTGGATCAACGACATGGAGGAATATTTTGAGTATGAGGAGATCTCAGATCCAAATCGGATCAGGTTCACAAAAACAAAGTTGAAGGGACATGCTAGCATCTGGTGGAAAGGAGTACAGCTGGAAAGGAATAGGAGGGGAAAAGAAAAGATCACCAGGTGGGATCGGATGGTTGAGAAATTGAAGAGGCAATTCATCCCCATAGATTATGAGTTGGATCTATTGAGGAGGATGCAGAGTCTAAGACAGGCGAGTAAATCTGTCAAAGAGTACATGGAGGAGTTCTACCAGATCTCAATTCGAACCGGCCATTCTGAGGTGAATAAGGAGAAGGTCGCCCGCTACATCAATGGATTGAGAACCATCATTCAAGAAGAGCTGAGTCTGGTTCGGATGAGCATGGTTGAGGATGCATACCAGTTTGCCCTAAAAGTGGAAGAGAAACTGAATAGGAGGTTTGAGGGTAAGTAGAGAGGAAAGGATCATGGTGGGAGAGCTGGTGGAAGGACCAGTGGAGGAAGATACAGAGATCTGAAGAAGACTGGTGAAACAAGCAGTAGCCAGGACCAGAAAGAAGAGAAAGAGGAGAATACCCACCGCCCATGCAATCAGAACAATAGCTACCCGAGAGGAAGAGGTAGGCCTGGGCATGGGTATGGGAGAGGGGTATTTCATGGAACCTGCTACAATTGCGGGGAAGAAGGGCATCGGGCATACAACTATCCACAGCGCCAAGAGAGGCCAAATCGAAGACCTGAGGGTCAGGCCAGGGCTGCTGTAGCAGATGAAGGTGTCGAATCTGAGCACTCTAAGGAGGCAGAATGAGGAGAAGCGATGGTCATAAGGAGAGTCTTGTTGAATGAGGAAAAGGAGCCAGACCAGAGGAACAACCTGTTTCGCACGAGATGCAAATGCTTAGGCAAGGTCTGTAACATCATTATTGACAATGGTAGTACTGATAACTTGGTCTCTGAGGAGATGGTTGCCAAGTTACAGTTAGAGAGAAGAAGACACCCGCATCCATATCGGATTGCATGGTTACAGAAGGACCATAGGGTTTTGGTCAATGAGCAATGCCTGGTGAAATTTAACATTGGGACTTACCGTGATGAGGTCCTGTGTGACATCCTGCCTATGGATGCATGTCACATGTTGCTTGGGAGACCATGGCAGTTTGATCGAAGTGCAGTACATGATGGTCGAGCCAACACGTATTCCTTGTCGAAGAATGGAGTTCGCCATAAGTTGAAACCCCTGAAGGAGGTGGACGAAAAGGTATGTAGCAGTGCTCAAATCTGTCTAGTTGAAGGAAGAAGATTTTTAGATGGTCTGAAGCCAGATCATATGTGCTATGCAATAATCCCTAGGGTTAGGGAAAAGGAATGCGAGGATACCCCAGTAGAAGTCATGGGCCTGTTAGAAGAATTTCCAGATATCATATCAGATAATGTACCTGAGGGTTTACCACCTGTAAGGAAGATCAGTCACCATATAGACTTGGTACCAGGGTCTAGCTTGCCCAATAAGGCCGCACATAGAATGACTCCTATGGAAACTGAGGAGCTGAATAGGCAAGTTCAAGAGTTGCTAAAGAAGGGGTTGATTCGGGAGAGTCTTAGCCCGTGTGCAGTACCTACAGTACTAGCACCCAAGAAATATGGAGAGTGGAGAATGTGCACAGACTCTCGGGCAATTAACAAGATCACTATAAAATATAGATTTCCATTGCCAAGGATGGATGACATTATGGACTGTTTGAGTGGAGCTGAGTACTTCACGAAGATTGATCTGAAGAGTGGTTATCATCAGATCCGTGTCAGAGAAGGGGATGAGTGGAAGACAACCTTCAAAACCAGAGAGGGTTTGTATGAGTGGTTGGTCATGCCATTTGGGCTAACCAATGCACCAAGTACATTCATGCGGCTGATGAATGAAGTATTGAAAGAATTTTTAGGCAAATTTGTCATTGTCTACTTGGATGATATCTTGATATTTAGCAGAACCCTGGAGGAACACCTGATGCATATCAGGAGGGTTTTTGAGAAGCTACGGGAGGAGCAGTTGCTGATAAATCTAAAGAAGTGTAACTTCGTGAAAAGGGAGTTAGTATACCTAGGATTTGTCATCTCAGCAGACGGTCTAAAAATGGACCCAAAAAAGGTGAGGGCTATCATAGAATGGCCTGCTCCAAGAAGCGTGACTGAGGTAAGATCGTTTCATGGTCTAGCCAGTTTTTACAAAAAATTCATTAGAAATTTTAGCAGTATTTGTGCATCCCTTACGGAGACAATGAGGGGGAATAAGAAGGAATTTAAGTGGACAACCGGAGCAGACAAGAGCTTTGCTATGTTAAAGAAGAAGGTCACAGAGCAACCTGTCTTAGCACTTCCAGATTTTAATAAGGTATTTCAGGTAGACTGTGATGCTAGTGGTAGTGCCATAGGGGCTGTATTGAGTCAAGAGGGTAAGCCTGTCGCTTATTTTAGTGAGAAACTCAATGATGCCAGGAAGAAGTATTCAGTGTATGATCAGGAGTTCTATGCTATAGTTCAGGCTCTGAAGAAATGGAGGCATTATTTGTTGCCAAAGGAGTTTGTTCTATATACTGATCATCAGGCACTACAGTATATTAATAGTCAAGGAAAGCTAAATCAGAGGCACCTGAAGTGGGTTGAGTTCCTGCAGAGCTATACCTTTGTGCTGAAGCACCAGAGCAGAAAGTCCAACAGAGTTGCGGATGCCTTAAGTAGGAGGCAATGTTTATTGATGGAAATGAAGGTGGAAGTTGTAGGGTTTGCTGAACTTAAGGGTTTGTACCCTACAGATCCTGACTTCGCAGAAGCTTGGAAGGCCTGCTCTGCGCCTGTTACTTTAGACAGGACTAAGTGGTTGAATTTTTTGATCCAAGATGGAATGTTGTTCAGGGGAAACCAATTATGCATTCCAAGGAGTTCAATGAGGGAGAATCTGGTCAAGGAAAAACATAGTGGAGGGTTGGCTGGACACTTTGGTCGAGACAAGACCATTTCCCTTGTTAATGAAAACTACTACTGGCCGCAATTGCAACAAGATGTGACAAAATTCATGCAAAGTTGTAGGATATGCCAGATGGCGAAAGGTGTGAGGCAGCATACTGGTTTATATCAACCACTACCTATACCCGAAAGGCCATGGGAGGACATCAGTATGGATTTTGTTCTTGGTTTACCCAGGACGCAGAGGGGAAACGACTCCATACTTGTGGTGGTTGACAGGTTTTCAAAAATGGCTCATTTTATCCCCTGCCAGAAAACTAGTGATGCGGTCCATGTGGCAGGCTTATTTTTCAAAGAAGTGGTATGACTTCATGGTCTACCAAAGAGTATTGTGTCGGACAGGGATACCAAGTTTGTTGGGTATTTCTGGAGAACCCTGTGGAAGAAACTGAAGATAGATTTGAAATTCAGTTCTGCATACCACCCACAGACAGATGGCCAAACAGAGGTGGTAAATAGAAGTTTGGGCAATCTATTGAGATGCTTGATAGGAGACAAGCCCAAGGGATGGGATTTAGTTTTTCCATAGGTAGAATTTGCATACAACAATTCTGTCAATAGGAGTACCAACAAATCTCCATTCCAGATAATTTATGGGAGCAGCCCAAGAAATGCTTCTGAGTTGAGGAGGATGGATACAAGAGAAAAGTGCAGTGCTGAGGCTGAAGACTTTGTAGAGCACCTGAAAAGCTTGCATGAAGAGGTGACGAAGCAGATCACTAAGATGAATACTCAATATAAGACCAGGGCAGACCAGAAGCGTCGGTCTAAAGAATTTGAAGTGGGAGATGCCGTCATGGTCCATCTGAGAAAAGAAAGATTTCCTGCCAAGACCTATAACAAGCTGAAGATGAAGAAGTTTGGGCCATGCAGAATCATTGGAAAATGGGATTCGAGCAATGCATATGAGGTGGAGTTGTCGAGTGAACTTAACATCTCACCCATTTTTAACATTTTAGATTTGGTCGAGTATCATGAAGGAGGTAGCAGTGAGACCCCAAGTCCGGATTTGTGGAGCATTCCAGCAACCACCCCAGTCGTAGATGAGATAGAAGAAGTCCTTGACATGCGTGAAGGCCGAAGTACTAGGAATAGGTGATATTCTAAATATTTGGTCAAGTGGAAGGGCAGACCCGTAGAAGATGCGACTTGGTTGTCGAAGGCAGAGGTTGACCACCTGGGTCTACCTCACACAGAACAGAAGTGAAGGTCACTTCTCAATTCACCTCGGGTGTCTGATGCAGGAGCATCTGGTGGTGGCAGAGCAATCTTGCATCATAAAAAAAAAAAAAATTAAGTGTTGGCAAGGGGAAAAGCTATCGTGATATCACGATAAAAAATGTGTCGCGATATCGCGACACATTTGGAGAAGAGGAGCCAAGGGGAGAAGTTATCGCGATATCGTGATAGAAAATGTGTCACGATATCGTGACACATTTGGAGAAAAGAAACCAGTGAGAAGAAGTTATCGCGATATCATGATAGAAAATGTGGCGTGATATCGTGACACAAAATGGAGAATGAAGCTAGTAGGAAGAACTATCGCGATATCATGACGGGTTTCATAGGAGAGGCAAGGATGTCAAAGATGTCACGATTTCGTGACATGTCATGGTTTCGTGACCCAAAGGCAGAAGACAAGTATGGAAGGCAAAGATGTCACGATTTCGTGACATGTCACGGTTTCATGACCCGAAGGTAGAAGACAAGTACGAAAGGCAAAGATGTCACGATTTCGTGACATGTCACGGTTTCATGACCCGAAGGCAGAAGACAAGTACGGAAGGCAAAGATGTCACGATTTCGTGACATGTCACGGTTTCGCGACCCAAAGGCAGAAGACAAGTACGGAAGGCAAAGATGTCACGATTTCGTGACATGTCACGGTTTCGTGACCCGAAGATAGAAGGAGAGTACGGAAGGCCAAGATGTCACGATTTCATGACATGTCACAGTTTCGCGACCCGAAGATAGAAGGAGAGAACGGAAGGCCAAGATGTCACGATTTCGTGACATGTCACAGTTTCACGACCCGAAGGCAGAAGGCAAGTACGGAAGGCCAAGATGTCATGATTTCATGACATGTCACGGTTTCGTGACCCGAAGGAGAGAATAGAGGCCGAACGCCAAAATGTCACGATATCACGACAGATCGTTCACGACTCCAGACGGGCAGGCGGTTGCAGAGGTCATTGCAGAAGGGCACGTGGCAGCAAAATATAGGTGGCTACAGAGCACTCCTATGAATGATGACTCAGAGGGTCGATGGGCAGGCGACTGCAGAGCACTCCGCCATTCTATGCCATGATGGTCCAAGGCACCTGGCAACAGGATGCAGGCGGTGACAGAACATTCGTGCAGGCGGTTACAAAAAACTCCGCAATCTATGTAATGATGTCCGAAGGGGGTCGGGTCCGCTATAAGAGGCAGTTCATACATTGTAAGGGGGTTGGCCATTTTTAACTTCTGTAATTCGGATTTTGAAAGCTTTGAATGAAATATTGGTGGTTTCTCTGCTTGTAATTTCAGTCTGCGTCACTACTTCACTCTTGTGTACCTTAAGGCCATTTTACTTTTGAATATATTGCACAAGAAGGTATTCCTCAATTACATTGAGTTTATGATATTTAGCCACATTACTTTTTCCTATTAAAGAAAATCCTATGTATGTATAGTACCTTATTGATTTATAAAAAGCATTAAAATGACAAAAAATAAATAAACAACAAAAAAGATGAATGTTTTTCTATTGAAGAGTGTAAAATGGTCTTACAGAGGTATTTGTAAATATTGTATAACTTTTCTTACAATTCCTTGTGTGATTGTCTCATAAGGAGGATAATTCCAAGGCAACTATATATATATATATATATATATTGGACATGCTTTGAGAGGCCTATTTTCAAGGCTCTTTTATTGTGGTGGTATTCTTGTATTCTTAAACTACTACTTCAATCATGGGATCAAATAACAACTACCTGGTATCAGAGAAATTAAGTGACACAAATTATGAATTAGGGATATGGAAATAATACTAATATTATAAATGAAATATATATAGGATTCAAGAACACAAGATAAGTCAATATATGCATATAAACATATTAATTGGGATAAAAATTATATGAATTCATGAGCACTCATCTTGTGGTATATAGATCCTTCAAATACATCTCATGTTTAAGATCTCCAAACATCAAAATAGGATTGGGACACACTTTCTACTATGTATAAGAGAAATATCAAACATAAGATAATGGATATAAAGAGACAAATGACACAAACTTTATCCAAATATTCCAACCAAAGAATTAATCAAACTTTATCCAAGAGGATGAATTTTCCAAAAATATTTTACGCACTTATCTTCATATGACTCAATACAATGAGTATTTTGAAACTCATATGAAGCCCTATATATGCCTAGTATATTGACTCGAGTACGAGTGAACATATGACTCAGCAATGAGTATTTTGACTCTCTAGAGAAGAAAAATATCTCCCACAATATTATTTTAGGTGATGACTCTTCATGTGTTTTTGAAGACAACATTACTATTTTCATAAAGGATAATAATAACAAGATATGGTATACTACGAATGTGCTTAAACTATCAAATTTGAAGAGGAATCTTATTTTTATGAATTAGACAAAAAATTATCGATATAAAGTATAATTTTATCAATACAAATGTTTGATTAAAATATGAAGTATGGTTGTAGAATCATGGCAAAAGGAACTATAGAAAATAGAATATATAAACTTGATTTGGAGTTTGCAAACAATATTGCTTATGTGACAATGCATTATTTTGTTAGTGAATTGTAGAAGCTAAGGCTTGGGCACTTAGAGTATCAAATTTCATCTACAATATCAAAGAAAGAGATGGTTATTGGCCTCTGATGGATCAAATAAAACATAGGTATTTGTGAAGGTTATATGATTGGAAAAAAACATAAAACCCCATTTGACAAGAGTACATTAAGAGAAAAAATTAGTTCTTGAGATTGTGAATAGTGGCTTATGTGTACCCATTAATACTAAATAATCAGGGGAGCAAAATATGTATTATCCTTTATAGATGATTTCTCCAAAAATACATGGACATACTTTCTCAAGAACAAGGATGAAGTGTTTTAAAAGTTTAAAATTTTCAAGGTCCTTGTGAAAATTAGTGTAAAAAATGAATCAAAATGATAAGAACTAATAAAGAAAGATAATATACCAACCATAACTTCAAATTTTCTTTTAAAGACATGGCATTTATAAATATATAGCAAATAGACATAGTCCACAATTCTATAGGTTGTAATCTAGACCATAGGGATACATTCTTGCAACTGTTATCCCAAATTGGGGTACTTATTCTAACTAGGATTTACACTTTAGGGTTGAATAGTAGTTGTAATATGAATTTTGATTAGAATTAGAACCGGTGTTGAGGATAAAATTCAAGTCCTTAGGTGATTGAAAGATAAAATAAAACTTTGGTTGAAATGATTTGATGAATGATTCAATCTAAGAACCTGCGTAGAAACCTTTAGGCATAAGCAATGAATACAATAACTCATATTCAAAATAGATCCTCTACTTCATTCCTTAACAATATCATCATAGAGCATGGACTGGAAAGAAGCCTAATGTGAACTATTTTTAGAGTGTTTAGTTGTGAAGAATATGCTCATGTGCCATATGAGATAAGAATTAGGAAGTTTTGAAAGTAAGAGCATTAAGTGTAATTTTGTTGGCTATGATGAACACAAGAAGAGACACAAACTATATGATCATACAACTAAAGATACCTTCATGGGTAGGGATGTTAATTTTGACGAAGGAATTCAAAACATTGTTGCAACTCCATGTCATTCTTCTCAAATTAAAATTGATGACTTTAAAACTGGTTTAATTTAGAAAAGGAAAATCCTAATGGTGATGAAAGTTCTCCTAAGAAGACAAGAAGATTTTAAGAAATATATGACAACTATAAGGGGGAGCAAATGACAAATCAAATTGTCAATTATATTTTGATGATAACAATTATGGAAATCAATAATTCTCATACTTTTAAGTAAGCCCGAGAAAAAGAATAATGGGAGCAATCCATGCAAGGTGAATATAACTCCTTGATAAAAAATCATACTTAGGAGTTAGTAGAACTACCCAAAGGAAAAATGGTTGTTGGAAGTGAATGGAAGTACAAAACTAAGTACAAATACAATAGGAGTATTGAAAAATAAAAGGTTAGACTTGTGGTCAAGGGTTACTCTAAAAAATGAGTTGATTATGGATAAACATTTGCTCCTATTGCCAAAATCAACACTATCAAAATAGTCATTATACTTGTATCTTATTCTAGGTGGGAAATTCATCAAATGAATGTCAATAATGTTTTTCTTGATGTTGAGATAAAGAAATAAATTTGCATGTCTCAAACTCAAGGGTTTTTGAAAGAGGAAGAAGATAACTTAGCATGTAGTTTAAAGAAGAAACTCTATGGATTAAAATATGCTTGAATGGTTTCGCATGCAAAGATTGATTAGTTCTTCAAAATTGAAGGATTTACTAGTCATCCCTATCATCCAAACCTACATGTGTAAACTTTCAATAGTGGAATACTCATTATTTTACTCTATGTAGATGATCTCGTTATCCTAGGCGATAATCTACTAAACATCAATGAAGTGAAGTCATGATTAAGGGATATATTTGAAATGACTAAATTGGGACTTCTTCATTACTTTCTTAGCTTCGAGGTAAATAAAACTAAAGAGGTTGTCCACCTTTGTCAAAAGAAATAATGGAAGGACTTGTTAGTCAAATTCAACATGTAAATTGTGCAAACGTATTCACTTAATTTTTTATAGAGATAACTTTAAACAAGTATATTGAAGGAGATGAAGTCAATCCAACACTTTATAGACAACTTGTCGGTAGCCTAATATATTTAACCATACCACACCAGATATCTCCTATGCAATTATTATGTTATTTAGATTCATGACTTCTCTAAAAGTTCCCCATCGAAAAGTCATAAAGAAAATATTGTAGTATGTGTAGGGTACACTAAGGATGGGCATTAAGTGTTCATCTAGTAGAAAATTTCTTCTTACAAGATATTCTAATTCAAATTGGGTAGAGTATGTAGATGGCAAAAGATATACTATAAGATATATCTTCTCACTTGGTTTAGGTCCTACATCTTAGTATAGGAAGAAATAAAATACAATTGCCTTGCCTAGAGTACATAGCAAAAAATGATACAACCAAAGAGATTACGTAGTTAAGAAACATTCTCTCAAAATTACAGCAACACCAAACACAACCTACCATACTGCACTGTGATAATTAAAGTACAATTAGCTTACCAAGAATCTATTATTCCATACTAGGACTAAGCACATTGAAGTCTACCATAACGATATTAGGCAACTCATTCAATAATAAGTAATTCATCTCTAATATATCTAATAGAAGGTGGGATTGACAATATCTTCTAGTCTTATAAGATATTGTATGGTCTGGATGTAGAAATTTTATTAAAATCCTTAAAATCCCCCAAATTTTGATGTAACACTTATAAGCCTTGCTATGTTTTGGGGTATTGACTAAATATATTTATAGGGGGGTGTTGAAAATAATTTAATTTTATTAGAAGTAGTTGAATGAGGCTGGTACCGACCTTCTAGATCCCCTAGACACCCAATAATTCATTCCTATAAATGCAACACCTAAATATGTATTTTGAATTCTTCTTCTTCCTTCATCTTCTATTCAGCTATAGTCACTCTTATTTGTGTATTCAATACATTTCTAGAAATACAATATGTTCTTCAACATATAAATTGCTTCTTAGTGTGGTATTATTTCAACTCTATCTCTAAAATATTTTTGAAGAGAAATAAAATAGCTTCTTTTTCATCAGTGACTTGTTGGAGGCACATGTTGCTTTATCATTTGACACATACCTTCACAAAATTATATGAACATTAGGAATTTATGATGTTGAACCCTTAATCATGATTAAAACATTAAAATGACAAATCCTTATCCATGAATATGGTTCTAGATATTAGTGAAGATCTTTATACAAATTAAAAGAATTATATCATATAAAAAGAACAATCTAGACTTCCATATTTTTGGTATAACTCCTCTATTTTCTAATAGGTCTTTCTTCCAATATCCCACTTCCCAATTTAGTGGTAACTTTACCATTCAACCAACATAAGTGTAAGGAAACATACAAAGGTTTTATAACTCTCTTATTGTTTATGACTCGAGGAGTATGGTGATATAGGTACACAAGAATATTTCATGATCATGAGAAGCCTACTTGGTAGGTCTCCTCCCAAATCATCAAAAGTTTCAATAACTATAATATTTCGATAACAACAAAGGTAAATAGATAAATCATCCTTCCAAATATTGATAAATCAGGGGCCTAGGTATTTTTCAAAAGGGCTATATAGGAGGTCCCTAGAGTTTATGGAGCAAGAGGATTACTATATACTTTTTACTCTCATTATTTTAAATCCATGTCTAGACCTGGTAGGAGAAAAACATATAAGATATTTTACAAATGAAAAGGGTTACAATATATAGGCATAAGCCTATATGAAATGCACGACACTTGTCAAGAGAAACTGACAAGTGTCAAGGTGAATGCATAGTGCACATTATAAATCTAACATTCCCCCTTAATGTGCACTATCCTAACTATAGAAAACAAACAAGTCAACATTAGGTAACATTCCCCCTTAATGTGCGCCACCAATGTTGGAGAGAAAATGAAATATTTCGTTGAGACTGCACCATTTCAGAAGGCTCAAATGGTGAATGGTGTTTATTTTTTGATGTTTGTTTAAATGTTTGCCATATTAGATCTGTTCCCGAGTTGATGGTGCTACAATATTAATTTTTGATTAACAATGGGAGGAGCATCGTGGTGCAGATGACTTTTGAGCACGAAAACCTGCATGTTGTTGATGTCGCACCCATTTGTTATGTTGACTTTAGAGGAATATTTGGAATATTAAGAGTTTCGACGATGACACAACGACACAACCGTTGAGCATATCAGGGAGAACCAATAGTTTTGTCAAATTCTTTTGCCACATCATTTTTTTTATGCATACCTTCTGCTCAAGTGAGCGCCCAAAAAATACTGCACGTCAAGACAAAGATGTCAATGCCTAAGATTTGAACATGATTTATCCATCTTGGCAACCATCCAATGCTCCAACAAACTATACAACTCAGGGCAAGCCTACTAGCCATATTTCGATGTCAATGCCCATGTTTTTTAATTATTCTGGTGATGTCAATTTTTTTAGGGCTCTGATTTTGGTAGAATATCCGTTGTTGTTGGTGCTGAGGGTGAATCACCAGAATCACCTTGTTACTTATCGGTAAGACCCACATGCTATTTGATTGGCGTGATGAGTTGTTGAAGCCATAGTAATCGATGATGCGGCCAGCAAGCCCCCATAATGGGCCCAATGTTTTTATTTATTTATTGTTATTTTGTGGGGCATTTTATTAAATTATGGGGAACATTTTTTCAAATTGCAAGTAGAGGGCCCACTTAGCCTATAATACCTTTCAAATCACAGGGGCATTCAAAATTTTTAATGTATTTCCACATGAAAAGTGGAAGTGAAAGTGGTGGACCACTTTATCATTTTTAAAATTATATGAAGACTTGATAGTGCCCATGCCTATGGTTGAATGGCTACTTTCACAAAAAAAATTAAATGTATGCCCACATGAAGTGAAATGCGATTGACTTATTGGTTAATTTTTAATCTTTTTTTCACATGGAGAGTGGAAGTGGAAGCTGATGGTCAATGTAAATTCCTTGCGAGGAAAATTTGAAGACTGCTCTAATTCCGCCTGAGTGCGATGCCAGGAATATTCTATTCTTGAGGTTTATTTTGTTGCCTAGAGAAGCATGCTGTTGTTTTTTCCAACAAGATGAAGGCTCCATTGAGATTGCAATATAGGGGTATTTATAGTCGTCAAAAAGCTTTCTTCGAGACAGACACATTAGTGGTGTCCATTTATAATTTTGAGGTTGTTTCAGATGTTTTTTTTAGCCTCAAAAGTTTTCTATCTTGGAGTGCACTCTCAGTTGAATCTGACACTCCCAAGGCAAATTGTATGTGATCCTTATACCTAGTCGCCTTCTCTATAGAACTTGGCTGATGCAGCAATTGGTCGCCAATAGGATGAGAGGTCACCATAGAGACACCTACTCTAGGGACTATAGACATAGACACCCTAGACTCTATCCGAGGTCTTTTTCAGATAAAATTATGAAGACTACAGATGAATACACTTCAAAAGATTCTCTTTTATTCTTCTTTCTTCTTCTCCTCCAATTGGATTCTATGGATCATTTTATTGTATTTTATGGCTTGTTTTTCTATTGTATTAAGTTACATTTTCAGTAGATACCGACACCTTTGAGATTGTTCACCATGAGGGAAGATTATATTCATGGTGGATCTAGTCAGTGACCTATGAAAGGTAACATCCTCTGAGGATGACCTGCCTAAAATATTTCATTTTCTCTCCAACATAGGCGGTGCTATCGAGTCTTGAAATTTGAGCAGCATAAAAAAATTGCAGCCCATGACACTGGTACAGGAACACTTGACAGAAGGGCTTGTGATACATTGGGAGATCTAAAAATGACCACGCGGCCAAATAAAATGCTAAGAAAATCACCTTCTACAAAATACAGTCAACAAACACAGGCTCCCATGCTCATGTGAAGAACGGATCATACGCCACTCAACCTGCTGTGTTATTATTTTTGGTTCAAATTTCTCATAATATTTGTAGTCTTTCATTTGAACATCGCCATTGTCCACAATAATAGCAGCACAAATAATATTTCATCTCCTTCCAGCGGCAAATATTCACGGCCATAAAATCACTAAACTCTAATTTGAATAGTCTGAACAGATGAATAGTCTACTTTCATATTCTCGTAGCATCGGATGGTGTTGTGATAGTGCTCATCTCAGCTCTCATACATAACTTTAACTCCAGGCACTATCATATCATATCTCTGGGCACTGTGAATGCGTCCAGGCTAGATCTATAGATACAGAAAAATAGTCAACTATGCGGGAGGCACAAACTCTGCCATATGCGCACGCTCACAATCAAGGAGAGGGTCAAAAATCTAGATTACGTCTGCTTTTACTCAGCAATAGTGTCGAAAGGAAAGAGACTGATCTCAAGAACGCAATTAGAAACTCTTGTTTCAATTGGCAGTTTTCAATGTCGCTATATGGCTACTGTTGTGTCCACCTGTGCCATGCCCCATATGGAAGGAGGCACTACCTTCTTCAGTAGAAACCCCTAGGGGTGGTCTTGACAGACTCTTCTACTACGATGGCTGGCTGCCGCTCACACTCACAGATCATGGAGACTGTCTTTATCAAACATAGCTTCAAACAAAATTTGTTTAACAACATTGTTCACTACACTAACAAACACAAAAATGAATCGGATCTCAATATTCATTTTTTTTTATCTCACCATAGATCCATGGGTTCACAATCACCAAAACCAATCGACACATGGCTCCAAGCTTGAAGCTTCAGGGGCAGCCATGGGTTTTTTCATTATACATCTGGTTTCTGATTCATCTCATGGATGGAGAGCATACTCCCTCAGTATGCAAAAAAAAAAATGGAAGAAAAAATGAAGGGAAATAATGAGAGAAGGAGGGAAGATTTCCATGAAGGAAATCCCCCGTCAAGGGTTTCACAGGGCAGTGAAAGCTTGCTTTGAGGGCAGGGAAAGCCTGCTCTGATACCAAATGTTAGGAGAAAAACATATAAGATATTTTACAAATGAAAAGGGTTACAATATATAGGCATAAGCCTATATGAAACACATGACACATGTCAAGAGAAATTGACAAGTGTCAAGGTGAAGGCATAGTGCACATTATAAATCTAACAATACCGAGATAAGGTTCTAATAGTTATGCCAAAATTATGACACTCAAATTGTAGGTTTAGTTGATAAAATCAAAAGGAATACAAATAATCCAAACTTACGGAGACTCGTAGGTGGTAATAAACTAAATGCTTGGTGTTTTTAGGATGGAAAATATGACTCTACAATCCATATTCTCTAAAATAAAATAAGTTGTGGTTGGAAGTGAAGGTTTTAGTTTTTGGCATATTTATAGAGAACTAAATAGGAAAGCAAATGAACTCTCAAATAATGTGCTTCAGATTGAACCAAGTACATGCTTAGTACACGAATTCAATGAGGGCAATACATTGTAGTTGGTCCATATTTTTATATGGGTGATAAATTAACTCTAGTTAAAACAATCGCAGTTAAATTAACCTTTTCAAAAAAATTAGAATTAGTGATTTAAAATATGTTGACAGGTTGAAAAGGTATCTAAGGATAAAGCTTAACCTATAAAAATAATTAATTATGATGTATAAGTGACCTAATTTTTAGATGGAAATACCTGAAATGTATATGAAGAGGTTTTTATTAGCTGTAAGGGCACTTACAAGATTACCATGTCCATACGAGCATATAAATGAAGTCTAGCATACTCACTTTTGCCAAAATCCACTCGAACCTATACAACAACGAGGAGACACCAATGTTCAAATTTACAATTCCGTTGGTCTAAACTTTCGAGCTTAGCATTACGAATTCGATTAAATTAATACATATGCGCATCTTTCTTTTGTCCAAAATTTTCCCTCGATTGAGATAGTTTATTTTCTTGTGTCGTCATGGGAATGGGCATCGGTAAAATTTTAGGGCCTTAGCTAGTGCTTCCATTTTCTCAGATCTTGTTAGGTCCCATGTTTTTTGTCTTTAATGAAAACCATGAGCCATTCCAGTGCAGTGAACGAACCACACCACGTGTTAGTTGTTGCTTTGTCACAATCCCTCCAGTGGACTCAACAAGTATTTACGAACACAAGGCTGATAGCCCAATCCATCCTCATTCATGAACATCAACCTAACAAAAGTTCATGTTAACATCAACCGATCAACATTCCTTGCGGCTCGCAGGGAAACGATCTCACAATCGGTGTGAGGACCCTTCAACCTTCATCCATTGGGCCAAAGTTACCTCTAGACCATTCACCTTTCTACTTCTCCCATTCTGAGGGTGCCTCCCCAACTACCTTTTTTCCTCTTTCATCTTCTTCTTCCAGTTTCTATTCCAATTTTGGCAGTGGAAGGTGATCACAAATTCTCTCCATGGTTTGGCAAACATGGACCCATGCTCCCTTTTGAAAAGGTTCCTGGTCTTGCAGTGCCTTAACCAGAACATTGAACCGATCAATTTGCCCAATATCAACATACTTGGCTCTTATGCTTAGGTCATTTAAACAAGTCATAATTTTGCAATAATTGAGAATAAAATCTATAACATGTCCTTCTGTGACTGGATCCTTCCATTCATCAATTTTAGTGATCACTTTCAAAGCTTAGCCATGCTGGTTTTAATTCTTCTTTTACCAAAAGGTTTTCATCATCATTGGTAAAACTCGGGAAATCCAATTCTGAAAGGTTCTAAAAATATCCCAGGGAAGTATGTTGCTCCTGTTCAAATACATCCAAAATTTTCTTTGTCTTCCGAGTTTTCCTCACCTTGAAGAAGAAGGTACGAACCCTGGCTTGGGCAGTCGACCAATCTCGGGCTATCTGACTCATAGCTGTAACCTACAAATATTGGTACTTAATGCTTTGTACCTCAAAATCTAAATCAAGTTGGCTTCTTATCTCCTAGATTACCTCATCCACTATTGGTCCGTTTTACGTAGAAGCATTTTGGGCTTTGGTGATGTACGAAAATATTGAGAGGGCACTAGAGGCTCGGGATCTAAAATTTTTGAGCAAATGCGAGCGGATGTCTTTGATTTTGTTTCTATCAAACAACTCTAAACTTTCCTTCTCATGCAACCATAATTGCATATGCAAGATTCTCTCTTCAAACCCTTTGACCCTTACTATAGCTTCAGCCTAAATTTTGCTCTGGTTTTCTACTTCGTTCTGTAGTTGATCCATCTGCTATTTAAAGGCATCCCTTTCCTACCTCATTTGCTTGTATTGCTTATGCGCATCTTCTAACAATGAGTGGGTTATAGCTAGATCTTCTTCTAGCTTGAAATTGGTGTTTTTGGCCTCACAACGGTGCTGGTTGGCAATTCTTGCATGTGCGCAGAATGTTTCTATCCTTACATGCATGGATTCAGACTCATTATCAACGTCCATATATTCTAGGTCCTTGATCTTTTCTTAATACTCATAATCAGCAGGGGTCATCTCATCCAGGGGCTTTTGGACCTTGGGAATCTTCTTCACTTTATGCAATTTTCCACTTTTCAAATCAATTACTGCACACTTCTCTTCTTTATCCAAGGAACGTCGCCTATTTCTCCTCACCTCCTTGAGCATCTTGTCGATGTTTTCCTAGGCTCAAAAAAATTTCTCTACTAGAGGGCTCTTATTTATCATAGCAAATTCATTTTCTAATGAGGCTGGGTTAACAACCAAAGGGGTAAACAAGTATAATTATTGTATGGGTGAAACGTCGTAAGTGGATTTTGTGGTGGGGGTTTTGGCTAGAAAAGTGATGGTATGCATGGCTGTGGAGCGGGAGTCAGGTTTTGGAGGTGAGGTGTCACCTTTGGTCTAACCAAGTATTAATGGGATAGTGGCATGGGCGAGCGAAGTGGTGGCTGTGGACACGTCTCAGACTGATGACTTAGATGTAAGGGAAACACCTAAGGGGTTGGTGGAATCATGAGATAAATTTGTGACAACAAAGGAAACTATACAGGAGGGTGATTTTTCAACTAGACAAGTATTTTTGGGAGAATGCCCCAAGAGAACTTTGACTCGGACTATTGTTGACACAACTTAAGAAACCAAAGTGGAAGAAGATGAATGCATACCTGCGTGCTCTAGTGATAGAGCAGAAGCGATGAATTTCTACGTGCTGGGTTTGCTTCCCTTCTCAACTTCTACACTCAATATTTTGAACTTCTCCACCAATGTTTCCTTCATCTTGGAGGAATTCATCCACATTAATGATTTCTACCTTGGCACTCTCCTATGTCCTTTAGAACACTATTTTTCCAACATCGATTTCCACCTAGCCTACTGTAGACTGTTCATTAGAAGCACTGGAAGGTCGGGTGTGAGGTCGTTTTGGATGAGGAGGCATCTGGACATGTTCAGGTCTCTTTCTCTTCTTTTTCTCCTTGCCTACTTGCTGCTACAATGGTCTTCCAACATCAACATTGGAACCTCCAATAGGCTCCTTAGGCGGCTCCTGGTGTGTTGCTACTGCTTATTCTTCTTCTTCTTTTTTGAAATCATCAATGATTCTTCTTGGGCTTTCACCTGAACCTGGGGCACTAGGAGGAATAAAATCAGCAAATGAGAGGGGTTGCCAAGATCCGGCATTAGCTACATAGAAAATAGAAAAGTCCTTATCCATTTCCAAGAGTCCGTATGACTTTTGCTTCTAACGATGAACCCTCATCACCCACCATTCTTTCAATTGTGCCTCGCCCTAACTTCTTATTTCTCCCCTTGAATCATATTTCATTTTCCTCCAAAATGCATAATATGGGTTCGGGAAGGGGTGTTTGATAGGATCATACTCAAACTTCATAGGGTAAAATTCATGCCATGGGGGTAATGTCTTCATTCTCTCTAAGTGCCACTCTAAATCCCTGTTGATGGGATTATTTCTCTATTCTACTATCTTCGGTCGAGGGTAGACATGAATGTTTTTGAATCTAATATGGTCTCTCGTTACCCCCAAGCGGTCATAGTACCATCGTTGCAGAGTCTACAACAGACTGAAGTAGGTAAGTTTATCCTTCAGGTAGAGATGTTGTTTTAGGGTGAATAGATCTATGACTCCCATATTGAAGGGGAAATCCCAAGTCGGAGCCCACTTTCGACCATGTTCGTAGATGATGTTTGTCACATCACTCTAACGAGCAACCTCCAAAGTGAACTGGTATTCAGAAGGAAATATTGGTAGCAGGAAGGGTTTCCCCATGAATCCAAACAGGCGGACAACAAGTCCCTGGGTCAATTGAAAAACATCTCCCTTCCTTTCATTGACTATCTTATCTCTAAGGTCCATGGGCACTCGCGGGCAAGAACCCTGCAATAATTGAAGAGTGGGTCCTAAAAATTTCTGGTTAAATGCATAATATGACCTTGTCCTTGCGAGGAAGGGAGTCCACTAATATATTGGCAGTGGGGCTCCATCCTTGCCGCTTTAAGTAATGGAAATATGAGGAGAATACCTATGGGTATGATAGAAAAAGAGCCAAACCAAGAAAGAGCAAGGTCTAAAATATTGGCCCATTTCAGCACTTTTAATACTAGTGAACCACATATGTAAATTTTGAGCCACCCATTCTACCCAATCAAAGAAAACTGGGTTCATGTTTGGCCTTGATGGGTCTAGAGCATAAAATTCTCCTCGTGAAATGCACTTGGCCAATGACACTTGCCAGGGATATACATCAGCATCTGTGGATAGGCCCGTGACCCAAGCAATGATGGAAAAGATGTCTATGTTCTTAAAATCCTTCAGAGGGTGAGGCATCTGCGGTAGCTTGCTTGAAGGGAGCCCATCCTTGAGATTTTCACTTAAGAATTTCACCATGTGGCTGGAAGTGTTGAATCTGTCCATTTGTTCACTTAGAATGACATTGCAAACATAATAACCCTTAGGTGGCCCTTGCAAGGGAGCGAAGGCTACCTACACATCCTCCTTAAAAATTGCGAATAATTTATTACCCGCGGCATCCATAACTTGTCTGGTGGAGGGTTGATAATTTCTAACAATAGCACAGATCAACTTAGGACAGTGATGCGTCGGCAGAGTCAGGTATCAGTATATGTGCGAGTAATATACGGTAGCCCTCTTTTTTTCTATAGACAATCGACTTCTCATGTAGTCGATGGTATATCACAGCTCTGCGATGCTCTTTGAAAGTTTAGTATCCTTTATCCTCTCCCACATATCAATGGATAGTTCTACAAGTTGCTCCTCCTTTGACTCCTCTGCTTCTTCCATGGGCTATTTCTTAGGACATAGGTTAAGATCAACTTTCTTAGGTCTATGTTTTTTCTCTTCCTTACTCTTTTTAACATTCTATGGGCTGACTGCTTCGAGCTCCTTCCTTTTCTCCATAATTTTGGTATCACTTCCATATTTTTGTTATCACTCCTCTATTTTCTAATTGGTCTTTCTTCCAATACCCCACTTCCCAATTTAGTGGTAACATTAACATTCAACCAACATAAGTGTAAGGAAACATACAAAAGTTTTATAACTCTCCTATTGTTTATGTCTCGGGGAGTATCGTGATCTAGGTACACAAGAATATTTCATGATCATGAGAAGCCTACTTGGTAGGTCTCCTCCCAAATCATCAAAAGTTTCAACAACTATAATATTTCGACAACAACAAAGGTAAATAGATAAATCATCCTTCCAAATATTGATAAATCAGGGGCCTAGCTATTTTTAGAAAGGGCTAGGTAGGAGGTCCCTAGAGTTTATGGAGCAATAGGATTGCTATATATTTTTTACACTCATTATTTTAAATCCATGTCTAGACCAAGATAAGGTTCTAGTAGTTATGCCAAAATTATGACACTCAAATTGTAGGTTTAGTTGATAAAATCAAAAGGAATGCAAATAATCCAAACTTATGGAGACTCGTAGGTGGTAATAAACTAAATGCTTGGTGTTTTTAGGATAGAAAATATGATTCTACAATCCATCTTCTCTCAAATAAAAGAAGTTGTGGTTGGAAGTGAAGCTTTTAGTTTTTGGCAAATTTATAGAGAACTAAATAAGAAAGCGGATGAACTCTCAAATAATGTGCTTCAGATTGAACCAAGTATATGTTTAGTACACGAATTCAATGAGGGCAATGCATTGTAGCTGGTCCATATTTTTATATGGGTGATAAATTAACTCTAGTTAAAACAATTGCAATTAAATTAACCTTTTCAAAAAAACTTAGAATTAGTGATTTAAAAGATGTTGACAGGTTAAAAAGGTATCTAAGGATAAAACTTAACCTATAAAAATAATTAATTATGATGTATAAGTGACCTAATTTTTAGATAGAAATACCCGAAATGTATATGAAGAGGTTTTTATCAGCTGTAAGGGCACTTACAAGATTACCACGTCCATAAGAGCATATCAATGAAGTCTAGCGTACTCACTTTTGCCAAAAACCACTAGAACCTGTTCAACAACGAGGAGACACCAACGTTCGAATTTACAATTCCGTTGGTCTAAAATTTCGAGCTTAACATTACGAATTCGATTAAATTAATACATATGCCCATCTTTCTTTTGTCCAGATTTTTCTCTCGATTGAGAGAGAGTTTACTTTATTGTGTCGTCACGGGAATGGGCACCGGTAAAATTTCAGGGCCTTAGCCAGTGCTTCCATTCTCTCAGATCTTGTTGGGTCCCACGTTGTTGGTCTTTAATGAAAACCATGAGCCATTCCAGTGCAGTGAACGAACCACACCACGTGTTAGTTGTTGCTTTGTCGCAATCCCTACAGTGGACTCGACAAGTGTTTACGAACACAAGGCTGACGGCCCAATCCATCCTCATTCATGAACATCGACCTAACAAAAGGTCATGCTACCATCAACTGATCATTCAAAGAAAAGAAAGAGAGCAAACAGAGAATGAAGACTCCCACGCTTTGGGGACACTTCGTTTCTCAAGTGCCCATATCTTTTTCACGTGACCGAATGAATACAGCTTAAATCAAACTTCAAGCTTTCTCCACCCCCCAGAAAACAACTATGTAGACTCCCATACCAGACTGCCACATATAATCTAACGTGTCATCAAGCGTGAGAGTCAATAAGAACATGGATAACCACGAGAACGTGCAGCTTTAAAACAATAATCGTACAATATTTAAGAGTTGGTCATAAGGAACTCACTTTCGATATCCACACGCGGCTCTAAGATAGGATCTTTCGTCCAAATTAATCCATTTAAGCACGACCGTATATGCATAATGTCGATACGTTTTCCCTTATAAATACCGGTGCCGCTCCACTCAAAACTATTCCCGTTCCTTTCTGGCGGTCGTGGCAATATCTGAATCTGGTTTTAATTTGAGAATCGTATGTGAAAATATTCCTTCTAAATCACCAGAATGAGAATCGAAGTCTTTACGCACTTTGGGTGAAGACTCTTTCGAAGCAGCCTTCAACCCATTTTTTTTGTGAAGTAATCAAACATTGAAAACCATGTTTTGAGAAGGAATATCTGCTTCATCACAAGGTCTTCACGAAGATGTTTTTGGAAGTTCATTCGTGCGAAGTACCCATCTAAGGAGGTTAGACCCACTTCGTCTCATACCCGTTGCAAAGTAAGGTCCCAAACTGGAATTCGGCAAAGCTCTTCAAAGGTTCCCTCTTCCAAGACACACACATCAAGGCTGGGTATCTTTTTGAGGCAATCGAGTGTTTAATAATTGAATTTTTACTTGCTCGAAAGAACCGAGGCTCTTTTTCGAAAATGAAAAAAGAGATATCAGTCGTAGGAGGTGAGCCCAACAAACCTAGCAGCAACTCGAGCACTGTACCCATATAATTCAGGATGAGTTAGACAACCCATAAATGCAAATTTCCCTGACTAATGTGGTCGTAGCTGCTAATTGTAGAATTGATGTGAGAGCTCGGTCACGGGAGGAGCGAGAGCATATTTCTCAGGTTTTCAAGGGTGTACTTCTAGATTTTATGCATTGATGGCTTAGAGGGTCAAGTACTCTATAAAAACCCATGAATTGTAATGAGAAAGGGAGGGAAATCTTGCTAGAAAATTATTGTAACTTGGTTCTCTTGCTATTATGTCTTCGTTTGTATACCGTAATTCTGAATCCTAAATTTGGGTGCATAATCGGGGATAGAACCCTGGAATTCTCCTTAAGGATACATAGGGGAGATAATATTATGTTAAACTCCTTTTATGCCACTTGTAGTTAGTGGTTTTTGTTACGTTAATTTATTTTCCTAATCGCTGTAATTTTGAAATCTAGATTTAGGCACGTGAGAATAGTTGAATTCTGAAACTCTTTTAGAAGATACATAGGGAACCTCATGTGATGTTCATTTATGAATTATTCTTCGTATTTATTGTTGCTATTCCGAGTTATTAGTTGATAATCGTGTTGTTGGCTCTTTCCCACAAAATTGTTCACACTTTTTACCCTATCACTTTTATTTCTTTCATGCACTCTTATCTTAAAATATCAAGTAGTTTAGTAGAGGAGTCGGTCTTTCTCCGAAGATTGGCACGGAGGGCATCTCTTCCCTCCTGCATTTCAATGTTGGTCCAGGTCTAGGGCATGTATACATGTACAAAATATTTTCCTGTGGCATATTTGTGGCCAACAGGACTTAATACTGTGAATTTTAAATTTCCCTTCAATTTTTCTTCTCTATGAAGTTTAAATGGTATCATCCCATATCATCAATGATATTTTGGTCATGTTATCCTTGACATTTATGTGTAAATTTTCGAAGAACTAAGAGTGGTCAATTGGACATAACCTATATTTTTTAATATAAGGAAATGCTTGATTGTTTAACTTTCATAAATCATATAATAAATTGAATCATTGAAGAAGAGATTATTGAAATTAGAGAGCTGACATGGAAGTATTTAAATAGAAAAATATAGAAGTTAGATGCCAAATCAAGTGCAAGTTGATAACCCACTTATTGAATGGTATGTTACTATAGATTTAGATTGGCTAGTTAGAGGATTTTCTTCCTAAAATTTACATTTTATAATCTACTAAAATCCTTGAAGCACTTATTTAGGTCATGTAGGGCAATGAAGTGAATATGAAACATATTGCCTCCTTCCTTTCCTACTATGTTTGCAAATAAACTCTCTTAGAAATTTTTATTGCTTGGATTCACAAATGATTATGATGTTACACCACATACTTTTTTACATTTGAATTTAAATTGCACTTGGCTTCAAAGATGTGATGCTTATTACAATGGTGCTCACTTAGATATGAGTAGTGTAGAATTGATGCTTTATGCTAACATGCATTTATACATCTCTTTTTTTCCAAGAAATTGACAATATAATCATCTTAAATTATTGGAATCAGATAATGTCTTGAAGAACTTCAAGTGCATACCAAATTAATGTGAGAAGACTAAATTATTAGGGAATAATTTTTTTATCTTAAATTTTCCACTTTTATTCTTAAAGTATTGCATGTTTAGCTCAAGACCAACAAGATTTATCCCCATGAAATTCTGGTGTATGAAAAGGTTACTACTATTAGTGCGTAAGTGATGGCATGCGTGACCTTGTGGTGAAGCAAATATTCCTTCTATTATATATATATATTGGACATACTTTGAGAGGCCTATTTTCAAGGCTCTTTTATTGTGTGGTGGTCTTCTTGTATTCTTAAATTACTACTTCAATCATGGGATCAAATAACAACTACCTGGTATCAGAGAAATTAAGTGACACAAATTATGAATTAGGGAGATGGAAATAACATTAATATTATAAATAAAAGATATATAGGATTTAAGAACACAAGATAGGTCAATATATCCATATAAACATATTAAATGGGATAAAAAGGATATGAATTCATGAGCACTCATCTTGTGGTATATAGATCCTTCAAATACATCTCATGTTCAAGATCTCCAAACATCAAAATAGGTTTGGGACACTCTTTCTACTATGTATAAGAGAAATATCAAACATAAGATAATGGATATAAAGAGACAAATGACATAAACTTTATCCAAATATTCCAACCAAAGAATTAATCAAACTTTATCCAAGAGGATGAATTTTCCAAAAATATTTGACACAATTATCTTCATATGACTCAAGACAATGAGTATTTTGAATCTCATATGAAGCCCTATATATGCCTAGTAAATTGACTCTAGTACGGGTGAACATATGACTCAACAAGGAGTATTTTGACTTTGTAGAGAAGAAAAATAGCTCCCATAATATTATTTTAGTTGATGATTCTTCATGTATTGTTGAAGACAACATTACTATTTCCATAAAGGATAATAATAACAAGATATGGTATATTACGAATGTGCTTAAACTATCAATTTTGAAGAGGAATCTTATTTTTATGAATTAGATAAAAAATTATGGATATAAAGTATAATTTTATCAATACAAATGTTTGATTAAAATATGAAGTATGGTTGTAGAATCATGGCAAAAGGAACTATAGAAAATAGAATATATAAACTTTATTTGGATTTTGCAAACAATATTGTTTATGTGACAATGCATTATTTTGTTAGTGAATTGTAGAAGCTAAGGCTTGGACACTTAGAGTATCAAATTTCATCTACATTATCAAATAAAGAGATGGTTATTGGCCTCTAATGGATCAAATAAAACATAGGTATTTGTGAAGGTTATATGATTGGAAAACAACAAAAAACCCCATTTGACAAGAGTACATTAAGAGAAAAAATTAATGCTTGAGATTGTGAATAGTGGCTTATGTGTACCCATTAATACTAAATAATCAGGGGAGCAAAATATGTATTATCCTTTATAGACAATTTCTCCAAAAATACATGGACATACTTTCTCAAGACCAAGGATGAAGTGTTTAAAAAGTTTAAAAATTTCAAGGTCCTTGTGAAAATTAGTGTAAAAAATGAATCAAAAGGATAAGAACTAATAAAGAAAGATAATATACCAACCATAACTTCAAATTTTCTTTTAAAGACATGGCATTTATAAATATATAGCAAATAGACATAGTCCACAATTCTATAGGTTGTAATCTAGACCATAGGGATACATTCTTGCAACCGTTATCCCAAATTGGGGTACTTATTCTAACTAGGATTTACACTTTAGGGTTGAATAGTAGTTGTAATATGAATTTTGATTAGAATTAGAACCAGTGTTGAGGAGAAAATTCAAGTCCTTAGGTGATTGAAAGATAAAATAAAACTTTGGTTGAAATGATTTGATGAATGATTCAATCTAAGAACCTGCGTAGAAACCTTTAGGCATAAACAATGAATACAATAACTCATATTCAAAATAGATCCTCTACTTCATTCCTTAACAATATCATCATAGAGCATGGACTGGAAAGAAGCCTAATGTGAACTATTTTTAGAGTGTTTAGTTGTGAAGAATATGCTCATGTGCCATATGAGATAAGAATTAGGAAGTTTTGAAAGTAAGAGCATTAAGTGCAGTTTTGTTGGCTGTGATGAACACAAGAAGAGACACAAGCTATATGATCATACAACTAAAGATACCTTCATGGGTAGGGATGTTAATTTTGACGAAGGAATTCAAAACATTGTTGCAACTCCATGTCATTCTTCTCAAATTAAAATTGATGACTTTGAAATTGGTTTAATTTAGAAAAGGAAAATCCTAATGGTGATGAAAGTTCTCCTAAGAAGACAAGAAGCCTTTAAGAAATCTATGAAAACTCTAAGGGGGAGAAAATGTCAAATCAAATTGTCAATTATATTTTGATGATAACAATTATGGAAATCAATAATTCTCATACTTTTAAGTAAGCTCGAGAAAAAGAAGAATGGGAGCAATCCATGCAAGGTGAATATAACTCCTTGATAAAAAATCATACTTAGGAGTTAGTAGAACTACCCAAAGGAAAAATGGTTGTTGGAAGTGAATGGAAGTACAAAACTAAGTACAAATACAATAGGAGTATTGAAAAATAAAAGGTTAGACTTGTGGTCAAGGGTTACTCTAAAAAATGAGTTGATTATGGATAAACATTTGCTCCTATTGCCAAAATCAACACTATCAAAATAGTCATTATACTTGTATCTTATTCTAGGTGGGAAATTCATCAAATGAATGTCAAGAATGTTTTTCTTGATGCTGAGATAAAGAAATAAATTTGCATGTCTCAAACTCAAGGGTTTGTGAAAGAGGAAGAAGATAACTTAGCATGTAGTTTAAAGAAGAAACTCTATGGATTAAAATACGCTTGAAGGGTTTCGCATGCAAAGATTGATTAGTTCTTCAAACTTGAAGGATTTACTAGTCATCCCTATCATCCAAACCTACATGTGTAAACTTTCAATAGTGGAATACTCATTATTTTACTCTATGTAGATGATCTCGTTATCCTAGGCGATAATCTACTAAACATCAATGAAGTGAAGTCACGATTAAGGGATATATTTGAAATGACTAACTTGGGACTTCTTCATTAATTTCTTAGCTTTGAGGTATAAAAAACTAAAGAGGTTGTCCATATTTGTCAAAAGAAATAATGGAAGGACTTGTTAGTCAAATTCAACATGTAGATTGTGCAAACGTATCCACTTAATTTTTTACAGATATAACTTTAAACAAGTATATTGAAGGAGATGAAGTCAATCCAACAATTTATAGACAACTTGTCGGTAGCCTAATATATTTAACCATACCACACCAGATATCTCCTATGCAATTATTATGTTATTCAGATTCATGACTTCTCTAAAAGTTACCCATCGAAAAGTCGTAAAGAAAATATTGTAGTATGTGTAGGGTACACTAAGGATGGACATTAAGTGTTCATCTAGTAGAAAATTTCTTCTTACAAGATATTCTAATTTAGATTGGGTAGAGTATGTAGATGGCAAAAGATCTACTATAAGATATATCTTATCACTTGGTTTAGGTCCTACATCTTAGTATAGGAAGAAATAAAATACAATTGCCTTGCCTAGAGTACATAGCAACAAATGAGACAACCAAAGAGATTACGTAGTTAAGAAACATTCTCTCAAAATTATAGCAACACCAAACACAACCTACCATATTGCACTATGATAATTAGAGTACAATTAGCTTACCAAGAATCTATTATTCCATACTAGGACTAAGCACATTGAAGTCTACCATAACGATATTAGGCAACTCATTCAATCATAAGTAATTCATCTCCAATATATCTAATAGAAGGTCAGATTGACAATATCTTCTAGTCTAATAAGATATTGTATGGTCTGGATGTAGAAATTTTATTAAAATCCCCCAAATTTTGATGTAACACTTATAAGCCTTGCTATGTTTTGGGGTATTGACTAAATATATTTATAGGGGGGTGTTGAAAATAATTTAATTTTATTAGAAGTAGTTGAAGGAGGCTGGTCCTGACCTTCTAGATCCCCTAGAAACCCAATAATCCATGCCTATAAATGCAACACCTAAATATTTATTTTGAATTCTTCTTCTTCCTTCATCTTCTATTTAGCTATAGTCACTCTTATTTGTGTATTCAATACATTTCTAGAAATACAATATGTTCTTCAAAATATAAATTGCTTCTTAGTGTGGTATTATTTCAACTCTATCTCTAAAATATTTTTGAAGAGAAATAAAATAGCTTCTTTTTCATCAGTGACTTGTTGGAGGCACATGTTGCTTTATCATTTGACACAAACCTTCACAAAATTATATGAACATTAGGAATTTATGATGTTGAACCCTTAATCATGATTAAAACATTAAAATGACAAATCCTTATCGATGAACATGGTTC
This sequence comes from Wollemia nobilis, assembly GCA_028583015.1. Lineage (NCBI taxonomy): Eukaryota > Viridiplantae > Streptophyta > Pinopsida > Araucariales > Araucariaceae > Wollemia > Wollemia nobilis. The sequence goes on along the minus strand of JAQPPZ010017191.1, from coordinate 424,189 downwards.
TAGATATTAGTGAAGATCTTTATACAAATTAAAAGAATTATATCATATAAAAAGAAGAATCTAGATTTCCATATTTTTGGTATAACTCCTCTATTTTCTAATTCGTATTTCCTCCAATATCCCACTTCCCAATTTAGTGGTAACTTTACCATTCAACCAACATAAGTGTAAGGAAACATACAAAGGTTTTATAACTCTCCTATTGTTTATGACTCGAGGAGTATGGTGATATAGGTACACAAGAATATTTCATGATGATGAGAAGCCTACTTGGTAGGTCTCCTCCCAAATAATCAAAAGTATCAATAACTATAATATTTCGATAACAACAAAGGTAAATAGATAAATTATCCTTCCAAATATTGATAAATTAGGGGCCTAGGTATTTTTCGAAAGGGCTAGGTAGGAGGTCCCTAGAGTTTATGGAGCAAGAGGATTACTATATATTTTTTACTCTCATTATTTTAAATCCATGTCTAGACCTGTTAGGAGAAAAACATATAAGATATTTTACAAATGAAAAGGGTTACAATATATAGGCATAAGCCTATATGAAATGCATGACACTTGTCAAGAGAAACTGATAAGTGTCAAGGTGAAGGCATAGTGCACATTATAAATCTAACATTCCCCCTTAATGTGCACTATCCTAACTATCGAAAACAAACAAGTCAATATTAGGTAACATTCCCCCTTAATGTGCGCCACCCATGTTGGAGAGAAAATGAAATATTTTGTTGAGACTGTGCTATTTCAGAAGGCTCAAATGGTGAATGGTGTTTATTTTTTGATGTTTGTTTAAATGTTTGCCATATTAGATCTGTTCCCGAGCTGATGGTACTACAATATTAATTTTTGATTAACGATGGGAGGAGCATCGTGGCGCAGACGACTTTCGAGCATGAAAATCTACATGTTGATGTCGCATCCATTTGCTATGTTGACTTCAGAGCAATATTCAAAATAGCAAGAGTTTCGACGATGACACAATGACACAACCGTTGAGCATATCAGGGAGAACCAACAGTTTTGTCAAATTCTTCTGCCACATCATTTTTTTATGCATACCTTCTGCTCAAGTGAGCACCCAAAAAATATTGCACGTCAAGACAAAGATGTCAATGGCTAAGATTTGAACGTGATTTATCCATATTGGCAACCATCCAATGCTCCAACCAACTATACAACTCAGGGCAAGCCTACCAGCCATATTTCGATGTCAATGCCCATGTTTTTTAATTATTCTGGTGACGTCAATTTTTTTAGGGCTCTGATTTTGGTAGAATATCCGCTGTTGTTGGTGCTGAGGTTGAATGAGCGGAATCACCTTGTTACTTATCGGTAATACCCACACGCTATTTGATTGGCATGATGAGTTGTTGAAGCCACTGTAATCGATGATGCCGCCAGCAAGCCCCCATAATGGGCCCAATGTTTTTGTTTATTTATTGTCATTTTGTGGGGCATTTTATTAAATTATGGGGAAAATTTATTCAAATTGCAAGTAGAGGGCCCACTTAGCCTATAATGCCTTTCAAAGCATAGGGGCATTCAAAATTTTTAATATATTTCCACATGAAAAGTGGAAGTGAAAATGGTGGACCACTTTCTCATTTTTTTTAAATTGTATGAAGACTTGATAGTGCCCATGCCTATGGCGGAATGGCTACTTTCATAAATTTTTTTAAATGTATGCCCACATGAAGTGAAAGGCGATTGACTTATTGGTTAATTTTTAATCTTTTTTTCAAATAGAGAGTGGAAGTGGAAGCTGATGGTCCATGTAATTTCCTTCCGAGGAAAATTTGAATATTGCTCTTATTTCGCCTGAGTGCGATGCCAAGAATATTCTATTCCTGAGGTTTATTTTGTTGCCTAGAGAAGCATGCTGTTGTTTTTTCCAACAAGATGAAGGCTCCATTGAGATTGCAATATAGGGGTATTTATAGTCATCGAAAATATTTTTTTGAGACAGACACATTAGTGGTGTCCATTTGTAATTTTGAGGTTGCTTTAGATGTTTGTTTTAGCCTCAAATGTTTTCTATCTTGGAGTGCACTCTCGGTTGAATCCGAAACTCCCAAGGCAAATTGTATGTGATCCTTATACCTAGTCGCCTTCTCTATAGAACTTGGATGATGCAGCAGTTGGTCGCCGATAGGATGAGAGGTCACCATAAGGATACCTAATCTAGGGACTATAGACATAGACACCCTAGACTCTATCCGAGGTCTTTTACGGATATAATTATGAAGACTACAGATGAAGACACTTCAAAATATTCTCTTTTATTCTTCTGTCTTCTTCTCCTCCAATTGAATTCTATGGCTCATTTTATTGTATTTTATGGCTTGTTTTTCTATTGTATTAAGGTGCATTTTTAGTAGATACCAACACCTTCAAGATTGTTCACCATGAGGGGAGATTATATTCATGGTGGATCTAGTCGGTGACCTATGAAAGGTAACATCCTTTGAGGATGACCTGCCTAAAATATTTAATTTTCTCTCTAACATGGGCGGTGCTATCGAGTCTTGAAATCTGAGCAGCATAAAAAAATTGCAGCCCATGACACTGGTACAGGAACACTTGACAGAAGGGCTTGTGATACATTGGGAGATCTGAAAATGACCACATGGCAAAATATAACGCTAAGAAAATTACCTTCTACAAAATACAATCAACAAACACATGCTCCCATGCTCACGTGAAGAACAGATCATACGCCACTCAACCTGCTATGTTATTATTTTTTATTCAAATTTCTCATAATATTTGTAGTCTTTCATTTGAACATCGCCATTGTCCACAATAATAGCAACGTAGATAATATTCTGTCTCCTTCCAGCGACAAATCTTCACGGCCATCAAATCACTAAACTCTAATCTGAACAGTCTGAATAGATGAATAGTCTGCTTTCAGATTCTCATAGCATCAGATGGCATTGTGATAGTGCTCATCTTAGCTCTCATACAGAACTTTAGCTCCAGCCGCTATCATATCATATCTTTGGGCATTATGAATGTGTCCAGGCTAGATCTGTAGGCACATAGAAAAATAATCAACTATGCACGAGGCACAAACTCTGCCATATGTGCACGTTCATAGTCGAGGAGAGGGCCAAAAATCTAGATTACGTCTACTTCTACTCAGCAATGGCATCGAGAGGAAAGATACTGATCTCAAGAATGCACTTTGAAACTCTTGTTTCAACTGGCAGTTTTCAATGTCCCTATATGGCTCCTGTTGTGTCCACCTGTGCCATGCCCCATATGGAAGGAGGCACTACCTTCTTTAGTAGAAACCCCTCATGGTGGTCTTGATGGACTCCTCTGTTGCGGTGGCTGGCTGCCGCTCACACTCACAGATCACGGAGACTACCTTTATCAAACATAGCTTCAAATGAAATTTGTTTAACAAAATTGCTCACTACACTAACAAACACAAAAATGAATCGGAGCTCAATCTCCATTTTTTTCTTTATCTCACCACAGATCCATGGGTTCACAATCATCGAAACCAATCGACACATGGCTCCAAGCTTGAAGCTTCAGGGGCAGCCATGGGTTTTTTTCATTATACATCTGGTTTCTGATCCATCTCATGGATGGAGAGCATACTCCCTCAGTATGCAAAAAAAAATGGAAGAAAAAATGAAGGGAAATAATGAGGGAAGGAGGGAAGATTTCCATGAGGGAAATCCCCCCTCAAGGGTTTCACAGGGTAGGAAAATCTTGCTCTAAGGGTAGGCAAATCCTGCTCTGATCCCAAATGTTAGGAGAAAAACATATAAGATATTTTACAAATGAAAGGAGTTACAATATATAGGCATAAGCCTATATGAAACGCATGACACTTGTCAAGAGAAATTGACAAGTGTCAAGGTGAAGGCATAGTGCACATTATAAATCTAACGAGACCGAGATAAGGTTCTAATAGTTATGCCAAAATTATGACACTCAAATTGTAGGTTTAGTTGATAAAATCAAAAGGAATACAAATAATCCAAACTTACGGAGACTCGTAGGTGGTAATAAACTAAATGCTTGGTGTTTTTAGGATGGAAAATATGACTCTACAATCCATCTTCTCTCAAATAAAAGAAGTTGTGGTTGGAAGTGAAGCTTTTAGTTTTTGGCATATTTATAGAGAACTAAATAGGAAATAAGATGAACTCTCAAATAATGTGCTTCATATTGAACCAAGTACATGCTTAGTACACAAATTCAATGAGGGTAATGCATTGTAGTTGGTCCATATTTTTATATGGGTGATAAATTAACTCTAATTAAAACAATTGCAATTAAATTAACCTTTTCAAAAAAACTTAGAATTAGTGATTTAAAAGATGTTGACAGGTTAAAAAGGTATCTAAGGATAAAACTTAACCTATAAAAATAATTAATTATGATGTATAAGTGACCTAATTTTTATATGGAAATGCCAGAAATGTATATGAAGAGGTTTTTATCAGCTGTAAGGGCACTTACAAGATTGCCATGTCCATAAGAGCATATCAATGAAGTCTAGCGTACTCACTTTTGCCAAAAAATACTCAAACCTATACAACAACGAGAAGACACCAACGTTCGAATTTACAATTCCGTTGGTCTAAAATTTTGAACTTAGCATTACGAAATTGATTAAATTAATACATATGCGCATCTTTCTTTTGTCCAAAATTTTCCTTCGATTGAGATAGTTTATTTTATTGTTTCGTCATGGGAACGGGCACCGATAAAATTTTAGGGCCTTATCAAGTGCTTCCATTCTCTCAGATCTTGTTAGGTCCCACATTTTTGGTCTTTAATGAAAACCATGAGCCATTCCAATGCAATGAACGAACCACACCACATGTTAGTTGTTGCTTTGTCACAATCCCTATAGTGGACTCGACAAGTATTTACGAACACAAAGCTAACGGCCCAATCCATCCTCATTCATGAACATCAACCTAACAAAAGGTTATGTTAACATCAACCGATCAACATTCCTTGCGACTTGCAGGGAAACGAGCTCACAATCGGTGTGAGGACCCTTCAACCTTCATCCATTGGGCTAGAGTTACCTCCATACCATTCTCTTTTCTGCTTCTCTTGTTCTGAGGGTCCCTCCCCAACTACCTTTTTTCCTCTTTCATATTCTTCTTCCAGTGTCTGTTCCAGTTTCGACGGTGGAAGGTGATCACAAATTCTCTCCATGGTTTGGCAAACATGGACCCATGCTCCCTTCTGAAAAGGTTCCTGGTCTTGCAATGCCTTAACCAGAACATGGAACCGATCAATTTGCCCAATATCAACATACTTGGCTCTTATGCTTAGGTCATTCAAACAAGCCGTAATCTTGCAATAATTGAGAATAAAATCTGTAACTTGTCCTTCTGTGATTGGATCCTTCCATTCATCAATTTTAGAGACATCACTTTCAAAGTTGATCCATGCTGGTTTTAATTCTTCTTTTACCAAAAGGTTTTCATCATCGTCGGTAAAACTCAAGAAATCCAATTCTGAAAGGTTCTATAAATATCCCAGGGAGGTATGCTGCTCCTGCTCAAATACATCCAAAAGTTGCTTTGCCTTTTGATTTTTCCTCACCTTGAAGAAGAAGGTACGAACCGTGGCTTGGGCAGTGGACCAATCTCGAGCTGTCTGACTCATTACTGTAACCTACAAATCTTCGTACTTAATGCTTTGTACCTTAAAATCTAAATCAATTTGGCTTCTTATCTCCTGGATTACCTCATCCACTATTGGTCCGTTTTGCGTAGAAGCATTCTGGGCTTTGGTGATGTACAAAAATATTGAGAGGGCACTAGAGGCCAGAGATCTAAAATTTTTGAGCAAATGCGAGCGGATTTCTTTGATTTTGTTTCTATCAAACAACTCTAAACTTTCCTTCTCATGCAACCGTAATTGCATATGCAAGATTCTCTCTTCAAACCCTTTGACCCTTACTTTAGCTTCAACCTAAATTTTGCTCTTGTTTTCTACTTCGTTCTGCAGTTGATCCATCTACTATTTCAAGGCATCCCTTTCCTACCTCATTTGCTTGTATTGCTTCTGCGCATCTTCTAACAATGAGTGGGTTATAGCTAGATCTTCTTCTAGCTTGACATTGGTGATTTTGGCCTCACAACGGTGCTGGTTGGCAATTCTTGCATGTGCGTAGAATGTTTCTATCCTTACATGCATGTATTTAGACTCATTATCAACATCCATATATTCCAGGTCCTTGATATTTTCTTAATACTCATAATTAGCAGGGGTCATCTCATCAAGGAGCTTTTGGACCTTGGGAATCTTCTTCACTTTGTGCAATTTTCCACTTTTCAAATTAGTTACCGTGCACTTCTCTTCTTTATCCAAGGAACGTCCCCTCTTTCTCCTCACCTCCTTGAGCATCTTGTCGATGTTTTCCTTGGCTCAGATAAATTTCTCTGCTAGAGGGCTCTTCTTTATCATAGCAAATTCATTTTCTAATGAGGTTGGGTTAACAACCAAAGGGGTAAACAAGTATAATTATTGTATGGGTGAAACGTCGTAAGTGGATTTTGTGGTGGGGGTTTTGGCTAGAAAAGTGATGGTATGCGTGGCTATGGAGCTAGAGTCAGGTTTTGGAGGTGAGGTGTCACCTTTGGTCTAACCAAGTATTAATGGGATAGTGGCATGGGCGAGCAAAGTGGTGGCTGCAGACACGTCCCGGAATGATGACTTAGATGTAAGGAAAACACCTAAGGGGTTGGTGAAATCATGAGATAAATTTGTGACAACAAAGGAAACTATACGGGAGGGTGATTTTTCAACTAGACAAGTATTTTTGGGAGAATGCCCCAAGAGAACTTCGACTGGGACTATTGTTGACACAACTTAAGAAACCAGAGTGGAAGAAGATGAATGCATACCTACATGCTCTAGTGATAGAGCAGAAGCGGTGAATTCCTACGTGCTGGGTTTGCTTCCCTTCTCAACTTCTACACTCAATATTTTGAACTTCTCCACCAATGTTTCCTTCATCTTGGAGGAATTCATCCACATTAATGATGTCTACCTTGGCACTCTCCTCTGACCTTTAGAACACTATTTTTCCAACATCGATTTCCACCTAGCCTACTACAGACTATTCATTAGAAGCACTGGAAGGTCAGGTGCGAGATCGCTTTGGATGAGGAGGCATCTGGACCTATTCAGGTCTCTTTCTCTTCTTTTTCTCCTTGCCTACTTGCTACTACAATGGCCTTCCAACATCAACATTGGAACCTCCAACAGGCTCCTTAGGCGGCTCCTGGTGTGTTGCTACTGCTTCTTCTTCTTCTTATTTTTTGAAATCATAAATGATTATTCTCTGGCTTTCACCCGAACCTGGGGCACTAGGAGGAATAAAATCAGCAAAGGAGAGGGGTTGCCAAAATCTGGAATTAGCTACATATAAAATAGAAAAGTCCTTATCCATTTCCAAGAGTCCGTATGACTTTTGCTTCCGACAATGAACCCTCATCACCCACCATTATTTCAATTGTTCCTCGCACCGACTTCTTATTTCTCCCCTTAAATCATATTTCATTTTCCTCCAAAATGCAGAATATGGGTTCGGGAAGGCGTGTCTGATCGGATCATACTCAAAATCCATAGGGTAAAATTCATGCCACGGGGGTAACGTCTTCATTCTCTCTAATTGCCACTCTAAATCCCTGCCAATGGGATTATTTCTCTATCCTACTATCTTCGATCGAGGGAAGACATGAAAGATTTTGAATCTAATATGGTCTCTCGTTACCCCCAAGGGGTCATGGTACCATCGCTACAGAGTCTACAGCAGACTGAAGTCCATAAGTTTATCCTTCAGGTAGAGATGTTGTTTTAGGGTGAATAAATTTATGACTCCCATATTAAAGGGGAAATCGAAAGTCGGAGCCCACTTTCGACCATGTCCGTATATGATGTTTGTCGCATCGCTCTGACGAGCAACCTCCAAAGCAAACTGGTATTCAAAAGGAAATGTTAGCAGTAGGAAGGGTTTCCCCGTGAATCCAAACAGACAGACAACAAGTCCCTAGGTCAATTGAAGAACATCTCCCTTCCTTTCATTGACTATCTTATCTGTAAGGTCCATGGGCACTCGCGGGCAAGAACCCAACAATAATTGAAGAGCGGGTCCTAAAATTTTTTGGTTAAATGCATAATATGACCTCATCCTTGCCAGCAAGGGAGTCCATTGATATATCGGCAATGGGGCTCCATCCTTGCCGCTCTAAGTAATGGAAATATGAGGAAAATACCTGTGGATATGATAGAAAAAAAGTCAAACCAAGAAAGAGCAAGGTCCAAAATATTGGCCCGTTTTAGCATTTTTAATACTAGCGAACCGCGTATGCAAAGTTCGAGCCACTCATTCTGCCCAATCAAAGAAAACTGGGTTCATGTTTGGCCTTGATGGGTCTGGAGCATAAAATTCTCCTCGTGAAATGCACTTGGCCAATGACACTTGCCAGGGATATACATCAGCATTCCGTTCAACAACGAGGAGACACCAACGTTCGAATTTACAATTCCGTTGGTCTAAAATTTCGAGCTTAACATTACGAATTCGATTAAATTAATACATATGCCCATCTTTCTTTTGTCCAGATTTTTCTCTCGATTGAGAGAGAGTTTACTTTATTGTGTCGTCACGGGAATGGGCACCGGTAAAATTTCAGGGCCTTAGCCAGTGCTTCCATTCTCTCAGATCTTGTTGGGTCCCACGTTGTTGGTCTTTAATGAAAACCATGAGCCATTCCAGTGCAGTGAACGAACCACACCACGTGTTAGTTGTTGCTTTGTCGCAATCCCTACAGTGGACTCGACAAGTGTTTACGAACACAAGGCTGACGGCCCAATCCATCCTCATTCATGAACATCGACCTAACAAAAGGTCATGCTACCATCAACTGATCATTCAAAGAAAAGAAAGAGAGCAAACAGAGAATGAAGACTCCCACGCTTTGGGGACACTTCGTTTCTCAAGTGCCCATATCTTTTTCACGTGACCGAATGAATACAGCTTAAATCAAACTTCAAGCTTTCTCCACCCCCCAGAAAACAACTATGTAGACTCCCATACCAGACTGCCACATATAATCTAACGTGTCATCAAGCGTGAGAGTCAATAAGAACATGGATAACCACGAGAACGTGCAGCTTTAAAACAATAATCGTACAATATTTAAGAGTTGGTCATAAGGAACTCAATTTCGATATCCACACGCGGCTCTAAGATAGGATCTTTCGTCCAAATTAATCCATTTAAGCACGACCGTATATGCATAATGTCGATACGTTTTCCCTTATAAATACCGGTGCCGCTCCACTCAAAACTATTCCCGTTCCTTTCTGGCGGTCGTGGCAATATCTGAATCTGGTTTTAATTTGAGAATCGTATGTGAAAATATTCCTTCTAAATCACCAGAATGAGAATCGAAGTCTTTACGCACTTTGGGTGAAGACTCTTTCGAAGCAGCCTTCAACCCATTTTTTTTGTGAAGTAATCAAACATTGAAAACCATGTTTTGAGAAGGAATATCTGCTTCATCACAAGGTCTTCACGAAGATGTTTTTGGAAGTTCATTCGTGCGAAGTACCCATCTAAGGAGGTTAGACCCACTTCGTCTCATACCCGTTGCAAAGTAAGGTCCCAAACTGGAATTCGGCAAAGCTCTTCAAAGGTTCCCTCTTCCAAGACACACACATCAAGGCTGGGTATCTTTTTGAGGCAATCGAGTGTTTAATAATTGAATTTTTACTTGCTCGAAAGAACCGAGGCTCTTTTTCGAAAATGAAAAAAGAGATATCAGTCGTAGGAGGTGAGCCCAACAAACCTAGCAGCAACTCGAGAACTGTACCCATATAATTCAGGATGAGTTAGACAACCCATAAATGCAAATTTCCCTGACTAATGTGGTCGTAGCTGCTAATTGTAGAATTGATGTGAGAGCTCGGTCACGGGAGGAGCGAGAGCATATTTCTCAGGTTTTCAAGGGTGTACTTCTAGATTTTATGCATTGATGGCTTAGAGGGTCAAGTACTCTATAAAAACCCATGAATTGTAATGTGAAAGGGGGGGAAATCTTGCTAGAAAATTATTGTAACTTGGTTCTCTTGCTATTATGTCTTCGTTTGTATACCGTAATTCTGAATCCTAAATTTGGGTGCATAATCGGGGATAGAACCCTGGAATTCTCCTTAAGGATACATAGGGGAGATAATATTATGTTAAACTCCTTTTATGCCACTTGTAGTTAGTGGTTTTTGTTACGTTAATTTATTTTCCTAATCGCTGTAATTTTGAAATCTAGATTTAGGCACGTGAGAATAGTTGAATTCTGAAACTCTTTCAGAAGATACATAGGGAACCTCATGTGATGTTCATTTATGAATTATTCTTGGTATTTATTGTTGCTATTCCAAGTTATTAGTTGATAATCGTGTTGTTGGTTCTTTCCCACAAAATTGTTCACACTTTTTACCCTATCACTTTTATTTCTTTCATGCACTCTTATCTTAAAATATCAAGTAGTTTATTAGAGGAGTCGGTCTTTCTCCGAAGATTGGCATGGAGGGCATCTCTTCCCTCTAGCATTTCAATGTTGGTCCAGGTCTAGGGCGCGCATACATGTACAAAATCCTTTCCTATGGCATATTTGTGGCCAACAGGACTTAATACTGTGAATTTGAAATTTCCCTTCAATTTTTCTTCTCTATGAAGTTTAAATGGTATCATCCCATATCATCAATGATATTTTGGTCATGTTATCCTTGACATTTATGTGTAAATTTTCGAAGAACTAAGAGTGGTCAATTGGACATAACCTATATTTTTTAATATAAGGAAATGCTTGATTGTTTAACTTTCATAAATCATATAATAAATTGAATCATTGAAGAAGAGATTATTGAAATTAGAGAGCTGACATGGAAGTATTTAAATAGAAAAATATAGAAGTTAGATGCCAAATCAAGTGCAAGTTGATAACCCACTTATTGAATGGTATGCTACTATAGATTTAGGTTGGCTAGTTAGAGGATTTTCTTCCTAAAATTTATATTTTATAATCTACCAAAATCCTTGAAGCACTTATTTAGGTCATGTAGGGAAATGAAGTGAATATGAAACATATTGCCTCCTTCCTTTCCTACTATGTTTGCAAATAAACTCTCTTAGAAATTTTTATTGCTTGGATTCACAAATGATTATGATGTTACACCACATACTTTTTTACATTTGAATTTAAATTGCACTTGGCTTCAAAGATGTGATGCTTGTTACAATGGTGCTCACTTAGATATTAGTAGTGTAGAATTGATGCTTTATGCTAACATGCATTTATACATCTCTTTTTTTTGAAGAAATTGACAATATAATCATCTTAAATTATTGGAATCAGATAATGTCTTGAAGAACTTCAAGCACATACCAAATTGATGTGAGAAGACTAAATTATCAGGGAATATTTTTTTTATCTTAAATTTTCCACTTTTATTCTTAAAGTATTGCATGTTTAGCTCAAGACCAACAAGATTTATCCCCATGAAATTCTGGTGTATGAAAAGGTTACTACTATTAGTGCGTAAGTGATGGCATGCATGACCTTGTGGTGAAGCAGATATTACTTCTATTATATATATATATTGGACATGCTTTGAGAGGCCTATTTTCAAGGCTCTTTTATTGTGTGGTGGTCTTCTTGTATTCTTAAACTACTACTTCAATCATGGGATCAAATAACAACTACCTGGTATCAGAGAAATTAAGTGACACAAATTATGAATTAGGGAGATGGAAATAATACTAATATTATAAATGAAAAATATATTGGATTTAAGAACACAAGATAGGTCAATAGATCCATATAAACATATTAATTGGGATAAAAATGATATGAATGCATGAGCACTCATCTTGTGGTATATAGATCCTTCAAATACATCTCATGTTCAAGATCTCCAAACATCAAAATAGGTTTGGGACACTCTTTCTACTATGTATAAGAGAAATATCAAACATAAGATAATGGATAAAAAGAGACAAATGACATAAAATTTATCCAAATATTCCAACCAAAGAATTAATCAAACTTTATCCAAGAGGATGAATTTTCCAAAAATATTTTACGCACTTATCTTCATATAACTCAAGACAATGAGTATTTTGAATCTCATATGAAGCCCTATATATGCCTAGTATATTGACTCGAGTACGGGTGAACATATGACTCAGCAAGGATTATTTTGACTTTGTAGAGAAGAAAAATAGCTCCCATAATATTATTTTAGTTGATGATTCTTCATGTGTTGTTGAAGACAACATTACTATTTCCAGAAAGGATAATAATAACAAGATATGATATATTACGAATGTGCTTAAACTATCAAATTTGAAGAGGAATTTTCTTTTTATGAATTAGATAAAAAATTATGGATATAAAGTATAATTTTATCAATACAAATGTTTGATTAAAATATGAAGTATGGTTGTAGAATCATGGCAAAAGGAACTATAGAAAATAGAATATATAAACTTTATTTGGAGTTTGCAAATAATATTGCTTATGTGACTGCATTATTTTGTTAGTGAATTGTAGAAGCTAAGGCTTGGGCGCTTAGAGTATCAAATTTCATCTACATTATCAAAGAAAGAGATGGTTATTGGCCTCTGATGGATCAAATAAAACATAGGTATTTGTGAAGGTTATATGATTGGAAAACAACAGAAAACCCCATTTGACAAGAGTACATTAAGAGAAAAAATTAGTGCTTTAGATTGTCAATAGTGGCTTATGTGTACCCATTAATACTAAATAATCAGGGGAGCAAAATATGTATTATCCTTTATAGATGATTTCTCCAAAAATACATGGACATACTTTCTCAAGAACAAGGATGAAGTGTTTTAAAAGTTTAAAATTTTCAAGGTCCTTGTGAAAATTAGTGTAAAAAATGAATCAAAAGGATAAGAACTAATAAAGAAAGATAATATACCAACCATAACTTCAAATTTTCTTTTAAAGACATGGCATTTATAAATATATAGCAAATAGACATAGTCCACAATTCTATAGGTTGTAATCTAGACCATAGGGATACATTCTTGCAACCGTTATCCCAAATTGGGGTACTTATTCTAACTAGGATTTACACTTTAGGGTTGAATAGTAGTTGTAATATGAATTTTGATTAGAATTAGAACCAGTGTTGAGGAGAAAATTCAAGTCCTTAGGTGATTGAAAGATAAAATAAAACTTTGGTTGAAATGATTTGATGAATGATTCAATCTAAGAACCTGCGTAGAAACCTTTAGGCATAAGCAATAAATACAATAACTCATATTCAAAATAGATCCTCTACTTCATTCCTTAACAATATCATCATAGAGCATGGACTGGAAAGAAGCCTAATGTGAACTATTTTTAGAGTGTTTAGTTGTGAATTATATGCTCATGTACCAAATGAGATAAGAATTAGGAAGTTTGAAAGTAAGAGCATTAAGTGCGGTTTTGTTGGTCGTGATGAACACAAGAAGAGACACAAGCTATATGATCATACAACTAAAGATACCTTCATGGGTAGGGATGCTAATTTTGGCGAAGGAATTCAAAACATTGTTGCAACTCCATGTCATTCTTTTCAAATTAAAATTGATGACTTTGAAATTGGTTTAATTTAGAAAAGGAAAATCCTAATGGTGATGAAAGTTCTCCTAAGAAGACAAGAAGCCTTTAAGAAATCTATGACAACTATAAGGGGGAGCAAATGAAAAATCAAATTGTCAATTATATTTTGATGATAACAATTATGGAAATCAATAATTCTCATACTTTTAAGTAAGCCCGAGAAAAAGAAGAATGGGAGCAATCCATGCAAGGTGAATATAACTCCTTGATAAAAAATCATACTTAGGAGTTAGTAGAACTACCCAAAGGAAAAATGGTTGTTGGAAGTGAATGGAAGTACAAAACTAAGTACAAATACAATAGGAGTATTGAAAAATATAAGGTTAGACTTGTGGTCAAGGGTTACTCTAAAAAATGAGTTGATTATGGATAAACATTTGCCCCTATTGCCAAAATCAACACTATCAAAATAGTCATTATACTTGTATCTTATTCTAGGTGGGAAATTCATCAAATGAATGTCAAGAATTTTTTTATTGATGCTGATATAAAGAAATAAATTTGCATGTCTCAAACTCAAGGGTTTGTGAAAGAGGAAGAAGATAACTTAGCATGTAGTTTAAAGAAGAAACTCTATGGATTAAAATACACTTGAAGGGTTTCGCATGCAAAGATTGATTAGTTCTTCAAAATTGAAGGATTTACTAGTCATCCCTATCATCCAAACCTACATGTGTAAACTTTCAATAGTGGAATACTCATTATTTTACTCTATGTAGATGATCTCGTTATTCTAGGCGATAACCTACTAAACATCAATGAAGTGAAGTCATGATTAAGGGATATATTTGAAATGACTAACTTGGGACTTCTTCATTACTTTCTTAGCTTCGAGGTATAAAAAACTAAAGAGGTTGTCCATCTTTGTCAAAAGAAATAATGGAAGGACTTGTTAGTCAAATTCAACATGTAGATTGTGCAAACGTATCCACTTAATTTTTTACAGAGATAACTTTAAACAAGTATATTGAAGGAGATGAAGTCAATCCAACACTTTATAGACAACTTGTCGGTAGCCTAATATATTTAACCATACCACACCAGATATCTTCTATGCAATTATTATGTTATTTAGATTCATGACTTCTCTAAAATTTTTCCATCGGAAAGTTGTAAAGAAAATATTGTAGTATGTGTAGGGTACACTAAGGATGGGCATTAAGTGTTCATCTAGTAGAAAATTTCTTCTTACAAGATATTCTAATTCAGATTGGGTAGAGTATGTAGATGGCAAAAGATCTACTATAAGATATATCTTCTCACTTGGTTTAGGTCCTACATCTTAGTATAGGAAGAAATAAAATACAATTGCCTTGCCTAGAGTACATAGCAAAAAATGAGACAACCAAAGAGATCAAGTGGTTAAGAAACATTCTCTCAAAATTATAGCAACACCAAACACAACCAACCATATTGCATTGTGATAATTAGAGTACAATTAGCTTACCAAGAATCTATTATTCCATACTAGGACTAAGCACATTGAAGTCTACCATAACGATATTAGGCAACTCATTCAATCATAAGTAATTCATCTCCAATATATCTAATAGAAGGTCAGATTGACAATATCTTCTAGTCTAATAAGATATTGTATGGTCTGGATGTAGAAATTTTATTAAAATCCCCCAAATTTTGATGTAACACTTATAAGAATTGCTATGTTTTGGGGTATTGACTAAATATATTTATAGGGGGGTGTTGAAAATAATTTAATTTTATTAGTAGTTGAAGGAGGCTAGTCCTGACCTTCTAGATCCCCTAGAAACCCAATAATCCATGCCTATAAATGCAACACCTAAATATGTATTTTGAATTCTTCTTCTTCCTTCATCTTCTATTTAGCTATAGTCACTCTTATTTGTGTATTCAATACATTTCTAGAAATACAATATGTTCTTCAACATATAAATTGCTTCTTAGTGTGGTATTATTTCAACTCTACCTCTAAAATATTTTTGAAGAGAAATAAAATAGCTTCTTTTTCATCATTGACTTGTTGGAGGTGCATGTTGCTTTATCATTTGACACAAACCTTCACAAAATTATATGAACATTAGGAATTTATGATGTTGAACCCTTAATCATGATTAAAACATTAAAATGACAAATCCTTATCGATGAACATGGTTCTAGATATTAGTGAAGATCTTTATACAAATTAAAAGAATTATATCATATAAAAAGAAGAATCTAGACTTCCATATTTTTGGTATAACTCCTCTATTTTCTAATTGGTCTTTCCTCCAATATCCCACTTACAATTTAGTGGTAACTTTACCATTCAACCAACATAAGTGTAAGGAAACATACAAAGGTTTTATAACTCTCCTATTGTTTATGACTCGAGGAGTATGGTGATATAGGTACACAAGAATATTTCATGATGATGAGAAGCCTACTTGGTAGGTCTCCTCCCAAATCATCAAAAGTTTCAATAACTATAATATTTCGATAACAACAAAGGTAAATAGATAAATCATCCTTCCAAATATTGATAAATCAGGGGCCTAGGTATTTTTCGAAAGGGCTAGGTAGGAGGTCCCTAGAGTTTATGGAGCAAGAGGATTACTATATTTTTTTACTCTCATTATTTTAAATCCATGTCTAGACCTGTTAGGAGAAAAACATATAAGATATTTTACAAATGAAAAGGGTTACAATATATAGGCATAAGCCTATATGAAATGCATGACACTTGTCAAGAGAAAGTGACAAGTGTCAAGGTGAAGGCATAGTGCACATTATAAATCTAACATTCCCCCTTAATGTGCACTATCCTAACTATCGAAAACAAACAAGTCAATATTAGGTAACATTCCCCCTTAATGTGCACCACCCATGTTGGAGAGAAAATGAAATATTTTGTTGAGACTGCGCTATTTCAGAAGGCTCAAATGGCGAATGGTGTTTATTTTCTGATGTTTTTTTAAATGTTTGCCATATTAGATCTATTTCCAAGTTGATGGTACTACAATATTAATTTTTGATTAACGATGGGAGGAGCATCGTGGTGCAGACGACTTTCGAGCACGAAAACCTGCATGTTGTTGATGTCGCGTCCATTTGTTATGTTGACTTCAGAGGAATATTTAGAATATTAAGAGTTTCGACGATGACACAATGACACAACCGTTTAGCATATCAGGGAGAACCAACAGTTTTGTCAAATTCTTTTGCCACATCATTTTTTTATGCATACCTTCTGCTCAAGTGAGCGCCCAAAAAATACTGCACGTCAAGACAAAGATGTCAATGACTAAGATTTGAACGTGATTTATCCATCTTGGCAACCATCCAATGCTCCAACCAACTATACAACTCAGGGCAAGCCTACCAACCATATTTCGATGTCAATGCCCGTGTTTTTAAATTATTTTGGTGACGTCAATTTTTTTAGGGCTCTAATTTTGGCAGAATATCCGTTGTTGTTGGTGCTGAGGGTGAATCACCAGATTCACCTTGTTACTTATCAGTAAGACCCAAACGCTATTTTATTGGCATGATGAGTTGTTGAAGCCACTGTAATCGATGATGCCACCAGCAAGCCCCCATAATGGGCCCAATGTTTTTGTTTATTTATTGTCATTTTGTGGGGCATTTTATTAAATTATGGGGAACATTTATTCAAATTGCATGTAGAGGGCCCACTTAGCCTATAATGCCTTTCAAAGCACGGGAGCATTCAAAATTTTTAATGTATTTCCACATGAAAAGTGGAAGTGAAAATGGTGGACCAATTTATCATTTTTTTTTAATTCTATGAAGACTTGATAGTGCCCATGCTTATGGCTGAATGGCTACTTTCGTAAAAAAATTTAAATGTATGCCCACATGAAGTGAAAGACGATTGACTTATTGGTTAATTTTTAATACTTTTTTCACATGGAGAGTGGAAGTGGAAGCTGATGGTCCATGTAATTTCCATGTGAGGAAAATTTGAAGACTGTTCTTATTTCGCCTGAGTGCGATGCCAAGAATATTCTATTCTTGAGGTTTATTTTGCTGCCTAGAGAAGCATGCTATTGTTTTTTCCAACAAGATGAAGGCTCCATTGAGATTGCAATATAGGGGTATTTATAGTCATCGAAAAGCTTTTTTCGAGACAGACACATTAGTGGTGTCCATTTGTAATTTTGAGGTTGCTTTAGATGTTTGTTTTAGCCTCAAATGTTTTATATATTGGAGTGCACTCTCGGTTGAATCCGACACTCCCAAGGCAAATTGTATGTGATCCTTATACATAGTCGCCTTCTCTATAGAACTTGGCTGATGCAGCAGTTGGTCGTCGATAGGATGAGAGGTCACCATAAAGATACCTAATCTAGGGACTATAGACATAGACACCCTAGACTCTATCCGAGGTCTTTTTCGGATAAAATTATGAAGACTACAGATGAAGACACTTCAAAAGATTCTCTTTTATTCTTCTTTCTTCTTCTCCTCCAATTGAATTCTATGGCTCATTTTATTGTATTTTATGGCTTGTTTTTCTATTGTATTAAGGTGCATTTTTAGTAGATACCGACACCTTCGAGATTGTTCACCATGAGGGGAGATTATATTCATGGTGGATCTAGTCAGTGACCTATGAAAGGTAACATCCTCTGAGGATGACCTGCCTAAAATATTTCATTTTCTCTCCAACATGGGCGGCGCTATCGAGTCTTGAAATCTGAGCAACCTAAAATAATTGCAGCCCATGACACTGGTACAGGAACACTTGACAGAAGGGCTTGTGATACATTGGGATATCTGAAAATGACCACACAGCCAAATATAACTCCAAGAAAATTACCTTCTACAAAATACAATCAACAAACACAGGCTCCCATGCTCACATGAATAATGGATCATACGCCACTCAACCTGCTATGTTATTATTTTTGGTTCAAATTTCTCATAATATTTGCAGTATTTCATTTGAACATTACCATTGTCCACAATAATAGCAACACAGATAATATTTCATCTCCTTCCAACGGCAAATATTCATGGCCATCAAATCACTGAACTCCAATTTGAACAGTTTGAACAGATGAATAGTTTACTTTCAGATTCTTGTAGCATCGGATGGTGTTATGATAGTGCTCATCTCAGCTCTCATATAGAACTTTAACTCTAAGCGCTATCATATCATATCTCTGAGCACTGTGAATGCATCCAGGCTAGATCTGTAGGCACACAGAAAAATAGTCAACTATGTGCGAGGCACAAACTCTGCCATATGCACATGTTCACAGTCAAGGAGAGGGCCAAAAATCCAGATTACATCTACTTCTACTCAGCAATGGTGTCGAGAGGAAAGAGACCGATCTCAAGAATGCACTTAGAAACTCTTATTTCAACTAGCAGTTTTCAATGAGGCTATATGGCTACTGTTGTGTCCACCTATGCCATGCCCCATATGGAAGGAGGCACTACCTTCTTCAATAGAAACCCCTGGAGGTGGTCTTTATGGACTCCTCTACTGCGGTGGCTGGCTGCCGCTCACACTCACAGATCATGGATACTGTCTTTATCAAACATAGCTTCAAATGAAATTTGTTTAACAAAATTGCTCACTGCACTAACAAACACAAAAATGAATCAGAGCTCAATCTCCATTTTTTTCTTTATCTCGCCATAGATCCATGGGTTCACAATCACCGAAACCAATCGCCACATGGCTCCAAGCTTGAAGCTTGAGGGGCAGCCATGGGTTTTTTTCATTATACATCTGGTTTCTGATCCATATCATGGATGGAGAGCATAATCCCTCAGTATGCAAAAAAAAAAATGGAAGAAAAAATGAAGGGAAATAATGAGGGAAGGAGGGAAGATTTCCATGAGGGAAATCCCCCCTCAAGGGTTTCACAGGGCAGGGAAAGCTTGCTCTGAGGGTAGGGAAATCTTGCTCTGATACCAAATGTTAGGAGAAAAACATATAAGATATTTTAAAAATGAAAAGAGTTACAATATATTGGCATAAGCCTATATGAAACACATGACACATGTCAAGAGAAATTGACAAGTTTCAAGGTGAAGGCATAGTGCACATTATAAATCTAACGAGACCGAGATAAGGTTCTAATAGTTATGCCAAAATTATGACACTCAAATTGTAGGTTTAGTTGATAAAATCAAAAGGAATACAAATAATCCAAACTTACAGAGACTCGTAGGTGGTAATAAACTAAATGCTTGGTGTTTTTAGGATGGAAATATGACTCTACAATCCATCTTCTCTCAAATAAAATAAGTTGTGGTTGGAAGTGAAGCTTTTAGTTTTTGGCATATTTATAGAGAACTAAATAGGAAAGCGGATGAACTCTCAAATAATGTGCTTCAGATTGAACCAAGTACATGCTTAGTACACGAATTCAATGAGGGCAATGCATTGTAGTTGGTCCATATTTTTATATGGATGATAAATTAACTCTAGTTAAAACAATCGCAGTTAAATTAACCTTTTCAAAAAAAATCAGAATTAGTGATTTAAAATATGTTGGCAGGTTGAAAAGGTATCTAAGGATAAAACTTAACCTATAAAAATAATTAATTATGATGTATAAGTGACATAATTTTTAGATGGAAATACCCAAAATGTATATGAAGAGGTTTTTATTAGCTGTAAGGGCACTTACAAGATTACCACGTTCATACGAGCATATCAATGAAGTCTAGTGTACACACTTTTGCCAAAAACCACTCGAACTTGTACAACAACGAGAAGACACCAACGTTCGAATTTACAATTTCGTTGGTCTAAAATTTCGAGCTTAGCATTACGAATTCGATTAAATTAATACATATGCGCATCTTTATTTTGTCCAAATTTTTCCCTCGATTGAGATAGTTTATTTTATTGTGTCATCATGGGAACGGGCACGGGTAAAATTTTAGGGCCTTATCCAGTGCTTCCATTCTCTCAGATCTTATTAGGTCCCACTTTTTTGGTCTTTAATGAAAACCATGAGCCATTACAGTGCAGTGAACGAACAACACCACGTGTTAGTTGTTGCTTTGTCACAATCCCTATAGTGGACTCGACAAGTATTTACGAACACAAAGCTGACGGCCCAATCCATCCTCATTCATGAACATCAACCTAACAAAAGGTTATGTTAACATCAACCGATCAACATTCCTTGCGGCTCGCAGGGAAACGAGCTCACAATCGGTGTGAGGACCCTTCAACCTTCATCCATTGGGCCAGAGTTACCTCCAGACCATTCTCCTTTCTACTTCTCTTGTTCTGAGGGTCCCTCCCCAACTACCTTTTTTCCTCTTTCATCTTCTTCTTCCAGTGTCTATTCCAGTTTTGGTGGTGGAAGGTGATCACAAATTCTCTCCATGGTTTGGCGAACATGGACCCATGCTCCCTTCTGAAAAGGTTCCCGGTCTTGTAGTGCCTTAACCAGAACATGGAACCGATCAATTTGCCCAATATCAACATACTTGGCTCTTATGCTTAGGTCATTCAAACAAGCCATAATCTTGCAATAATTGAGAATAAAATCTGTAACTTTGTCCTTCCGTGGTCGGCTCCTTCCATTCATCAATTTTAGAGAAATCACTTTCAAAGCTGAGCCATGCTGGTTTTAATTCTTCTTTTACCAAAAGGTTTTCATCATCGTCGGTAAAACTCAAGAAATCCAATTCTGAAAGGTTCTATAAATATCCCAGGGAGGTATGCTGCTCCTACTCAAATACATCCAAAAGTTGCTTTGCCTTCTGAGTTTTCCTCACCTTGAAGAAGAAGGTACGAACCGTGGCTTGGGCAGTGGACCAATCTCAAGTTGTCTGACTCATAGCTATAACCTACAAATCTTGGTACTTAATGCTTTGTACCTCAAAATCTAAATCAAGTTGGCTTCTTATCTCCTAGATTACCTCATCCACTATTGGTCCGTTTTGCGTAGAAGCATTCTGGGCTTTGGTGATGTACGAAAATATTGAGAGGGCACTAGAGGCCCGAGATCTAAAATTTTTGAGCAAATGCGAGCGGATGTCTTTGATTTTTTTTCTATCAAACAACTCTAAACTTTCCTTCTCATGCAACCGCAATTGCATATGCAAGATTCTCTCTTCAAACCCTTTGACCCTTACTTTAGCTTCAGCCTAAATTTTGCTCTGGTTTTCTACTTCATTCTGCAGTTGATCCATCTGCTATTTCAAGGCATCCCTTTCCTACCTCATTTGCTTGTATTGCTTCTGCGCATCTTCTAACAATGAGTGGGTTATAGCTAGATCTTCTTCTAGCTTGAAATTGGTGTTTTTGGCCTCACAACGGTGCTGGTTGGCAATTCTTGCATGTGCGCAGAATGTTTCTATCCTTACATTCATGGATTTAGACTCATTATCAACATCCATATATTCCAGGTCCTTGATCTTTTCTTAATACTCATAATCAGTAGGGGTCATCTCATCCAGGAGCTTTTGGACCTTGGGAATCTTCTTCACTTTATGCAATTTTCCACTTTTCAAATCAGTTACCGTGCACTTCTCTTCTTTATCCAAGGAATGTCCCCTCTTTCTCCTCACCTCCTTGAGCATCTTGTCGATGTTTTCCTGGGCTCAGATAAATTTCTCTGCTAGAGGGCTCTTCTTTATCATAGCTAATTCATTTTCTAATGAGGTTGGGTTAACAACCAAAGGGGTAAACAAGTATAATTATTATATGGGTGAAACATCGTAAGTGGATTTTGTGGTGGGGGTTTTGGCTAGAAAAGTGATGGTATGCGTGGCTATGGAGCAGGAGTCAGGTTTTGGAGGTGAGGTGTCACCTTTGGTCTAACCAAGTATTAATGGGATAGTGGCATGGGAAAGCTAAGTGGTGGCTATGAAAACGTCCTGGACTGATGACTTAGATGTAATGGAAACACCTAAGGGGTTGGTGGAATCATGAGATAAATTTGTGACAACAAAGGAAACTATACGGGAGGGTGATTTTTCAACTAGACAAGTATTTTTGGGAGAATGCCCTGAGAGAACTTCGACTGGCACTATTGTTGACACAACTTAAGAAACCAGAGTGGAAGAAGATGAATGCATACCTGTGTGCTCTAGTGATAGAGCAGAAGCGGTGAATTCCTATGTGCTAGGTTTGCTTCCCTTCTCAACTTCTACACTCAATATTTTGAAATTCTCCACCAACATTTGCTTCATCTTGGAGGAATTCATCCACATTAATGATGTCTACCTTGGCACTCTCCTCTGTCCTTTAGAACACTATTTTTCCAACATCGATTTCCACCTACCCTATTGCAGACTATTCATTAGAAGCACTGGAAGGTCAGGTGTGAGATCGCTTTGGATGAGGAGGCATCTGGACCTATTTAGGTCTCTTTCTCTTCTTTTTCTCCTTGCCTACTTGCTGCTACAATGGTCTTCCAACATCAACATTGGAACCTCCAATAGGCTCCTTACGCAATCCTGGTGTGTTGCTACTGCTTATTCTTCTTCTTATTTTTTGAAATCATCAATGATTATTCTTGGGCTTTCACCCGAACCTAGGGCACTAGGAGGAATAAAATCAGCAAAGGAGAGGAGTTGCCAAAATCCGAAATTAGCTACATATAAAATAGAAAAGTCCTTATCCATTTCCAAGAGTTCGTATGACTTTTGCTTCTGACAATGAACCCTCATCACCCACCATTCTTTCAATTGTGCCTCGTCCCAACTTCTTATTTCTCCCCTTAAATCATATTTCATTTTCCTCCAAAATGTAGAATATGGGTTTGGGAAGAGGTGTCTGATCGGATCATACTCAAAATCCATAGGGTAAAATTCATGCCACGGGGGCAACATCTTCATTCTCTCTAAGTGCCACTCTAAATCCCTGTCGATGGGATTATTTCTTTATTCTACTATCTTCGGTCGAGGGAAGACATGAAATTTTTTGAATCTAATATGGTCTCTTGTTACCCCCAAGGGGTCATGGTACCATTGCTGCAGGGTCTATAGCAGACTGAAGTAGGTAAGTTTATCCTTCAGGTAGAGATGTTGTTTTAGGGTGAATAAATCTACGACTCCCATATTGAAGGGGAAATCGCAAGTTGGAGCCCACTTTTGACCATGTCCGTATATGATGTTTGTCACATCGCTCTGACGAGCAACCTCCAAAGAAAACTGGTATTCAAAAGGAAATGTTGGTAGTAGGAATGGTTTGCCCGTGAATCCAAACAGACAGACAACAAGTCCCTTGGTCAATTGAAAAACATCTCCCTTCCTTTCATTGACTATCTTATCTCTAAGGTCCACGGGCACTCGCGGGCAAGAACCCTGCAATAATTGAAGAGCGGGTCCTAAAAATTGCTGGTTAAATGCATAATACGACCCCATCCTTGCCAGGAGGGGAGTCCACTGATATATCGGCAATGGGGCTCCATCCTTGCTGCTTTAAGTAATGGAAATATGAGGAAAATACCAGTGGGTATGATAGAAAAAAATCCAAACCAAGAAAGAGCAAGGTCTAAAATATTGGCTTGTTTCAGCACTTTTAATACTAGCGAACCGCGTATGCAAAGTTTGAGCCACCCATTTTTCCCAATCAAAGAAAACTGGGTTCATGATTGGCCTTGATAGGTCTGGAGCATAAAATTCTCCTCGTGAAATGCACTTGGCCAATGACACTTGCTAGGGATATACATCATCATCTATGGATAGGCGCATGACCCAAGCAATGATGGAAAAGATTTCTATGTTTTTAAAATCCTTCAGAGGATGAGGCATCTGCGATAGCTTACCTGAAGGGAGCCCATCCTTGAGATTTTCACTTAAGAATTTCACCATGTGGCTAGAAGTGTTGAATCTATCCATTTGTTCACTTAGAATGACGTTGCGACCATAATAACCCTTAGGTGGCCCTTGCAAGGGAGCGAAGGCTACCTGCACATCCTCCTTAAAAATTGTGAATAATTTATTACCCATAGCATCCATAACTTTTTTGGTGGAGGGTTGATAATTTTTAGCAATAGCACAGATCAACTTAGGACAGTGATGCGTCGACAGATTCAGGTAGCAGTATATATGCCAGTAATATGTGGTAGCCCTCTTGTTTTCTACAGACAATCGACTTCTCATGTAGTCGATGGTATATCACAGCTCTGCGATGCTCTTTGAAAGTTCAGTATCCTTTATCCTCTCCCACATATTAATGGATAGTTCTGCAAGTTGCTCATCCTCTGACTCCTCTGCTTCTTGCATGGGCTATTTCTCAGGACATAGGTTAAGATCAACTTTCTTTGGTCTATGTTTTTTCTCTTCCTTACTCTTTTTAACCTTCTATGGGCCGACTGCTTCGAGCTCCTTCCTTTTCTCCATATTTTTGGTATCACTCCTCTATTTTCTAATTGGTCTTTCTTCCAATACCCCACTTCCCAATTTAGTGGTAACTTTACCATTCAACCAACATAAGTGTAAGGAAACATACAAAGGTTTTATAACTCTCCTATTGTTTATGTCTCAGGGAGTATTGTGATCTAGGTACACAAGAATATTTCATGATCATGAGAAGCCTACTTGGTAGGTCTCCTCCCAAATCATCAAAAGTTTCAACAACTATAATATTTCGACAACAACAAAGGTAAATAGATAAATCATCCTTCCAAATATTGATAAATCAGGGGCCTAGGTATTTTTCGAAAGGGCTAGGTAGGAGGTCCCTAGAGTTTATGGAGCAAGAGGATTACTATATATTTTTTACACTCATTATTTTAAATCCATGTCTAAACCAAGATAAGGTTCTAGTAGTTATGCCAAAATTATGACACTCAAATTGTAGGTTTAGTTGATAAAATCAAAAGGAATACAAATAATCCAAACTTATGGAGACTCGTAGGTGGTAATAAACTAAATGCTTGGTGTTTTTAGGATGGAAAATATGATTCTACAATCCATCTTCTCTCAAATAAAAGAAGTTATGGATGGAAGTGAAGCTTTTAGTTTTTGGCATATTTATAGAGAACTAAATAGGAAAGCGGATGAACTCTCAAATAATGTGCTTCAGATTGAACCAAGTACATGCTTAGTACACGAATTCAATGAGGGCAATGCATTGTAGTTGGTCCATATTTTTATATGGGTGATAAATTAACTCTAGTTAAAACAATTGCAATTAAATTAACCTTTTCAAAAAGACTTAGAATTAGTGATTTAAAAAATGTTGACAGGTTAAAAAAGTATCTAAGGATAAAACTTAACCTATAAAAATAATTAATTATGATGTATAAGTGACCTAATTTTTAGATGGAAATACCCAAATATATATGAAGAGGTTTTTATCAGCTGTAAGGGCACTTAAAAGATTGCCACGTCCATAAGAGCATATCAATGAAGTCTAGCGTACTCACTTTTGCCAAAAACCACTAGAACCTGTTCAACAACGAGGAGACACCAACGTTCGAATTTACAATTCCGTTGGTCTAAAATTTCGAGCTTAACATTACGAATTCGATTAAATTAATACATATGCCCATCTTTCTTTTGTCCAGATTTTTCTCTCGATTGAGAGAGAGATTACTTTATTGTGTCGTCACGGGAATGGGCACCGGTAAAATTTCAGGGCCTTAGCCAGTGCTTCCATTCTCTCAGATCTTGTTGGGTCCCACGTTGTTGGTCTTTAATGAAAACCATGAGCCATTCCAGTGCAGTGAACGAACCACACCACGTGTTAGTTGTTGCTTTGTCGCAATCCCTACAGTGGACTCGACAAGTGTTTACGAACACAAGGCTGACGGCCCAATCCATCCTCATTCATGAACATCGACCTAACAAAAGGTCATGCTACCATCAACTGATCATTCAAAGAAAAGAAAGAGAGCAAACAGAGAATGAAGACTCCCACGCTTTGGGGACACTTCGTTTCTCAAGTGCCCATATCTTTTTCACGTGACCGAATGAATACAGCTTAAATCAAACTTCAAGCTTTCTCCACCCCCCAGAAAACAACTATGTAGACTCCCATACCAGACTGCCACATATAATCTAACGTGTCATCAAGCGTGAGAGTCAATAAGAACATGGATAACCACGAGAACGTGCAGCTTTAAAACAATAATCGTACAATATTTAAGAGTTGGCCATAAGGAACTCACTTTCGATATCCACACGCGGCTCTAAGATAGGATCTTTCGTCCAAATTAATCCATTTAAGCACGACCGTATATGCATAATGTCGATACGTTTTCCCCTATAAATACCGGTGCCGCTCCACTCAAAACTATTCCCGTTCCTCTCTGGCGGTCGTGGCAATATCTGAATCTGGTTTTAATTTGAGAATCGTATGTGAAAATGGTCGTCGTTGAGAGAAGTTGTGAGGATTTCCATAGTGAGCGAAGGTCCCTTCCTCGTAGAGGGCAAGTGAAGGCTGCCATCGCAGCAGGTGTTGTGCGCTCAGTGGCTGCGGTGGCCTCCGAGTTAAAGTCTATTGTGAAAAAATCTGTGTCACGCAGACAGTTTTCGCCCGGGACTGTATGTTCTTCGTCTTTGAGGGATTGGTCGTCATGTGGATCCGAGATAGAGGGCGCCCTCCCCTTGGCGGGCATGATTTGGGAGAGTGAAGAGGAGGTCGATTTTGAAGGCACAGTGTCAGGCCTCAGGGTTTGAAATGTGAAAGGAAAGCTTCACTCCGTGGTTAGTATTTTGCTGTCAATAGTCGGGGGGTATGCCCTATGGCTGGAGATTCCCTGGAATCGAACTTGTATTGAAAATGACTTCGTGTCTGCATGTAAAGAATAGATTTATTTTTAATTGTGATGTTAAGAACGCATGTTGGAACAGATGGGCTATCGACTAGTGCTGACGGAACCCATGCCTACCTGACATCTGAAAAGGCAATCTCTAATACCACACATAAGACCTGAGAGGACGAAACCTTTGGACCTCTTTATAATAAGTGGAGTCGCCACTCCTCGAGACCACCGGTCATGTATAGAAAGGTGTTCTCTGTCTTAAATATGATATCCACTTCAAATGATTCATTTTATGAGGACCCTTTTACAGAGTTTCTCCTAGAGGAATTCTTTTTAACTGTCTACCTAGTAACGTATTCCGATTGCTGATTGCTCTGGATTTATTTTAAATTGTAGTTTTTACAAAACCGTTAACGGTACGTAGTTAGATTTCCTCTTAACAACCAAATGGCACGTCTCAATCAACCAATCAACAGGAGTATCTCCCCACCTTAAATGATGACAACTTCTCTTTAAGTAATATGGTATCATTGTTTGTAGCAAAGAAGTCGTTTTATTTTATGTGTAATCAAAAAGTTGCTTTTCATATGGTTACATAAATATTTGAAAACCTTATTTTCAATTATTATTATATCTTATTCTTAGTCTTCTTCATAGAAATACTTTCTTTAAGGTTTATTCTTGAACGAAGGTTTTATACTTTCTTTCAATACAACTATTTTATCTTTTTCTTTCAATACCAATTTTATAACGACATAAATTTCAAAACCTATTTTATAACAACAAAAATAAAGATATAAATATTTAATAAGAAAGACCTTTAAAAGAAAGTGATCTAATAGAAAAAGCATAGCACAAAAGGACTTATACAATCATAAACTCATCTAGAATTAATTACACACAACTCATTAGGAGCTAATACACTTTAAAACATAGAAGGTTGAGGAATCCCATCAAGCTTGATAACCAGATGATCTCCCAAGCTTGTCAAACTAATAGTAGTAACCTTTTCATACACCAAAATTTCATGAGGATAAATCTTGTTGGTCTTGAGCTAAACATGCAATCCTTAAAGAATAAAAGTGGAAATTTTAAGATAAAAAAATTGTTCCCTGATAATTTAGTCTTCTCACATCAATTTGGTATGCGCTTGAATTTCTTCAAGACATTATCTGATTCCAATAATTTAAGATGATTATATTGTCAATTTCTTGGAAAAAAAAAGATGTATAAATGTATGTTAGCATAAAGCATCAATTCTACACTACTCATATCTAAGTGAGCACCATTGTAACAAGCATCACATCTTTGAAGCCAAGTGCAATTTAAATTCAAATGTAAAAAAGTATGTGGTGTAACATCATAATCATTTGTGAATCCAAGCAATAAAAATTTCTAAGAGAGTTTATTTGCAAACATAGTAGGAAAGGAAGGAGGCAATATGTTTCATATTCACTTCATTGCCCTACATGACCTAAATAAGTGCTTCAAGGATTTTAGTAGATTATAAAATATAAATTTTAGGAAGAAAATCCTCTAACTAGCCAACCTAAATCTATAGTAGCATACCATTCAATAAGTGGGTTATCAACTTGCACTTGATTTGGCATCTAACTTCTATATTTTTCTATTTAAATACTTCCATGTCAGCTCTCTAATTTCAATAATCTCTTCTTCAATGATTCAATTTATTATATGATTTATGAAATTTAAACAATCAAGCATTTCCTTATATTAAAAAATATAGGTTATGTCCAATTGACCACTCTTAGTTCTTCGAAAATTTACACATAAATGTCAAGGATAACATGACCAAAATATCATTGATGATATGGGATGATACCATTTAAACTTCATAGAGAAGAAAAATTGAAGGGATATTTAAAATTCACAGTATTGAGTCATTTTGGCCACAAATATGCCACAAGAAAGGATTTTGTACATGTATACGTGCCCTAGACCTGGACCAATATTGAAAGGCCGGAGGGAAGAGATGCCCTCCGTGCCAATCTTTGGAGAAAGACCGACTCCTCTACTAAACTACTTGATATTTTAAGATAAGAGTGCATGAAAGAAATAAAAGTGATAGGGTAAAAAGTGTGAACAATTTTGTGGGAAAGAACCAACAACACGATTATCAACTAATAACTTGGAATAGCAACAATAAATACCAAGAATAATTCATAAATGAACATCACATGAGGTTCCCTATGTATCTTCTGAAAGAGTTTCAGAATTCAACTATTCTCCCATGCCTAAATATAGATTTCAAAATTATAGCGATTAGGAAAATAAATGAACGTAACAAAAACCACTAACTACAGGTGGCATAAAAGGAGTTTAACATAATATTATCTCCCCTATGTGTCCTTTAGGAGAATTCCAGGGTTCTATCCCCGATTATGCACCCAAATTTAGGATTCAGAATTACGGTATACAAACGAAGACATAATAGCAAGAGCAAGAACCAACTTACAATAATTTTCTAGCAAGATTTCCCCCCCTTTCTTATTACAATTCATGGGTTTTTATAGAGTACTCAACCCTCTAAGCCATCAATGCATAAAATCTAGAAGTACAACCTAGAAAACCTAAGAAATATGCTCTCGCTCCTCCCGTGATCGAGCTCTCACATCCTTTTCTAAAATTAGTAGCTACGACCACATTAGTCGAGGAAATTTGCATTTATGGGTTGTTTGACTCATCCTAAATTCTATCGGTGCAATGCTCGAGTTGCTGCTAGGTATGTCGAGCTCTCCTCTTACGACTGATATCTATTTTTTGATTGCCAAAAAAGAGCCCCGGGTCTTTTGGGAAAGTAAAAATTCATTTATGAAACACTCAATTGCCTCGAAAAGATACCCAGCCTCGATGTGTGTGTCTTGGAAGAGGGAACCTTTGAAGAGCTTTTACGAATTCCATTATGGGACCTTACTTTGCAATGGGTATGAGACGAAGCGGGTCTAACCTCCTTAGATGGGTACTTCGTACGAAGGAACTTCCAAAAATATCTTCGTGAAGACCTTGTGGTGAAGCAGATATTCCTTCTCAAAACATGGCTCTCAATGTTTGATTACTTCACCAAAAAAATGGATTGAAGGCTGCTTCATAAGAGTCTTCACCCAAAGTGTATGCTTCACTGATGGGCTACAAAAATGCTTCACTTTGAACCTTCTTCAAAATGGTCCTTTGGGGGGTGTTTGACCGAAGTACAATTTTACCTTAGAAAATTTTCTCCAATTTTCAAAGGGCAACTAGGCTTCTAGTGAGGGAGCTTCGCACAAAATTAGGCCAAAGCGGGTACTTTGTAGCGTTTCAAGGTGACGCAAATCTTCTTAGGCGAAGAGGTTTGCTAGGGAAATGGGCCGAAGCAGATGCTTCACTTATGTTTTGGCAAAGCAATTTTCACACTTAGAAATTTCTTCATCGCTACTCTACCACTTTGCAAAAACTGGGCCCAAATCGAGTGTCCTGGAAGCTTTGCTTGCGAAGCCCTTTCTATGCCTTAGAAAATTTTGGGCATGCATTTTCATGTTCTTATTTTCTCCTTGCGAATCCTATAACTTCTGCTGATGTTGTGGGTAAAGCTTCTACTTATGTAGCTTATTTAAAAATGGGACAAAAATGATAGTCAAATTTGCTAAAATGTTGTTTACAACAATAACAAGAAAGAAAACAAACCAAGAAACCATTACGGAATTTTCAATTTTACTATCCCTCCAAGCAATGTGACAAAATTGTCAACATTCCTTGCGGTTCACAGGGAAACGAGCTCGCAATCAGTATGAGGTCCCTTCAACCTTCATCCATTGGGCCAGAGATACCTCCAGACCATTCTCATTTCTGCTTCTCCTATTATGAGGGTGCCTCCCCAACTACCTTTTTCCCTCTTTCATCTTCTTCATCCAGTGTCTGTTCTAGTTGTAGTGGTGGAAGGTGATCACAAATTCTCTCCATGGTTTGGTGAACATGGACCCATGCTCCCTTTTGAAAAGGTTCCTGGTCTTGCAGTGCCTTAACCATAACATGGAACCGATCAATTTGCCCAATATCAACATACTTGTCTCTTACACTTAGGTCATTCAAACAAGCCATGATCTAGAAATACCTGAGAATAAAATCTGTAACCTGTCCTTCTGTGATTGGCTTCTTCCATTCATCAATTTTAGAGACATCACTTTCAAAGCTGAGCCATGTTGGTTTTAATTTTTCTTTTACCAAAAGGTTTTCATCATCATCGGTGAAACTCGAGAAATCCAATTCTAAAAGGTTCTAGAAATATCGCAAGGAGGTATGTTGCTCCTGCTCAAATACATCCAAAATTTGCTTTGCCTTCTGATTTTTCCTCACCTTGAAGAAGAAGGTACGAATTGTGGCTTGGGCAGTGGACCAATCTTGGGTTGTCTGACTCATAGCTGTAACCTACAAATCTTGGTACTTAATGCTTTGTACCTCAAAAGCTAAATCAAGTTGGCTTCTTATCTCTTGGATTACCTCATCCACTATTGGTCCCTTTTGCGTATAAGCATTATGGGCTTTGGTGATGTACGACAATATTGAGAGGGCATTAGAGGCCCGAGATCTAAAATTTTTTGAGCAAATGTGAGCGGATGTCTTTGATTTTGTTTCTATCAAACAACTCTAAACTTTCCTTCTCATGCAACTGTAATTGCATATGCAAGATTCTCTCTTCAAACCCTTTGACCCTTACTTTAGCTTCGGCCTGAATTTTATTCTGGTTTTCTACTTCATTCTGCAGTTGATCCATCTGCTATTTCAAGGCATCCCTTTCCTACCTCATTTTCTCGTATTGCTTCTGCGCATCTTCTAACAATGAGTGGGTTATAGCTAGATCTTCTAGCTTGACATTGGTGTTTTTGGCCTCACAACGGTGTTGGTTGGAAATTCTTGCATGTGCGCAAAATGTTTCTATCCTTACATGCATGGATTCAGACTCATTATCAACATCCATATATTCTAGGTCCTTGATCATTTCTTAATACTCATAATCAGCAGGGGTCATCTCATCCAAAGGCTTTTGGACCTTGGGAATCTTCTTCACTTTATGCAATTTTCCACTTTTCAAATCAATTACCATGCACTTCTCTTCTTTCTCCAAGGAACGTCCCCTCTTTCTCCTCACCTCCTTGAGCATCTTGTCGATGTTTTGCTGGGATCAAATAAATTTCTTTGCTAGAGGGCTCTTATTGATCATAGCTAATTCTTTTTCTAATGAGGCTAGGTTAACAACCAAAGGGGTAAACAAGTATAATGATTGTATGGGTGAAACGTATATAGAATTACGGTATACAAACGAAGACATAATAGCAAGAGCAAGAACCAAGTTACAATAATTTTCTAGCAAGATTTACCCCCCTTTCTCGTTATAATTCATGGGTTTTTATAGAGTACCCGATCCTCTAAGCCATCAATGCATAAAATTGAGGATTCAGAATTACGATATACAAACGAAGACATAATAGCAATAGCAAGAACCAAGTTACAATAATTTTCTAGCAATATTTCCCCCCCTTTCTCATTATAATTCATGGGTTTTTATAGAGTACCCAACCCTCTAAGCCATCAATGCATAAAATCTAGAAGTATATCCTTGAAAACCTAAGAAATATGCTCTCACTCCTCCTGTGACCGAGCTCTCACATCCTTTTCTACAATTAGCAGCTACGACCACATTAGTCAAGGAAATTTGCATTTATGGGTTGTCTGACTCATCCCAAATTCCTATGGGTGTGGTGCTCGAGTTGCTGCTAGGTCTGTCGAGATCTCCTCCTACGATTGATATCTCTTTTTTGATTGCCAAAAAAGAGCTCTGGGTCTTTCAAGAAAGTAAAAATTCATTTATGAAACACTTGATTGCCTTGAAAAGATATCCAACCTCGATGTGTGTGTCTTGGAAGAGGGAACCTTTGAAGAGCTTTGCCAAATTCTAGTTTGGGACCTTACTTTGCAACAGGTATGAGACGAAGCGGGTCTAACCTCCATAGATGGGTACTTCGCATGAAGGAACTTCCAAAAATATCTTCGTGAAGACCTTGTGGTGAAGTAGATATTCCTTCTCAAAACATGATCTCAATGTTTGATTACTTCACAAAAAAAATGGGTTGAAGGCTGCTTCGCAAGAGTCTTCGCCCAAAGTGGATGCTTCGCTAATGGGCTGTAAAAATGCTTCACTGTGAACCTTCTTCAAAATGGTCGTTTGGGGGGTTTTTGACCGAAGTACAATTTTACCTTAGAAAATTTTCTCCAATTTTCAAAGGGCAACTAGGCTTCTAGTGAGGGAGATCACACAAAATTTGGCCGAAGCGGGTACTTTGTAGCCTTTCAGGGCAACGTAAATCTTCTTAGGAGAAGAGGTTCCCCAGGGAAAGGGGCCAAAGCAGATGCTTCGCTTATGTTTCGATGAAGAAATTTTCACACTTAGAAATTTCTTCATCGCTACTCTACCACTTTGCAAAAATTGGGCCTGAACCGAGTGTCCTGGAAGCTTTGCTTGCGAAGCCCTTTCTATGCCTTAGAAAATTTTGGGCATGCATTTTCATGTTCTTATTTTCTCCTTGCGAAGCCTATAACTTCTGCTAATGTTGTGGGTAAAGCTTCTACTTATGTAGATTATTTACAAATGTGGCAAAAATGATAGCCAAAATTACTAAAATGTTGTTTACAACAATAACAAGAAAGAAAACAAACCAAGAAACCATTACAAAATTTTCAATTTTACTATCCCTCCAAGCAATGTGAAAAAATTGTCAACATTCCTTGCGGTTCATAGGGAAACGAGCTCGCAATCAGTATGAGGTCCCTTCAACCTTCATCCATTGGGCCAAAGATACCTCTAGACCATTCTCATTTTTGCTTCTCCTGTTATGAGGGTGCCTCCCCAACTACCTTTTTCCCTCTTTCATCTTCTTCATCCAGTGTCTGTTCTAGTTGTGGCGGTGGAAGGTGATCACAAATTCTCTCCATGTTTTGGCGAACATGGACCCATGCTCCCTTTTGAAATGGTTCCTGGTCTTGCAGTGCCTTAACCATAACATGGAACTGATCAATTTGCCCAATATCAACATACTTGGCTCTTACACTTAGGTCATTCAAACAAGCCATGATCTCGCAATACCTGAGAATAAAATTCGTAACCTGTCCTTCTGTGATTGGCTTCTTCCATTCATCAATTTTAGAGACATCACTTTCAAAGCTGAGCCATGTTGGTTTTAATTTTTCTTTTACCAAAAGGTTTTCATCATCGTCGGTGAAACTCAAGAAACCCAATTTTGAAAGTTTCTAGAAATATCCCAGGGACGTATGCTGCTCCTGCTCAAATACATCCAAAAGTTGCTTTGCCTTATGAGTTTCCCTCACCTTGAAGAAGAAGGTTTGAACCATGGCTTGGGCAGTGGACCAATCTCGGGATGTCCGACTCATAGCTGTAACCTACAAATATTGGTACTTAATGCTTTGTACCTCAAAAGATAAATCAAGTTGGCTTCTTATCTCTTGGATTACCTCATCCACTATTGGTCCCTTTTGCATAGCAGCATTCTAGGCTTTTGTGATGTACGACAATATTGAGAGGGTACTAGAAGCCCGGGATCTAAAATTTTTGGGCAAATGTGAGCGAATTCCTTTGATTATGTTTCTGTCAAACAACTCTAAACTTTCCTTCTCATGCAACTGTAATTGCATCTGCAAGATTCTCTCTTCAAACCCTTTGGCCCTTGCTTTAGCTTCGGCCTAAATTTTGCTCTGGTTTTCTACTTCGTTCTGTAGTTGCTCCATTTGCTATTTCAAGGCATCCCTTTCCTACCTCATTTGCTCGTATTGCTTCTGCGCATATTCTAACAATGAGTGGATTATAGCTAGATCTTATTCTAGCTTGAGATTGGTGTTTTTGGCCTCACAACGACACTGGTTGGCATTTATTGCATGTGTGCAGAATGTTTCTATCCTTTCATGTATGGATTCAAACTCATTATCAATGTCCATATATTCTAGGTCCTTGATCTTTTCTTGATACTCATAATCAGCAGAGGTCATCTCATCTAGGGGCTTTTGGACATTGGGAATCTTCTTCACTTTATGCAATTTTCCACTTTTCAAATCAATTACCACACACTTCTCTTCTTTCTCCAAGGAACGTCCCCTCTTTCTCCTCACCTCCTTGAGCATCTTGTCAATGTTTTGCTGAGCTCAGATAAATTTCTCTACTGGAGGGCTGTCCTTGATTGTAGCTAATTCATTTTCTAATGATGCTGGGTTAAAAACCAAAGGGGTAAACAAGTATAATGATTGTATGGGTGAAATGTCATCAGTGGATTCGATGGTCAGTGTGCTGGGGTTTTTGGATAGCAAAGTGATGGCATGCATGGCTATGGAGTGGGAGTTGGGTTTCGAAGGTGAGGTGTCACCTTTGGTCTAACCAATTATTAATGGGATAGTGGTGTGGGCGAGCGAAGTGGTGGCTATAGACACATCCTGGCCTGATGACTCAGATGGAAGGGAAATACCTATGGGGTTGGTGGAATCATGAGATAAATTTGTGATAGCAAAGGAAACTACATGGGAGGGTGATTGTTAAACTAGAAAAGTATTTTTAGGAGAAGGCCCTAAAAGAAATTTGGTTAGGACTATTGTTGACACAACTTGAGAAACCAGAGTGGAAGAAGATGAATGTGTACCTGCATGCTCTAGTGATAGAGTAGAAGCGGTGAATTCCTGCGTGCTGGGTTTGCTACCCTTCTCAGCTTCTAGACTCTTAGCATTTTGAACTTCACCAACATTTCCTTCATCTTGGAGGAATTCATCCACATTAATGATGTCTACCTTGGCACTCTCCTTTGTCCTTTGGAACACTATTTTTCCAACATCGTTTTCCACCTAGCCTACTATAGACTGTTCATTAGAAGCATTGAAATCTCGAGTGCGAGGTCGCTTTGGATGAGGAGGAGGCATCTGGACCTGTTCAGGTCTCTTTCTCTTCTTTTTCTCCTTGCCTCCTTGCTGCTACAATGGCCTTCCAACATCAACATTGGAACCTCCAATAGGCTCCTTAGGCGGCTCCTGGTGTGTTGCTACTGCTTATTCTTCTTCTTCTTGTTCAGAATCATCAGTGATTCTTCTTGGGATTTCGCCCGAACTTGGGGCACCAGGAGGAATAAAATTAGTAAAGGAGAGGGGTTGCCAAGATCCGTCATTAGCTACATAGAAAATAGAAAAGTCCTTATCCATTTCCAAGAGTCCGTATGACTTTTGCTTTCGACGCTGAACCCTCATCACACACCATTATTTCAATTGTGCCTCACCCCAACTTCTTATTTCTCCCCTTAAATCATCTTTCATTTTCCTCCAGAACGCAGAATATGGATTCGGGAAGGGGTGTCGGATGGGATCATACTCAACCTCCATAGTGTAAAATTCATGCCACGGGGGCAACATCTTCATTCTCTCTAAGTGCCACTCTAAATCCCTGCCGATGGGATTATTCCTCTGTTCTACTATCTTTGGTTGAGGGCAGACATGAAAGTTTTTGAATCTAATATGGTCTCTCATTACCCCCAAGGGGTCATAGTACCATCCCTGCAAAATCTACAGCAGACCGAAGTCGGCAAGTTTATCCTCTAGGTAGACATATTTTTTTAGGGTGAAGAATTATACCACTCCCATATTGAAGGGGAAATTGTAAGTCGGAGCCCACTTTCGACCATGTTCATAGATGATGTTTGTCGCATCGCTCTAACAAGCAACATCCAAAGTGAACTGGTATTCAGATGGAAATATTGATAGTAGGAAGGGTTTCCCCGTGAATCCAAATAGGCAGACAACAAGTCCTTGGGTCAATTGAAAAACATATCCCTTCATTTCATTGACTATCTTATCTCTAAGGTCCATGGGAACTCATGGGAAAGAACCCTACAATAATTAAAGAGCGGGTCCTAAAAATTGTTGGTAAAATGCATAATACGACCTCGTCCTTTCCAGGAGGGGAGTCCACTGATATATCGGTAGTGGGACTCCATCCTTGTCGTTCTAAGTAATGGAAACATGAGGAAAATACCTATGGTTATGATAGAAAAAGAGACAAACCAAGAAATAGCAAGGTCCAAAATATTGGCCCATTTCAGCACTTTTAATACTAGCGAACCGCATATGCAAAGTTCGAGCCACCCATTCTACCCAATCAAAGAAAACTAGGTTCATGTTTGGCCTTGATGGGTCTGGAGCATAAAATTCTCCACGTGAAATACACTCGACCAATGACACTTGCCAGGGATATACATCAACATCTATGGACAGGCCCGCGGCCCAAGCAATGATGGAAAATATGTCTATGTTCTTAAAATCCTTCAGAGGGTGAGGCATCTATGGTAGCTTGCCTAAAGGTAGCCCATCCTTGATATTTTCACTTAATAATTTCACCATGTGGCTCGAAGTGTTGAATATGTCCATTTGTTCGCTTAGAATGACATTGTGAACATAATAACCCTTAAGTGGCCCTTGCAAGGGAGCGAAGGCTACCTGCACATCCTCCTTAAAAATTGTGAATAATTTATTACCCGTAGCATCCAGAACTTGTCTGGTGGAGGGTTGATAATTTTTGGCGATAGCACAGATCAACTCAGGACAGTGATGCGTCGGTGGAGTTAGGTACCAGTATATCTGTGAGTAATATGTGGTAGCCCTCTTGTTTTCTGCAGACAATCGACTTCTCATGTAGTCGATGGTATATCACAACTTTGCGATGCTCTTTGAAAGTTCAGCTTCCTTTATTCTCTCCTACCTATCAATGGGCAGTTCTGCAAGTTGCTCCTCCTCTGAATCCTCTGCTTCTTCCATGGGCTATTTCTCAGGACGTAATTTAAGATAAACTTTCTTAGGTCTATGCTTTTTATCTTCCTTACTCTTTTTAACCTTCTATGGGCTGACTGCTTCGAGCTCCTTCATTTTCTCTTTTGAATTCTTCTTTCCCATTTTTTATTCTCAAGAGTAGCAGAAATTCAATGCGAAGAACGAGAAAAATGTAGAATTCTGGTGAGGCTCCTACACTGTGCTTATTGGTAGGTAAACAGTTTTTTATTTCTAAAGCCTAGGTTTTATAACTGCAAGTTAAACCCACCACCATTTATGGCACCTGCAAAAATTAAATTTAAAAATCAAACTAAAGAGATTGCCTTATTTTTTATTGGCTTTACGGTGTGGGTGCATGTGAGTCGATGTACTTTGAGAACCTAGCCCGGCTTTGAAATCTCCTCTCCCTGCCACCTCGTACTTGGGCATGACTTTTAATCATAACTAAATTCTCTTGGGATGTGCTCTGCCACCTTTGCATTAATCCTGCATGTTTTGGATGTTCTCCTAGGCTGTTGTTAGCACACATCTCAAGGCATGTTTTTTAAATACCTTTTGTTTTGCAACTTATAGTTTGGTGAAGTTGATTTCGGCACAAAATACTTCGCAACAAACCTCAAACCAACCTTGATCTTATATACTTCGGACTTGAAGTTGTTTTCTCATGATATCCAGGCTACCTCACTGCCTCACCGGTATCTTCACGAAAGACTTACCCCAAAGTGGGGAATGAGCTTCCTTATGAGTGAAGCATGTCCCTTTTTTTCTATTGCTTTTACAGGTAAAGCAATGGTTCACAAATTTTTTCTTTTGAAGTTGCTTTGCTTAGCTTCTTTTTGCAAATCTTTCCACGCCTTTATCGATTGGGCACTTCAAAAAAGTATTTCCTTTTTCTCTTTCAGCGAATCCTGCTGCCAAGCGAAGCAGTTTATATCAGATTTCTCCCTTAGGATTCGGGCACTATGAGCCATTTCTTTTGTTGATGACACATTGTATTCTGGCATCCTCACATTTTTTACATCTTGGCAGTGGAGGTGCTTCACAGCGAACTGACCCACATCAGCCACTTTGCATGAATAATTTTTGAAGGAGGTTTCCTTTTGACTTGGCAAAGTTGAACTTTAGTCGTGAGCTGAAACCTTATTGTTACAACAGTTTGAGAATATAATATCTATCTAACTACATGCTTAGCTTCTATAAAGTCTTAAAAAAAAGTATGTATAAGTATAAACAACCATATATACAAGGATAACAATTTTATAGAACCTTTTATTGATGGAAGGTCTTCAAGTGAATATTTTTTACTGGAATTTGCAGAGTCTGGCTGACTACATCTTTGAGGATGAAAGAATTATCCAAATTTACTTTGGTGACCTCAAATGGCCCTTCCCATAATGTGTCCAAATTGTCATGATTTCCTGGCTTAACCTTCCATGAATCCCATTTCCACATCAAGTCTCTGACCTTAAATGCATGAACAGAGGACTTCTTCTTGAACCAGTTTTGAGTGATCTGGGTATGTTTTGCAATGTTTTGGTATGCCTTATCCTGATATTCTTCTAACTATAGCAATTTGGCTAGCCTGACTTCCATAGGACTGGATTCTACTTCATCATTTAACATCTTCAATGCAAGAATTTCTATATGGGTTTGCATGACATCTTCTTTTCCATATACTAGGGCATACGGGGAGGTTTTAATCGACTTCTTGATTGATATCCAATCAGCCCTCAAGGCTTGATCTAAAATAAGGTGCCAAGTCCTTTTGTTCTTGTCTATGAACTTTCTCAACAACCTCAATAGGGTCTTATTCGTTGATTCTACTAATCCATTACCTTGTGGATAGTAATTGGAGGTGACCTTGTGGTATATCCCATATTTACAGGTGAATTCATTGATTTTTGTGCCTGTGAACCCAGGGCCATTATCTGTGACTATTGCTTTGGGGATGTCAAACCTGGTGATCAATCCTTCGAGGAAATTAATCACCATTTCTTGATCATTGTGCTTTATGGGCATTGCTTTAGCCCATATGGTGAAGTAATCAGTTGTAGTTAAGATGTGTTTATGCCCTGTAGAGGAATTCAGAGAAATGACTTCCACAAATTTCAATACCCATTGTTGAAGTGGTGCTTCCACCTATATCAAATGGAGGGGCATGGGAGATTTTTTTGTATTTTTGACAAACCACAAAGGCATTAGTGAAGAGCGTAGGCTGGTAATAGCTAGCCCCATGATAACCTTGAGTAGAATTCATCAAGGAATCTTTTCTTATCATATTTCCTTATGCATATTAGAAGAACACCATAAATATTTTGGTAGAACAGGCCTTCGGGGCGTAATATGTATCGGAGGGACCGCATCCTGAAGTGTCTTCGCTATGAAGCATTCAAATGTGGAGGACATTTCCCAGTGTTGAAATATTCAACTATTTCACTGACCCAGTATTTTTCATCTTCTTATTGGTTCAAGAAGCACTCTTCTACCATTAATTCATCCCATTGACAGGTTGTTACTTTGACCATGACAATCTTTGCAAGCTCTTGGTAAAGCGTGTGACCGCGAACCAATTTTGTGGGTCGAATTTCAATATCAAATTCCTGTATTTTGTTGACCCAACCAACCCTTTTTCTGTCCAAATCTCCTTGGATAATGAAATTCTGCACGTCTAGATGGATAACAAATATTATAACCCGACTTTGGGATACAAAATGTTTGAATTTTATGAGATATTTCATGGCAACATGCACTTGTCATTCTATGAATTTGTATTTCTCCTCATGGGGTTTTATTACCTGAATTAAAAATGTGATGGGGTGTTCTTCATCGTTTTCTCCTTTTTACATTAGGACTGCGGCGTAACTCTCAAGTTCCCCTACAACATATAGGATGAAATCCTTACTATAGTCAGGGTTAGTTAGAATGGGTGCCTAAGCGATTCGGGCCTTGATTTCCTTAAATGCTTCCATTCTATTATTGGTCCACATGAATTTGGTATACTTTTTTGAAATTTTGGACATCGGCTTGATGATTTGAGAGAAGTTTGGGATAAACTTCCTCAAAAAATTAACTTGGCCAAAGAAGGATTGCAACCCTTTATTATTCATAGGTAGCAAGAGCTTTAAGATAGCCTCAACTCTATCAGAGTCTATTGCAAGCCCTTTCTCTGATATAAGATATCCCAATAATTTTCCTTCATTTACTGCAAATATGGACTTCTTCGGATTGATTGACATACCAAACTCTTGAAATTTTTCAAATATTTGCTGCAAATGTGAGGAATGGTCTTCTCTCTTCCAAGAAAATATAGTCATGTCATCTAATGACGATAACTTTATTTAGTAGTTCACCAAATTCTAGGTCCATAGCCCTCTAGAAGGTTGCTCCTACGTTTGAAATACCGAATGACATTCGTTGGTAAGTTAACGTCCCCCACTTAGTAGTAAATGCCATTTTGTGTTGATCTTCATCTCTAATCCAAATTTTTTTATAGCCTAAAAAACCATGAAGTAGGGAAAAACACTAGGCTCCAGCTACTGAGTGCAATATTTGATCAATCTACGAGAGAGGGTAATGGTATTTTAGCGAAGCTTGATTTAAATTGCAGAAGTCGACACATAGTTGAATGTCCCCATTTTTCTTCTTGACGAGAACTAGATTTACTAC
Organism: Wollemia nobilis; assembly: GCA_028583015.1. Taxonomy (NCBI): domain Eukaryota; kingdom Viridiplantae; phylum Streptophyta; class Pinopsida; order Araucariales; family Araucariaceae; genus Wollemia; species Wollemia nobilis. Next base: position 382,281 of record JAQPPZ010017191.1, on the reverse strand, counting down.
CTAGGACGAATTCTTTATGGGATAAATGATATTAGATTCAAGCATTTTCATAAGCTCGTCTTTCATCAGGGATTTGATCTTCGGGTTGACGGGTCTTTGCCTCTGTCTGAAAGGTTTGACTCCTTCCTGCAGCTCGATTGTATGTTGAATCAATCTTCGGTCGTAACCCTTCAGGTCTTGATAAGACCATGCTACTATATCGGGGTATCTTCTGCACAAAGATCGGATTTGTTCTAAATTAACCATGGTGCAATCTGTCCTTACTTTTATTATCTTCTTAGACTCAAGCTCCAGATCTTGATACTGCCTAGCATCAAATTTGATCCTGTGAGAAACTGCTTTGTCGTTTTGATCGAACAAGATTTCTAGAGTGATCAATCCTCTTGGAACATGGTTATTTTCTAATTGGACCAGTCCTTCATACTCCTCATCCTTCAGGTTCCTTTCTTCAATAGTGGATAATTATTGGACCAAGAAATTGATGATATGTTCATCATTGTTGAAAACTTGTGAATGCATGTCCCTATCCGACACAGAGGGTCTATAAATCATCCTCACGAACTTGGGCTTATGTACCATATCATCGGCCATATAATATATAGCTGTTATGGAGGCCAAGAAATCAGCGTGTCTATTTTTCTCTTGTGGGATGGGCTACAGATTGAGTGACTCAAACTATTCAAACAGGCCCCATACTCTATTGTGATATGCTTTAATATAATGCTTTTTGGAGATGCACTTGTTGGTGACATGATTACATACCAATTTCGAATCTCCGAAGACTTGGATATGTTTTATGCCTAACATATCTACTTTCTTCAGTCCTAGGCATAATACTTCATACTCTACTGCGTTGTTGGTGCAACTCCAAACCAACCGGTGGCAGTATTCTTTCTGCTCTATATATGGTGATACTAAAAGTATTCCTACCCTGACACCATTTTTGCATTGGGTGCCATCAAAGAATAATTTTCATAACTCCCCTTGGTTAGACACCTTATTCTTTGGCTTAATGTATTTCTCTAGTTTGTGATGGTATAGCATCCTATTTCTGTTTCTATCATGGCATTGAAATCTGTTAATGAAAATTCATCTTCAAAATTTAGCTGTGCAAGGGATTCCTCCACTAAGTCCACTTGTTCTATTTCTTCTGCTATCGCATGTATGGGACTATTATTTTCTTCTTCGGACATATTTTCTACGAGAAATGTAAAAGGTTTCTCATTGTAAAATTTGACATTTTTTCCCTTGAATGAGACATCTAAATGTGAACAGTCCATGGATAGATATCCACCTAGCTTTGCTATGAATTCCCTCGAAAGGCACATGCTAAAATAGGGCTCCAAATATATGGCTACCACCTCCTGTATTACCACAATTTGGGGTGATTTGTGCAGTTGAATAGGTATATCCTTAATTACATCAACCATTTTTACAGGAGTACCATCCAGTTGGAGCACACCATGGCTTCTTTGTGTGTACTCCATTCCTATTTCTTTGCAGACCACCTTGGGCATGACTATCCTCACGGCTCTCGAATCAATCATACAGTTGTGGATGATATGCCCTTCCATTTGTAAGGACATGTAGAATTGAGGAGGCTTGTTATTTCTTATTATTGACATGGATAGGGTTTGCACTAGGGCAGGTGATGCTTATTTCCTAGCTTTCACGGACTTCAAGGACTCCTGCAATAGGTCCACTTGTCCTGGTAGCTGTAAAGCATCATATAGACTAATCTTAGTAGGGGTTCTCTTAAGTTCATCCATGATGTTATACCCTATGAGGGCATGTACTTCAGGTTCCTTTTTAGCTTTGTACCTTGTACAATATTACTCCATGGCTTCGACTCTTTGTCGCTTGGTCAATTAAGGGAACTTAAGCTTTTACCTAGCCTGTTATTTAGTTTCAGCCTGAGGTGGGACTGTGGAGGTCTGTTGGGTGTTATCTTTTGCTAGCACAAGATGTGAAACTTTGTCTAGGGCCTTAACAGGTTGCTATTTTTCACAATGAGTATACACCTTCAAGGGAGCCATTTGAGCTGCATCCACCTCCATTGGTATTTTTACTTCCTTGATAAGAACTAAAACTTGTTCTTCTTAATACACGACTAGGTCTTGATCCGCTTGTCTTATTATATTGACTTGACCATTAGGAATGCTCCCTGACAATATTTGCACGTAATGTTGATGCAACATACAGGTACTCTCTCCATGTGGAACACCAATGCACGTAGTCAGAAGTGCTCGGTCCCTCGTCAATCACGGCATTCCTTGCCGATGACTTCCCTGGTTGAACCACTTGGTCTTTGGTGAGCGTTGGTGGGGGATAAGACCTTCTTGGAAGAAATTCTTGTTGTGCTTGCTTCTTTTTCATGATAATCATGTCGTTGGACAAGGTCTGCATAGTGGAGTTCAAAGATTGAACTTCCCATAGTATTTTTGCGTGCATATCTTCAGATTTTGGGGCCAGTGGCAATGGATCCATCCTAGGTATTGGAGGCAAGGAAGGGTATTGAGGTGGAGCTGATAATGTAGGAAATACCGAAGGGACGATGGATTATTGTGCTGAAAATATCAAAAAATGCACTTGTGGAGTAACAATCTAGGTTACAACGGGGTTGGGGTTCCATGCTGATATGGGATATACAGGGGTTGTGAAGGATTGCAAAGTAGCTGCACCTAGGTATTGTGTCTACTAAAATTCCAAAAATATAGTCATCGACATTCTTTTACGAATCTTCCCCACAACTATCAAATCCATTTCTGCTTTTTGGTCCAGTTCATATAGTTTGGGGAAGGTATTCATAATTGAATACCTTACCATCACACTGATGTCTGGATTAAAAACCCTAAGGTAATAGTATGCTACAACTTCATTGGTTGGCTGAAGTCCAACGGGTACTCCTTTCCAAGTTTGATCAAACCTCACATTGAAATCCACAATCTCCTCCTGCGGGTGTCTCTGAATCATTGTAAACTATGTAAGAGGGAGGATGGATCAACAGACTCATTGAAACCTCTCATCATTTATCCAGCTAATTGGTCCCAACTTGTTATAGTACCCTAAGGTAGGGATCTATACCAATAGAGGAGATTTCATCGAAGAGACAAAACTAGGAGCTTCACCATCACCCTTTCTTCTATGATTTCATGTATCGCTGCCATAGAAACTATATCTTGGATATGTTCCAGAGTTGTCTTCCCCATGCCATCAATAGTAGGGATATTCTTCATTGTAGTAGGTGGAACCTACCCTTGTCCCGCTAGGTTTAATGGTCTAAAAGAGTTCCATGTCGAGGAGAACTTGGGTGGTTGTTGTTGTGGTGGTAGTTGCTGTTGCTGCTACTATTGTTGTTGTGCTATGTTGGTGCCTAGATTCAAAAACACTAGAGTTCCCAAAGATCGTTGTTGATGGCTAACTGAAACGGAGGCACTCGGATGATTGGGGGAGTTAGGAGGGTTTGGAGGAATACTATCCGCTGTGCTATCTGAAATTGGACCTTATTCATCAAAGGCAACATCTTGCAAGGACATTCCATGTAAAATTGATTCAGGGGTGACTATCCTGGAGCACTCCTCGAAGGCATCAATATCAAGTTCAAAGAACTCAGTTTCATCTCCACTATTCCTAACTCTCCATATATTTTGCATGAAGGCATGAATATTTTAGTATCAATCTCGATGGATTTAAGATTCTTAGGTTAAATAGAGTCGCAAGATGCTAGAGTCTTCTGGTAATGAGATAAGCATCAATTCTCATTACCACTCACAAGATGAGACTGATTGGGTTCCACCGAGCGTTCCAGAAACTATTGGCCACAAATCTACCATAGGAAAGGATTTTGTACATGTAAACACTCCCTAGACTTGGACCAACATTGAAAGGTTAGATGGAAGAGATGCCCTCCATGCCAATATCTGGAGAAAGGTTGGCTCCTATACTAAATTACTTGATATTTTTAAGATAAGAGTGCAGGAAATAAATAAAATGGATAGGGTAAGAAGTTTGAACTATTTTGTTGAATAGAACCAACATCACGATTATCAACTAATAACTTGGAACAAAAGCAATCAATACCAAGAATAATGCATAAATTAACATCACGCGAGGTTCCCTATGTATCCTCTGAAAGAGTTACAAAATTCAACTATTCTCTCGTGTCTAAATTCAGATTTCAGAATTATAATGATTATGAAAATAAATGAACATAACAGAAACCACTGACCACAGGTGGTATAAAAGGAGTTTAACGTAATATTATCTCCCCTATGTATCCTTCAGGAGAATTCCAGGGTTTTATCCCCAATTACGCACATAAATTTAGGATTCTAAATTATGGTATACAAACAAAGATAGAATAGCAAAAATAATCATAGAAGGTAGCATATAAGAGAGAAATGAGCCCAAAGTCTTTAATATCAATTGCAACATAAATTTTCTAGCAAGAGTTACCCCATTTCTCATTAAAATTCATGGGTTTTTATAGAGGACCCGACCCTTTGAGCCCTCAATGCAAAAAATTTGGAAGTATGCCCTCAAAAACCTAAGAAATCTGCTCTCGCTCCTCCCGTGACTGAGCTCTCACATCCTAACTTCTCTGGGAGTGGTGCTCGAGTTACTACTAGGTCTTTCGGGCTCTCCTCCTATGACTGATATCTCTTTTTTGATTGCCAAAAATGAGCCCCGGGTCTTTCAGGTAAGTAAAATTTCATTTATGAAACACTCGATTGCCTCAAAAAGATACCCAGCCTTTAGTGTGTGTGTCTTCAAAGAGGGTGCCCTTAAATGGCTTTACCGAATTCCAGTTCAGGACCTTACTTTATAATGGATGTGAGCCGAAGCGGGTCTGACCTCCTTAGATGGGAACTTCATGTGAAGGAACTTCCAAAAATAGCTTCACGAAGACCTTGTGCCGAAGCATGTATTCCTTCTCAAAACATGGTTCTCAATTTTTCATTGCTTCGCTGGAAAAATGGGTTGAAGGCCAATTCACAAGAGTCTTTGCTTGAAGTGGATGCTTCGCTGATGGGCTACAAAAATGCTTCATTGTGAACCTTCTTCAAAATGGTCGTTCGAGGGGTTTTCAGCCAAAGTACAATTTTACCTTAGAATATTTTCTTCAATTTTCAAAGGACAACTAGGCTTCTAGTGAGGGAGCTTCACACAAAATTTGGCCGAAGCGGGTACTTCGCAGTGTTTCAAGGTGAAGCAAATCTTGCTAGGAGAAGTTGTTTGCCAGGGAAAGGGGCCAAAGCGGATGCTTCGCTTATGTTTCGGTGAAGCAATTTTCACACTTAGAAATTTCTTCATTGCTACTCTACCGCTTCACAAAAATTGAGCCCGAAGTGAGTCTCCTAGAAGCTTTGCTTGCAAAGCTCTTTCTATGCCTTAGAAACTTTTGGGCATGCATTTTCATGTTATTGTTTTCTCCTTGCAAAGCCTACAACTTCCACTGGTGTTGTGGGAGAAACTTCTATATATGTGGCTTATTTACAAAGGGGGCAAAAATGATAGCCATAATTGCTAAAATGTTGTTTACAACAATAACAAGAAAGAAAACAAACCAAGAAACCATTACAGAATTTTTAATTTTACTACCCCTCCAAGCAATGTGACAAAATTGTCAAAAAGTCCAAATGGAATTCAATATATAGTGCACTTTGTCCCTATGATGAATCTACCCCTAGGTCTAAATGATCTATACGTGATGACCAACATAAATGCAAAGTATAAATTTGATTTATGAAGGGAGAGTTCAAATCCAAATGCTCAAGCTCTTTTGTTGAGTTGGGAAGAAAAAATATTGAGTCATTTATAAAATGATAATTGAATATGTTACATTATTTAGGGATGAAACACCCATGTAGAAGGCCAAAGAAATATGATTTTCCAATTATTATCCTAGAGCACATTCTAAAATTATGTAGAGAAAGAAAGCTATTAGATACTCTTTTGTGATAAAATGTTGAATTGGAAAATCATTGAAAAGCAAATATTTAATAGCCAATATAGTTGAAATATTAGTCAAAATAATAGTAATCATACTAACATATATAGGTTGAAACTAATCTACTCTAGCCATTTTAAAACAAATGAACACTTACCTAATCATAAGCCTTATCAAAATCATGTTTAACAAATATATTTCCCATTTGATAGTTTTACAAGTCAAAATATATTATCTAAAATATATCTTGATTCAAGAAAGCTCTTCAACTTGTGTCATAATATACATTGAAATATCACAATATTAACAATGGTATTTGCTATAATCTTCTATTCTACATTCAATATTTTAATGGGACTCCACTCACCAATAGTATCCATGGAATTATTCTCTAAGATTAATTTTAAAATTCTATGGTTAATAAATGCTCTGATAGATCCCATTACTTTTGTATCCGTATTCCCCAAGTGGGACCATAATGTTTTTAAAAAATACAACAAATAATCCATATAGCATGGGATCCTTCTTGATTGCCATTCCACAAGGGAAAATTTCTCTCTTTAAAAGATATGCTTCCCTCCAAAAATTGATTCATGTCTTAATAAACCCACTTAAGTACAAACTCAACCATCCTTAATAAAATATCTATAGGTATTGGTCATCATATAATGTGTTATGAAAATAATTAAGGGATACTTGCCTAGTACCATCTTCATTTATAACAATTTTTCCTTTTTCATCCTTATTTGTAATAATATGTTAGTTTATATATTTATGTTTCAAAATGTTAGAAAATAACTTTATTATATTATATTCAAACGAAATATATTGTAAAATGAAAAAATGTAAGATTTATATCTATTAAAATCATCTAGATTCATAAAATATTATTTTTCTAATCCCACTAATACCTAAGATAATTTAGATGGAGGTTTCTTGCAAGGTTTTATTTTTGTGTCCCTCCTAATTAATACCTAAGGTTCATAGTGACTTGTAGTACCTTGATACTACCTTGGGAAATATAATTTTGGAATGATACAAAACAATGAAGTCAAATAGTCAAGACCTTTCAAAACCCTTAAAATTTTGTGTAATTTGAACTCAAGTGTTGATTGGTTTAGGATCAATTCGCTTGAAAAGCAACCAGATTGGTTCATGAATTATTTGCTTACAAAGTGGCATGACTAGCTTCATAAAGCAAACCACTTATAGATACAACCAATTATTTTCTAACAAAAGTGAGCAATTGACTCACCAACTAGAGATAATAGCTCAACAACAACTATACATGTAAAAATAAAGAAATGGATCTTGAGGTAAATCTTTTCAGAGCAATAGTTTTGCAAGTAGTGGTATACTAATTCATTTTATAATTCTTCTATGCTTGTTAGAGGTTTAATTAGTGGCACATATCATTTGGTGCTAAATCATTTTGTTAAATGTTGGACATGTTGAGTAGATAAGTTGTTATTGATGTCAAGAGTGAGTGGTCATTGATGTCAAGCTTTCATCAATAGTCAGTGGTAGTTTCAGTGGGTAGTATCAGTTTCAGGTTCTCTAGTTTTAGTTGATCAAGACCCAATTTCAGGAAGTCAGATGAGGTCTAAAGTGCAAAAATCCCAAGTGAATAATATTATAATATTTTTATAATATTATAAAGGGAAGTTTTAAATTAATTATAAATTAATTAATATAATTTTTATTATAAATAAATTATAATTTAATTTACTTAACTTAAAGTTATTTAAATGAATTATTAACTAATTTTGATATTAATTATAAATATTAATTTATATTAATTTTTTAACTAACCGTAATGAAGGTTATCAAATTATAATTTGAATTTTTGAAATTCGAATTCCAAGCACCGACGTGGGAGAAAATTTTTAAATGTGTATAAAATGGGGGAGCATCCCACCTTAGCAAATCACCATGCCTTTGATTTTAATTAACTCCGAACATTACGAATCATGTTGCATCTAAGTGGAAAGTGTTGTGGTTTTCATGGGAAGTCAACGACGTACTAAGGCATAAGGTGAAGGAAGTGTTTCTTCCTTCACGTGTGCATCACTAGCCCACACGGTGGACTTCCAAGTGCTAAGGCACTTAGTCTCGGGGATATGGTAGATTGGATCATGCCAAAACCCCTTTTGGGGAAAGTAAGAGGTATGCATTGAAATTGAGCACCAAAATTTTTGAAAGGGTTTGTTAAGCATTTGAAAATTAATTTTTGCATTTTTTTTTTGTTTTTTAAGGTTTTAAGGGGAGTTATAAGGGTTGTGCAAAATAAATTTTTGGTGTTATTTGCTTTGTTGTTTGGAAATGGTAGTAATGTTTTTTAGAAAGATTGTTTGAAATATTGTGGTGTTGGATATTATTTTAAGTTGGAGTTTATAAGGTGTATCTAAGGAATTATCATTTTCATGTATGATTTGATGGTTAGAAGTAATAAGGTATAGTTGAGCTTTGAGTATTTTTTTGTCCAAGGAATATTTTAAAAAGTGTTAAGAGTGAGTTTTTATCATCTAACCATTGAAATTGGAAAGAAGGAAATTGTTATTTAAGATAGGTTTTCCAAGGGCACTTCTACATCAAACAAAATATGTGGGTATATTATTCCTAGTAAGTGATTTTTGAATGTTGTGAATGCAAATTTGGATTGAAAATGATTGTTTGGTAAGCATTTTTGAGTGTATGTTGAATTAATGTTTTAATATTTTTTGGAATATAGAGTTATGGATAAAACATTTTTATAAGCATTGTTGTTGAAGTGATTATGTTGAGTGAACTTGAACTAGGGTTTGTAAAGATCATGAGTATCATTGTTATGTGAATATTATTTATAATAATTGTTGTTTAAGTTAATGGTTGAGTAAAGAACTTGAACTATGATTTGAAAAGTACATGAGTATCATTGTTATGTAATATTGATTGATAAGTACTATTGAAAATATTTGAGTGAGTGTTCATATGCTTGGAATAGGGTTTGTGAGCAAGGATTATTTCATTGAATGATTGGTTGAGTAGAGTTTATTGAGCCTAGTCAAGTGGATTTGTGAAGTGATATTTCAATTTCTATGAAACAAATTGTTCTATATTTTGAATTGATTTGAGAAATAGGTTGAGTGTTGATGAGTGTGAAACATATTGAGTCTCTAACAATTCTCTATATGCTTCCAAGATAAAAGAGAGATTGAAAGTGATTGAGAGTTTGTGAAAGTGACTCATATTTAGTCTCTAACAATTCTCTTTATGTTTCTATGAGATTGTACAAGTTATAGTGTGGACGTGTTGAGAAGATTTGAGGCAATTCTTTGATAAGACTTGTGGACATATTTGTGTGAGATTTTGTGGAAGCTTACAATACAGTTTGAGGATAGATTTGAGGATAGAGATTGAGGATAGATCAGAGGATATAAATTAAGGATAAATATTGAGGATATATTTTGGTGTAGATTTGAGGACATGTTTGTACCAGACCAGAGACAAAGATTGAGCAGATTTGTGCTAGATCGAAGGGTTGTGTTTAGTATATATTTGAGACAAATATTTTAAGGTGACAAAGTATAGAGGATGATAGTCTCTAGTGGATAGAGATCCATTATCTAGGGTAGTGAATACAAGTATCTTTAGTGGATAGAGATCCATTAGCCATAGCAGTGGGGACAATAATTCTTCTAGAAGATCATCAGTAAGACCTAAAGAGAAATATTTCTCCTGTGGATAGAGATCAATGAATTTGAGCAATAGATGGGTGTATCATTTGGACAAATATCCATAAACATTGTAGGGAAAGGATTACCAAGAGAATTTATTTGAGAAAAAATTATAAGTAATATTTTATCCATGGAGTAGCCCACATTGGGTGAACCACATTTAAATCATGTCTCTAATGTGTGTGATGCTTTGTGTGATTTTTACTACTTTAATATTGTTGATGGTATCATTTGGATTAAAAAGAAAAAAAAACTTCTTATATTGTTCACCCCCCTCTCAGTATAAGCACATGTTCTTCATCAAATATGCTCTCAAATATTTACGATTATTTGGGGCAATATTTTCTCACCCTAGGTAACTCAAGAGACGTTAGGGTTAAATTGTATTTATTTTTTGGACATGAGAATTCAAAGCTACACTCTATGAAAATCATATTGTGCTTTGACATCATGATATTGTTGATAAATTGACAATTCCTTATGCACTCTATCAATGAAACCATAATCTAGGTTTATTATGGGTATGATATTTTTTCATATTGCGTCAAAGTAAATATGTCCTAGGAGTGTTCATATCAGAGTATTTCTATAAATAAGTTTGGTTAAATATATAGAGTGGTAGTTTTCTATTAGGTTTATGCATAAGGGGTTGGACTCAAAATGTACTTATAATAAAATGGTGAATCCTAATTTAAATAAAGTAAAATCAAGGTGAATCCTAAGAAAATTAAATCAATTATTTTCACACCAAATTTAGGGTATTTGAAGCCCTAAAAAGTAAGTTCTTATTTGGAATAAATTTTTACCTATTAAATCACCTTATAACTTCATAAAAACACCACCATTATATCGGGATCAAAAAGAGCTTTCCAATGAGTACAAATATGTCTATGTTTAGATATATATTGTAACAAATTAACCCTAAGAAAAAATTGGTCCCAAAAATTTTAGGTGAATGGGCCGAAATTGAGGGTCCTCATATTCGCCAATTCCTAATTTTAGAAATCCTATTATTCACCCAATTTATAAATATTCACCACTGTGCATAACCCTATTTTCTAAGCTATGAGAGTTCATGTCTCAATACCCTCTTCTAGGTGCTTTAATTTTATATGTTAAAGTTACAACTAATAGGGGAGACGTCTCATGCTATGAATTCCATATAGTTCTATAAGTGTACCTTTCAATCGGAGGAGGTATCTAGGTTGCTACAACAAAAGAGAAAAGTGGACCAAGATCTCTCTCTCATGCTTCATGCCCATATCAAGTTTAGCACTATGGAGCTCATGGTGTATGATAAATACAAGGAGTTCAAAGTAGGGATAAGTAGTAGCTTCTTTAGCATAGGAGGAATAAGTCTTTGATCATCTTATAGAGGATATAATACCCAATGTTTTCATGTTCTATAACCAATCATGAGCTTCTTTCTTTGGAATTTGGTGGTGTCATAAAGAAGTCTAGTTTGAAGGATTTATTATTGGTGGTGATAGGCAAGTGGTTAAATTCTACTTCACTTTTTTGTAACTCATGACCATGTTACTTTTGAATACATTGCACAAGAGGGTATTCGTCTTATTCCTCATTTACGTCGAGCTTGTAACATTTATTTACATTGATTTTTCCTATTAAAGAAAATCCTATGTATATATAATACCTTGTCGATTTATAAAAATCTTGAAAAGGATAAAAAAAGAAACAAACAAGAAAATGAAGAATATTTTTCTATTTATGGATGTAAAATGGTATTATAGAGGCATTTGTAAATATTGTATAACTTTTTTGATAATCCCTTGTGTGATTGTCTCACAAGAAGGACAATTCCAAGGTAACTAATTATATATATATAGATATATATATAGAACCTAAGTGTGTGTTGTAGCAACCTGGATACCTCCTCCGATTCAAAGGTACGCTTAGTAAATATCATAAATTTATATCCACCCTTGATCTAACAAAAAAATGATCATAATGAGATTGGATGAGTTATGTGGGGCCTTACTAAGTGAAGAATATAAAATTAAACAATTCAATAAAAAATCTAACAAGACTAGACAAACAATGATAATTAATGAAAATGGAGATCTACTAATCAAAGGAAATAAAACAAATAAAAACCAACACAAAAAATGGAATATGGATATGGCAACAAAATTGGCATCAAAGAAACACAAATAAAAGGCATAATAATTATTATACATGAAATACCTTTAAGCTAACTTGTTATAAGTGTGGAAAATATGGACATAAAGTAGATCAATGTTACAAAAAGAAAATAGGTGGCTTTCAAATATTCCAACCAAAGAATTAATCAATTTTTTTCCAAGAGGATGAATGTTCCAAAAATATTTTGGTCACTTATCTTCATATGACTTGATACAAGGAGTATTTTTACTCTCATACGAAGTCCTATAGATGCTTAGTATATTCAATCAAGTGCATGTGAATATATGATTCATCAAGGAGTATTTTGACTCTCTAGAGAAAAAAAATAACTTCCAAAAGGTTATTTTAGGTTATTATTCTTCATGTGTTGTTGAATACACAAATACTATTTCTATAAAGGATAACAATAATAAGATATGGGATATTATGAATGTGCTTAAACTATCAAATTTGAAGAGGAATATTATTTCTATGAATTAGATAACAAAATATGGATATAAGGTAGAATGCTATCAAGACAAATGTTTTATTAAAATATAAATGATGGTTATAGAATAATAGCAGAAGGAACTATAGAAAATGGAATATATAAACTTGATTTGGAGCTTACAAACAAGGTTGCTTATCTAACAATGCATGATTATGTTAATGAATTATGCCTCCTAAGGCTCGGGAACATAGAGTATCAAATTTCATTTATATTATCAAACAAAGAGATGGTTCTTGACCTCTGATGGATCAAAGCAAGCACATATATTTGTGTAGGCTATATGGTTGGAAAATAGCATAAAAATCCATTTGACAAGAGAAAATTAAGAGCAAAATAATTGCTTGAGCTTGTGCATAGTGACTTATGTGGACCCATTACTCCTAAATCACTAGGGGGAAGCAAAATATGTATTAACATTTATAGATGATTTCTCCATAAATACATGGACATACTTTCTTAAGACCAAGGATGAAGTGTTCAAAAAGTTTAAAATTTTCAAGGTCCTTGTGGAAAATTAATGTAACAAAAGAATCAAAAGGATAAGATATAACAATTGAAGACAATATACCAACCATAATTTCAATGTTTTTTCAAAGACATGGCATTTATAAAGAGATAAAAATAGACACAACCCACAATTTTTATAGGTTGTAATAAAGACCATAGGGATACATTCCTAAAACCTTTATCCCAAATTGGGGCACTTATTCTAACTAGGATTTGCTATTTAAGGTTGAATAGTAGTTTTAATATAAATTTTGATTGGAATTAGAACCTATTTTGAGGAACCAATTCAAATCCTTAGGTGGTTGAAAGAGAAAATAAAACATTGGTTTAAATGACTTCATGCATGATTTAATCTAAGAACTTGCCTAGAAAACTTTGGGCATAAGCAATGAATACAATAACTCATATTTATAATAGGTCTTCTACATCATGCCTTAACAATATCATCCCATAATAAGCATGGAATGGAAAGAAGTCTAATATGAACTATTTTCATAGTGTTTGGTTGTGAAGCATATGCACATGTACCATATGATATAATAATTAGGAAGTTTGAAAGTAAGAGCATTAAGTGCAGTTTTGTTGGCTATGATGAACACAAGAAGAGACACAAGCTATATGATCCTACAATTAAAGATATCTTCATGGGTAGGGATGTGAATTTTGATGAAGGAATTCAAAATATTATCACAACTCCATGCCATTCTCCTCAAATTAAAATTGATGACTTTGAAACTGGTAATAATTTAGAAAAGGAACAGCCTAATGGTGATGAAAGTCCTCCTAAGAAGACAAGAAGCCTTCAAGAAATCTATGACAACTCTAAGGAGGTCCAAATGATAAATCAAATTGTCAATTATGCTTTGATGACAACAATTATGGAAACCAATTTATCATAATTTTAAGTAAGCCCAAGAAAAATGAGAATGGGAGAAATACATGCAAGGTGAACATAAATCCTTGATAAAAAAATAATACTTAGGAGTTTGTGGAACTATCCTAGGGAAAAATGACTATTGGAATTGGATGGAAGTACAAAAATAAATACAAATCCAATGGGAGTATTGAAAAATATAAGGTTAGACTTGTGGCCAAGGGTTTCTCTAAAAAATAAGTTTCTTATGGAGAGACATTTGCTCCTATTTCTAAAATCAACACTATCAAAATAGTCATTACACTTGTATCTTATTTCAAGTGGGAAATTCATCAAATGAATATCAATTTTTTTTTCTTAAGGGTGAGATAAAGAAATAAATGTACATGTCTCAACTTCAAGGATGTGTGAAAGAGAGGGGATAACACTTAGCATGTAGTTTAAAGATGTATCTCTATGGATTGAAACAAGCCTTAAGGGCTTGGCATGCAAATATTGATTAGTTTTTCACACTTGAAGGATTTACTCATCATCCCTATGGTCCAAACCAACATGTTTAAACTTTTTGTATTGGAATACTCACCATTTTACTCTATGTAGATGATCTTGTTATCCTAGGTGATAATATACTAAACATCAATGAAGTGAAGTCATGATTAAGGGATAGGTTTGAAATTATTAACCTGCGACTTCTTCATTACTTTCTTAGCTTCGAGGTATAACAAACTAAAGAGGTTTTACTCCTTTGTCGAAGAAATATGCTAAGGACTTGTTAGTCATATTCAACATGAAAATTATGTAAAAGTATCCACTCGCATTTTTGCAGGTGTAAAGTTGAACAAGTATATGGAAGGAGATGAAGTCAATCCAAAACTTTATAGATAACTTATGGGTAACCTAATATATTTGACCTATAATACACCAAATATATCCTATGCAGTTATTATGTTATCTAGATTCATGAATTCTCTAAAAGTTACCCATTGGAAAGTTGTAAAGAGGATATTGTGGTATGTGTAGGGTACACTAGGAATGGGCATCGAGTGTTCATCTAGTGTAAAATTTCTTCTTACAATATATTCCAATTCAAATTGGGTAGATTATGTATATGAAAAAATATCTACTATAATATATGTCTTGTTAATTGGTTCAAGTCCTACATCTTAGTATAGGAAGAAATAAAGTACAATTGCCTTCTCTAGAGTACATAGAAACAAATGAGACAACCAAAGAGATTACATAGTTAAGAAAAATTCTCTCAAAAATACAACACCACCAAATATATCCTACCATATTGCACTATGATAATTAGAGTACCATTAAGCTTACCAAGAATCCAGTGTTCCATGGTAGGACTAAGAACATTGAAGTCTACCATCATGACATTAGATAAATCATTCAATAATAAGTAATTGAAGTTCAGATTGTAGATATCTTCACCAAAGCATTGAATCAAGTTACATTTGTCTATATTAGAGGTCTTCTATTCTTGAAATATGTTACATGAGTCTGGATGTGGAACTTTCATTGTAACCCCTAAATTTTGATGTAACACTTATAAGCCTTGTATTTTTTGGGGTCTTCATGAAATGAATTTATAGGGGGGTGTTGAAAATAATTTAATTTTATTATAAGTAGTTGAAGGAGATTGGACCTAACCTTCTAGATCCCATAGGCACCTAGCAATCTATACCTATAATTGCAACACGTAAATATATCTTTTGAATCTTCTTCCTTTCTCTTCTATTTAGTTGTAGTCACTTTTCTTTGTGTATTTAGCATATAAATTGCTTCTTAGTGTGATATTCTTTCAACTCTATCTCTACAATTTTTCTGAAGATAAAAAAATAACTTCCTTTTCATCAATGGCTTGTTGGAGGCACAAGTTGGTTTGTCATTTGACACAAGCCTTCACAAAATGATATGAACATTAAAAATTTATGATGTCGAATCCTTATGCATGATTAAAATACTAAAATGACAAATCCTCATGGATGAACATGGTTTTGGATGTTAGTGAAGATCCTTAGACAAATTAAGAGAACTATATCACATAAAAATAAGAATCCAGACTTCCACACTGTTGGTATCACTCCTCTATTTACTAATTGGCCTTTCTTCCAATAACCCACTTCCCAATTTAGTGGTAACTTTACCTTTCAACAAACATAGATGTAGGGGAATATACAAAGGTTTTATAGATGTCTTGTTGTTTATATCTCGGGGAGTATGGTTATCTAGGAACACAAGAATTTCTTAGGATCAGGAGAAGCCTACTTGGTAGGTCTCCTCCCAAATCATCGAAAGTTTTAATAACTATAAGGTTTTGACAACAACAAAGGTAAATAGACAAATCATCCCTCCAAAGATCGATAAATCAGGGGCCTAGGAATATTATAATGGGACTAGATAGGATGTCCTTGGAGTTTGTGGAGGAGAAGGATTACTATATATTTTTTACTCTCATTATTTTAAATTCAAGGTTGGATCGAGAGAAGGTTCTAATAGTTCTGCAAAAAAATTTGACTCTCAAATTGTTGGTTTAGTTGACAAAATCAAAAGGAATACAAAAAATCTAAATTTATGGAGACTCATAGGTGGTAATAAACTAGATGCTTCATATTTTTAGGATGGAAAATATGATTCTACAACCCATCTGCTCTCAAATAAAAGAAGTTGTGGTTGGAAGTGAAGATTTTACTTTTTTGCATATTTATAGAGAACTAAATAGGGAAGCAAATGAACTCTCAAAGAAGGTGTTTAGATTCAACCAAGTACATGCTTAGTACAAGAATTCAATGAAGGCAATGCACTTTAGCTGGTCCATATTTTTATATGAAGGATTAATTAACTCTAGTTAAAACCATCACAATTAAAACATATTTTTCAAAAAACTCAAAATTTAATGATTTAAAAGTTTACAAAAAAAACTCAATACTTATAATAGAACTTAATCTGGTTGATCAATTAAAAAGGTGTTTAAGAATAGAACTTAACCTGATAAAGATAACTAATTATAATGTGAAAGCAACCTGATTTTTAGATCATTATTAAAATTTAAAAAAAATACCAAATATATATACGAAAACGTTTTTACCAGCTGTAAGGGCACATAAAAGATTGCCATGTCCATACGAGCGTATTCACTTTTGCCCCCCGCAAAAAAAACCACGAGAAACTGTACGACAACGAGGAGACACCAGCGTTCGAATTTACAATTCGTTGGTCTAAAATCTCGAGCTTACCATTAGGAACCCGATTAACTTAATTCATCTGCCCGTCTTTCTTTTGTTCAGAGTTTTCTCTCTATTGAGATAGTCTACTTTATTGTGTCGTCACGGGAATGGGCACGGGTAAAATTTCAGGGCCTTATCCAGTGCTTCCATTCTCTCAGATCTTGTTGGGTCCCACGTTGTTGGTCTTTAACAAAATCCATGAGACATTCCAGTGCAGAGAACGAACCACACCACTTGTTAGTTGTTGATTTGTCGCAATCCTCACAGTTGACTCGACATGTTTACGAACACAAGGCTGACGGCCCAATCCATCCTCATTCATGAACATCGACCAAACAAAAGGTCATGTTACCATCAACCATCAACTGATGATTCAAAGAAAAGAAAGAGAGCAAACAGAGAATCTAGACTTCCACGCTTTGGGGACACTTCGTTTCTCAAGTGCCCATATCTTTTTCACGTGACCGAATGAATACAACTTAAACCAAACTTGAAGTTTTCCCCACCCTCCAAAAAAAACAACTATACAGCCGCTCATACCAGACTGCCACATATAATCCAACGTGTCCTCAAGCGTGAGAGTTAATAAGAACATGGATAACCACGAGAACGTGCAGCTTTAAAACAGTAATCGTACTATATTTAAGAGTTGGTCATAAGGAACTCACTTTCGATATCCACACGCGGCTCTAAGATAGGGTATTTCGTCCAAATTAACCGTATATGCATAATGTCGATACGTTTTCCCCTATAAATACCGGTGCCGCTCCACTCAAAGCTATTCCCGTTCCTCTCTGGCGGTCGTGGCAATATCTGAATCTGGTTTTAATTTGAGAATAGTATGTGAAAATGGTCGTTGTTGAAAGAAGTTGTGAGGATTTCCATAGTGAGCGAAGGTCCCTTCCTCGTAGAGGGCAAGTGAAGGCTGCCATCGCAGCAGGTGTTGTGCGCTCTGTGGCTGCGGTGGCCTCCGAGTTGAAGTATATTCTGAAAAAATATGTGTCACGCAGACAATCTTTGCCCGGGACTGTATGTTCTTCGTCTTTGAGGGATTGGTCATCATGTAGATCCGAGAGCGAGGCGCCCTCCCCTTGTCCGGCATGATTTGGGAGAGTGAAGGGGAGTTCGATTTTGAAGGCACAGTGTCAGGCCTCAGGATTTGAAATGTGAAAGAAATGCTTCACTTCGCGGTTACTATTTTGCTGTCAATAGTCGGGGAGTATGCCCTATGGTTGGAGAATCCGTGGAATCGAACTTGTATAGAAAATGACTTCGTGTCTGCATGTAAAGAATATATTTATTTTTAATTGTGATGTTAAGAACGCAGGTTGGAACAGATGGGCTATCGACTAGCGCTGACGTAACCCACGCCTACATGACATCTGAACAGACAATGTCTAATACCACACATAAGACCTGAGAGGACGAAACCTTTGGACCTCTTTATAATAAGTGGATTCGCCTCTCCTCGAGACCACCGGTCATGTATAGAAAGAAGTTATCTGGCTTAAATACGATATCCACTGTAAATGTTTCATTTTATGAGGACCCTTTTACATAGTTTCTCCTAGAGGAATTTTTTTTTCAATTGTCTACCTAGTAACGTATTCCGATTGCTGATTGTTCTGGATTTATTTTAAATTGTGGTTTTCACAAATCCGTTGACGGTACGTAGTTAGATTTCCTCTTAACAACCAAACAATCAATCAACAATAATATCTTCCCACCTTAAATGATTATAACTTATCTTTAAGTAATATCATATTATTGTTTATAGCAAAGAAGAAGTTTTATTTTATGTGTAATCGAAAGTTGCTTTTCATATGATTACATTTATATTTGAAAACCTTATTTTTTAATTATTATTATATCTTAATTCATAATCTCCTTCATAGAAATACATAATTCAAGTTGTATTCTTGAACGAAGATCTTATACTTTCTTTCACTACAACTATTTTATCTTTTTCTTTCAAAAAAAAATTATAATATACAACGCATAAATAAAGATATAAATACTTAATAAAAAAAACCTTTAAAAGAAAGCGATCTAATAGAAACAAAATAGCACAAAAGGACTTAGTACAATCATGAAATCATCTAGAATCAATTACACACAAACTTGAGGAATCCCATCAAGCTTGATAACCAAATGATCTCCCAAACTTGTCAAACTAATAGTAGTAACCATTTTATACACAAGAATTGCATGAGGATAAATCTTGTTGGTTTTGTTGGAAGTTAAATGGTAAAAAATTTGTCAACTTTTGTTTTGACCTTACCTTTTTGCCCCCATTGGACGACATCCTAGTCAACATGATTGGGCGGCAGATAGATTGGTGGATGGCAGGAGCATTAGACTTCTAATTCCTTTTTTCTATTCCTCCCTATTTCTTCTCTTCCTAATATCTCTCCAACTACATTGTAAACACTATATAATGTTTGTAACTCGAATTATTTATCTAATTTGAATATTGAAGATTTGACTTTCAATATCTGGTATCAGAGCGTAGGAGGAGTGTCTAGGTTTTCAAGGCCAGGCATGATTCTCGAGGAGGCCCGAGGAGGCCCATAGGAGCGTAGGAGGAGCATCGAGGCTAGGCACGATTTTTGAGGAGTCCCACAGGGTGCGGATCCCGAAGCCAAGCGAGCAGGCCAACATGAAACCCGAGGACACACGAAGGCATGATTCTCGAGGTGGACTACTGAAGGCGAGGTGAGGCCTGCAGACCAGTAGCAACAGACCGGACACGTGGCAGTCAGCAGGGCTGACGTGGCAGAGTGGACCGAGGCTGACCGGACGGTGATGTGGCATAGCTGACGCAGACGGCACGCGAATCGAGGAATGTTGACTAGGCGGTGACGTGGCAGAACGCTGACTAGGCGGTGATGTGGCGAACACACAGCAAGGAAAGACTGACGTGGCGAGCGGACAAGCAAGGAGAAGGTGACGTGGCGAAAGGCGATTCACCCAAAGGGAGCAAAAGGGCAAGGTCCGATTGCTCGAAGGCAATCGAACTATCTATCGTGCGCCCATTGTTTTAAACACCCTCTGCACCGAAATCCCAATGCATGTGGGATAATAGGTTTTAATTTTTTTTAATTAAATCACGTCGCCCTCGTGTTTAAATAAATGCGAAGGAGTTTACAGCCAAAAGTGGCTTGTAGCACGAGTGGTAAAGGGTCGATTGTTGCATGGGGGAGGTCACGGGTTCGAAACCCAGTGACATAAAGTTTTTTTTTATTATTGGCATATGGTAAAGGTCTTCGAAGGTCGCATAAGAAATTGGCATTAAAATTAAAAAAAAAAAATGTTTTTATTTTTTATAATTTTTTAAAGTTTTATAATAAAGTTTATTAATAATATTAAATTATATTGTTTTTTTTAAGTTTTTTAAAGAAAACCAATATTTTTTATTATTATTTAACTTATTATTATAATAAATTTTAAAATTATAATAGAAAGAAAACTATATAATTTTTTTTGGAAAAACATTGCCTAAGAGGCAATTTATTGTAAAAGAAGGAGCTTTACACCTGATTCGAGGAATCAAAAATTGTAGTGGAAAAATATGTTGTGATAGCCTAGAAGGCTATAAAAACTAGAATTTTTTTCCTTTTTTCTGTAACAAGCCTGAGAGGCTTAGTATTTTTTCCTTGTAAGAGAGACAAAAGACCAAACTGAAATTTGTAAAGAGGCATTGATGATAAGACCAAGTGGTTGTTATCATGCCCTATGTGCACTTTTGGTGAGAGAAAACGCCAAAAGTTTTGATGAAAAAGTGAGAGCTTATGGGCTACATACTGTGTTTAGTCAGTTGCAAAACACAGTAATAGCACACCAGAGGCATCCAGACTCAGGGTACGAGGCAGACTCTGAAGATAACTCTTTTGGGAGTAGATTTGAGCAATCCGAATCCGTAGAAGTTGCACCACAAGAATCAAAATATACTCATTACAGTAATTCAATGGAAATTCTAGAACCAGAATCACCTGAGATAATATTGATCAGTGACGACGAAGAACAAGTAGCAGACAATTTCATGAATCAAGAAATAGCAGCGCCACAACAAGAGGAACAAGCAATCAATGAAAGAGTGAATCAAGTCAGATTTGACTTAAATTTGTAATCTCTTCTTTCTTCTTCTTTCTTCCTTCTAAAAGCAGAGTGCTTTATTGTAACCGAGAAATAAAGAGAGTGTTTTAGTTTATAGCAACTATGGCCTCACATAACAATCTACCAATTCCAGAATTCAACGGATATGACTACGAGTATTGGTCTATCAAAATGAAGACCTTACTCATAGGGAAAGGTTTGTGGGACATAGTAGAAGAGGGTTACATAGAACCCTTAGACTGGGCAACATTAAGTGCCGTAGATAAGAAAACAAGAAAAGAAGGACAAAAGAGCAACTCTTCTGCTCTTTATCATCTCCAAGCAGCATTGGAGAAGAGTATATTCCCTAGAATCGCCGCTTGTACAACTGCACAAGCTGCATGGAAAGCTTTGAAATATGGATTCCAGGGAAGTGATCAAGTGAAGCAAGTGAGGCTTCAAACTATGAAACGAGATTTTGAAAATCTCAAAATGAAAGAAGACGAAAAAATAGGTGACTACTGTGTCAGAGTCAAGGCAGTTGTAGATAAAATGGTTACTCTTGGCGAGGAAATTAAGCCTGAAACAATTGTAACGAAAGTGTTGCGAACACTTCCACAAATATGGAATCACATAGCCATAATTATAGAAGAGTCAAAAGATCTTTCCACTTTAACATTTGATGCATTAATCGGGTCGTTAATGTCTCATGAAGAGAGATTACAGGAATCTCCTTCAACCAGCTATGGAGGCGATGATAAAGCCTTCACATCCAATGAAAATACTGGAAGAGGACATGGAAGAGGTCAAGGCAAAGGCCAGAGAAGAGGTAGAGGCAGAGGCAACTACAGAGGAGGCAATCAAAATAGAGGAGGCAACTCCAACAGAGGAGGCAATCAAAATAGAGGTGGAAACCAAAATCGAGGAGGAAATCCAGGACGAAGTGGAAATCAAGGACGAGGAAGTGACAAATCCAAAACAGCTTGTTTTAACTATGGCAAGCCAGGTCACTTTGCTCGTGACTGCTGGTCAAAATCTTCTCAAGGCAGCAGCAGTCAATATGGAAATTATGGTGAAGAAGATGATACCTCTAATATTTTTCTTTCATATGGACAATCAGAACAAAATCTAAATGACACATGGATTTTGGATATTGGTTGCTCAAACCATATGAGTGGCAAAGAAAATCTATTTGCTACTCTAGATTCCACTTATAAATCCCACATCAAGTTAGGGGATGATAAAGCTTTGCAAGTCGAAGGCATTGGAGCCATGGAGGTTCCAACGAAAGAAGGACTAAAGAAAGTGAATGACATCTACTACACTCCAAAGCTCCAACACAATCTGCTAAGCGTTGGGCAAATGATGGAGAATAATTACAAACTTGTTTTTGATGAAGGAAAATGTATCATTCTTGATAAAAACAATTGTAATCGTGTCATCACACAGGTCCCAATGACCAAGAATCGGTTATTCCCTCTCAAATTTGGTGAGCCAGGGGGAGCTCAACTTGCAAATGTAGCTATAGCAAATCCAAGTGTGCTTTGGCACTTGCGATATGGTCACCTTAATTCCGCTAGCTTGAAACTGCTAACTTCTCAAGCTATGGTGATAGGACTTCCCAAAATCAATGAACAGAAGGAGGTCTATGAAGGATGTGCTTTGGGAAAGCACTCAAGGTCAAAGTTTCCAAAAGGACAAGCGTGGAGAGCCAACTATCCACTTCAGTTAGTGCATTCGGACATCTGTGGTCCAATGCAGACAAAGAGTATCGAAAATAATTCCTATTTTCTCACTTTCATAGATGATTTCTCTAGAATGTGTTGGATTTATTTCTTGAAACATAAAGATGAAGCTTTTGATTGCTTCATAGATTTCAGAAACAATGTAGAGAAACAAAGTGAGTGTTATGTAAAGTGTCTTAGGACAGATCGAGGAGGCGAGTACTCCTCAAAAGAATTTTTAAAATATTGTAAAGCAAGTGGGATCAAAAGGCAATTCACCACTGCCTATACCCCACAACAGAATGGTGTGGCAGAGAGAAAGAACCGCACCATAGTTGAGATGGCGAGAACGATGCTTCAGACTAAGCATCTAACTAATATGTACTTGGGTTGATGTTGTAAGAACCGAGTGTATACATTCTAAATAGAAGTCCAACTTCTAGTTTAGATGGTATCACTCCTTATGAGGGGTGGTATGGAAAGAAACCAAATGTAAAGCACTTCAAAGTTTTTGGTTCTTTAGCATATGCACACATTCCTTATGAGAAGAGGAAGAAGCTTGATCCCAAAATTCAAGCTTGTATATTTGTAGGGTATTGTGAGTCTACCAAAGCATATAGACTCTACAATCCCAAGACTCATAAAATTGTACTTTCCAGGGATGTAATTTTTGATGAAGGGGGAGAATGGGGTCATCAAAGAATTTTTGTTGATGATGAGTCCCAAGATGTAAGTTCTTCACAGGTACAATAGGTGTCTCCCAAGAAAAGCAAAGGCACACCACCCCTCCAAGCCCAAGCAGGAGTACTACATCAAGTACTTCAACCGCCACTCCAAGTCCTTCTCCACAGAGATCAGTAAGTTCTTCACCGATGGACATTGATAGTGACTCTCCATCAAGAGGCAAAAGAACATTACAACATCATCCATCTTTTCAAATGTTGGATCAAAATTTCCAGAAAAGATACACTAGAAGCCAAGCTAGTGAAATGAATACAATTTTGCAACAACTTGAAAATTTGCAATTGTATGGGGATGATGACTCCCATGATCCTAAGGGAGATGTAGTCAATTATGCTTTATTGGCTAGTGCACAGCTAGAACCAGCTAGCTATGAGAAGGCTTGTACTCAAAATATATGGCAAGAAGCCATGGAAGAGGAAATAACCTCTATAAAAAATAATGATACATGGGAGCTAGTAAAGCTACCCAAAGGAAAAAAATGTGTTGGATGTAAATGGGTCTACAAGACCAAATACAATGTTGATGGAAGCATTGAGAGGCACAAGGCGAGATTAGTAGCAAAAGGTTTTACTCAAAAATTTGGCATTGACTATGAGGAAACCTTTGCTCCTGTTGCACGACAAGAGACAATCGAGATCGGTTCTTTCCTTAGCTGCCCATAAAGGATGGAACATTCAACACATGGATGTGAAAAGTGCTTTTCTGAATGGATACTTGACTGAGGAGGTTTATGTTCAACAACCTCAAGGCTTTCAAGAACAAGGAAAGGAGAACCTTGTTTATAAATTGAAAAAAGCACTATATGGCCTCAAGCAAGCACCAAGAGCTTGGTACTCACGCATTGATGGCTATTTCAGCGAGTATGGATTCACTAGAAGCAAAAGTGAACCAACTCTTTACTACCTAAAGCATGGTGTAGACATTCTCATAGTTTGTTTGTATGTGGATGATCTAATATTTATGGGTAGTAACACTAAAATGAATATGGAGTTCAAAAACTCCATGATGAAGCAGTTTGAGATGAAAGATCTCGGTTTAATGCGATACTTCCTAGGCATGGAAGTGCATCAATCAAATAGGGGGATCTTCATATGTCAACACAAGTATGCTCGAGACATGATCAAGAAATTTGCCATGGAGCGGTGCAAATCAGTTGCAACTCCAACTGGACATGGAATCCAATTGAGCAAGGATGACGGAGCACCAAAGGTTGACATGACCACTTACAGGAGCATGGTTGGGAGTTTGATGTTTCTCACCAACACAAGGCCCGATATTCAATATGTTGTTTCTCTAGTTTCAAGGTTTATGGCAAGTCCATCTGAGCTGCATCTACAAGCAACTAAAAGAATCTTAAGATATGTAAAAGGTACATTGGATTTTGGAATCCATTACCACAAATGTAATTCTGTGAAATTAGTTGGCTTCAGTGATAGTGATTGGGGCAGCAATATAGATGATAGGAAATCTACATCAGGGAACTATTTTAGTCTAGGGTCAGGACTAATTACATGGAGTTCCAAGAAGCAGACTATTGTAGCATTGTCATCTACTGAGGCTGAGTATATAGCTATCACACATGCTAGTACTCAAGCCCTATGGTTGAGAAAAGTCCTTGAAGAGATTGGAGAAAGTCAAAGTGGTCCAACTCGATTGTATTGTGATAACATGAGTGCCATTCAGTTGGCATACAATCCAATCCACCATAGGAGATCAAAGCATTTTGATATGAAGTATCACTTCATCCGAGACATGGTGGAGCAGCAGATAGTTGAGCTTAAATATTGCAGCACTTTGGACAACATTGCAGATATCTTCACCAAAGGCATGGCTAAAGCTCAATATATAAAGCTGAGAGACTGTATAGTCAGTCCTCTCAACTTTAAGGGGGAGAATGTTGGAAGTTAAATGGTAAAAAATTTGTCAACTTTTGTTTTGACCTTACCTTTTTGCCCCCATTGGACGACATCCTAGTCAACATGATTGGGCGGCAGATAGATTGGTGGACGGCAGGAGCATTAGACTTCTAATTCCTTTTTTCTATTCCTCCCTATTTCTTCTCTTCCTAATATCTCTCCAACTACATTGTAAACACTATATAATGTTTGTAACTCGAATTATTTATCTAATTTGAATATTGAAGATTTGACTTTCAATAATCTTGAGCTAAACATGTAATCCTTAAAGAGCAAAAGTGGCAACTTTATGATAAAAAAAATTGTTCCCTGATAGCTTTTTCTTCTTACATCGAGTTGGCTTGGGATTGAAGTTTTTCAAGACATTATTTCATTCTCGTAATTCAAGATGCTTATATTCTCAATTTCTTATGAATAAATGCATGTTATCATAAAGCATGAATTCTACACTACCGATCCCTAAGTGAGAACCATTTTAAAAAGCATCACATATTTGAAGCCAAGTGCGATTTAAATTCAAATGTAAAAAAGTATGTAGTGTAACATAATAATTACTTGTAAATCTAAGCAATAAAAATTTATAAAATATTTTATTTGCAAATATAGTATGAAACGAAGAAGGAAATATTTTGCAAATTCACTTCATAGCCCTACATGAAAAAAATAGTTGCTTCAAGGATTTTAGTAGATTATAAAATACATATTTTAGGGAGAAAATCCTAAAACAAGCTAACCTATATCTATAGGGAAGCATATCATTCAATAAGTGGGTTATCAACTTGATCTTGCTTTAGCATCTAACTTCTATATTTCCTATTTAAATACATCCATGTATGATCTCTAACTTCATAAACCTCTTTTTCAATGAGTCAGTTTATTATATGATTTGTGAAAGTTAAACAATCATGCATCCGCTTATATTAAATAAATATAGGTTATGTCCAATTAACCGCTCTTAGTTCTTGTAAAATTTACACATCAATATCAAGGGTAACATGACCAAAATATCATCAATGATATGAGATCAAATCATTTAAACTTCATAGAGAAGGGAAATTGAAGGAAAATTTAAACTTCATGGCATTGAGTCCAAATGGAATTCAATAGATAGTGCTCTTTGTCCCATGATGAATCCAACCCTAGATCTCAAGGATATATAAGTGAAGACCAACATAAATGACAAGTAAAATTTTGATTTATGAAAGGAGAGTTCAAATCTAAATGCTCAAACTCTTTTGTTGAGTTAGGAAGAAATAATATTGAGTTATTTATAAAATGAGAATTGAATATGTTACATTATTGAGGGATGGAACTCCCATGTAGAAGGCCAAAGGAAGATGATTTTCCAATTAATATCCTAGAGAACACTCTAAAATTATGTATAGAAATAGAGATATTAGATACTCTTGTGTAATAGAATGTTTAATTAGAAAAGTATTGAAAAGAAAATAATTAATATCCAATGTTGTTGAAATATTAGTGAAAACAAGGGTAATCGTACTAACATATGTAGGTTGAAAACTAATCTACTCTAGCATTTTTAAAACAAATGAACTATTGACTTGATCATAAGCCTTATAAAAATCATGTTTAACAAACATATTCCTGTTTGATAATTTTCCAAATCAAAATAGACTGTCTAAAATATATATTGATTCAAGAAAGTTTTATAATATTAGGAATATGATTAATATTAATCTTATTCTCTAATATTTTTTTGTAGTCTACTATTAATAAATGCTCCAATAGATCCCATTACTTTTATATTCATATTTACCAAGTGGAGCCATAATGTTTTTAAAAATACAACAAACAACCCATCTAGCATGGGATCCTTCTTGACTACCATTTCACAAAGGAAAACTTATCTCTCTTTCAAAGATATGATTCCATCCAAATATTGACTCAAGTCTTAATCAACCCACTGAAGTACGAACTCAACCATCCCCAATAAAATATCTATAGGTCTTGGTCATCATATAATATATTATGAAAATGATTAACGGATACTTGCTAATACCATCTTCATTTATAACAATTTGTCCTTTTCCATCCTTAAGTCATGAGAATATGTTAATTTGTATATTTATGTTTCAAAATGTTAAAAAAGAGCTTTATTTTCTTATATTCAAACTAAATGTATTGTAAAAAAACTCAATATTTATATCCATTAAAATCATTTATATTTATAAAATATTATTTTTCTAATCCTAGTAATGCCTAAGCTAATTTATATGGAGGTTTCTTGCAAGGGTGTTTTTTATGCCCCACCTAATTGATACCTAAGGTTCATCTCTTAGTGACTTGTAGTTCCTTGATACTACCTTGGGAAATACAATTTTGGAAGGATACAGAACAATGAAGTCAAATAGTCAAGACATTCAAAAACCCTTCAAATGTTGTGTAAGTTGAAATAAAGTGTTGATTGGTTTAGAATTTATTCACTTGCAAAGTAGCTTTATTGGTTTATGAGTTATTTTATTACAAGTGGTGTGACTAGCTCCGTAAAGTAAATCACTTAGAGACACAACCAGTTCTTTGCTATCAAAAGTGAGTAATTCACTCACTAACTAGAGAGATAGCTCAATAGTAACTATACCAGTAAAAACAAAGGAATGGATCTTGAGGCAAATATTTTAAGAGCAAAATTTTTGCAAGTAGTGACATACTAATTTATTTTACAATACTTCTTTGATTTTTAGAGGTATAATTAATGGCACATATCATTTGGTGGTGAATCATTTTGTTAAAGATGCTTTCAAATATTTACTATTACTTGGGGTAGTTTTTTCGCACCCTAGGTAACTCAAGGGTAAATTCCAATAACAAATAAGATGTTAGGGCTAAATTGTACTCAATTTATGGATATGATAATTCAAAGCTACACTCTCTAAAACCACATTGTGCTTTTACCTTGTGATATTATTGATAAATTGATAAGTCCTTATGCACTCTATCAATAGCACCATCCTCTAGGTTTGTTGTGGGTATGATATTTTTCATATTGTATCAAAGTAAATAAGTCTTCTTAGAGTATTTCTATAAAGGAGTTTGGTTAAAGATATAGAGTGGTGGTTCTCTATGCTATGGGAGTTCATGTCCCAATGCCCTCTTCTAGGTGATTTAATTTCCTATGTTGAATTTGAAACTAATAGTGGAGACATATCGTACCATGAATACCATATAGTTCTAAAAGTGTACCTTTGGATTGGAGGAGGTTGCCAAGTTGCTACACCCAAAGAGGAAAGTGGACCAAGATCTTTCTCTCATGCTTCATGTCCATATCAATTTTATTACTATCGAGCTCATGGTGTGTGATAAATCCAAGGAGGCCAAAGCGGGGATAAGTACTACCTTCTTTACCATAGGAGGAATAATTCTTTGATCATCTTATGGAGGATATAATACCCTATGTTTTCATGTTCTATCACCAATAATGAGATTATTTCTTTGAAATTTGGTGGTGTTATAGATAAGCCTATCCTAGAGGATTTATTGTTAGTGGTAATAGGCAAGTGATTGAATTGTACTCCACTCATGTGTACCTTATGACCATATTACTTTTGAATACATTGCATACGAGGGTATTCATCATTTACATTGAGCTTGTGATATTTAGCCACATTGCTTTTTTCTATTAAAGAAAATATTATGTATGTATAGTACCTTGTTAATTTATAAAAAGAAAAAAAAAAAACAAAAAGAGGAATGTTTTTCTATTGAAGGATGTAAAATGGTCTTATGGAGGCATTTGCAAAGATTGCATATATTTTCTAATAAGTCCTCGTGTGATTATCTTATGGAGGTGCTTTGAGAGGCCTAATTTCAAGTCTCTTTTATTGTGTGGTTGTATTTTTGTATTCTCAAACTAGTACTTAAATCATAGGATCAAATAACAACTACATGCTATAAAAGATATTAAATAGCACAAATTATGAAACAAGGAATATGAAAATAACAATAATATATCTTACTATGTGAAAGTTAGATATATGGGATTTAAGAACACAAGATAGGTCAATAGATCCATATAAAAATATTAATTGGGATAAAAAAGATATGCAAGCATGAACACTCATCTTGTTGCATATAGATCCATCAATTACATATCATGTTAAAGAGCTTCAAACAACAAAACAGGTTTGGGACACTCTTTCTACTATGTATGAGAGGACTATAAAACATAAAATAATGGATTTAAAGAGATAATTGACACATATCAAGTTGGAAGGAGACAGCATGAATGACCACCTCACCAAATAAAAAAAAATGAGAAATAAAATATCCACTATACTCATAATATTGTATATTTGACCCATACTTGTGGCAATATAGTATATTTGTGCAAAAGTATCCACTCGATTTTCTACAGGTATAATGTTGAACAAGTATATGGAAGGAGATGAAGTTAATCCAACACTTTAGAGATAACTTATAGGTAGACAAATATATTTGACCCATACCACACCAAATATCTCCTATGCAGTTATTATTTAATCTAGATTCATGAATTCTGTAAGAGTTCCTCATTGGAAAGTTGTAAAGAAGATATTGCAATATATGTAGGGTACACTAAGAATGGGCATTGAGTGTTTATCTAGTGGAAAATTTCTTCTTACAAGATATTCCAATTTATATTGGGTGGATTATATATATGACAAAATATCTACTACAAGATATGTCTTCTCACTTGGTTCAGGTCCTATATCTTGGTATAGCAAGAAATAGAGTACAATTACCTTGTCTAGAGTACATAGAAACTTATGAGAGAACCAAAGATATTATGTAGTTAAAAAATATTCTCTCAAAATTACAACACCAAACATAGCCTACCATATTGCATTGTGATAATTAGAGTATCATTAAGCTTACCAAGAATCTAGTGTTCCATGCAAGGACTAAGCACATTGAAGTCTACCATCACTATATTAGACAACTTATTCAATAATAAGTAATTCATCTTTAATACTATTTAAGATAAGGTCATATTGTAGATATATTCACCAAAGCATTGAATCAAGCTACATTTTTTAGTCTTAGAGGTCTTCTAGTCTTGAAAAATATTACATGAGTCTAGATGTAGAACTTTTATTGTAACACTTATAAGCCTTATTTTTCTTTTAGGTCTTGACAAAATGAATTTATAGGGGGGTGTTGAAAATAATTTAATTTTATTATTAGTTGAAGGAGGTTGGTCCTGACCTTCTAGATACCATAGGTACCTAGAAATCCATACCTATAAATGCAACACTTAAATATGTATTTTGAATCCTTCTTCTTTCTTACTCATCTATTTAGTTACAGTAGATCTTATTTGTGTATTCATTTCATCTCTAGAAATACAATATGTTATTCAACACATAAATTGCTTCTTAGTGTGATATTTTATCAACTCTAACTCTATAGTGTTTTTGAAGAGAAACGAAATAGCTTCCTTTTCATCAGTGGCTTGTTGGAGGTACATTGTGGTTTGTCATTTGACACAAACCTTCACAAAATGATATGAACATTAGAAATTTATTATGTTGAATCATTATGCAAGATTAAAACATTAAAATAAAAAATCCTCATGGATTAACATGGTCCTATATGTTATTGAAGATCTTTAGACAAATTAAGAGAACTATATTTTATAAAAAGAAGAATCTAGACTTCCACATTTTTGGTATCACTCTTGTATTTCCTAATTGGTCTTTCTTCCAATACCTCACTTCCAAATTTAGTGGTAACTTTACCTTTCAATAAACATAGGTGTAGGACAAAATACAAAGGTTTTATAGCTCTCCTGCTATTTATGTCTTGGAGAGTATGGTTATCTAGGAATGCAATAATTTTTTAGGATCAAGAGAAGCCTACTTGGTAGGTCTCCTCCCAAATCATCGAAAGTTTCAATAACTATAAGGTTTCAACAAAAACAAAGGTAAATAGACAAATCATCCCTCCAAATATCGATAAATTAGGGGCCTAGGTATTTTTCGATGGGGCTATATAGGACATCCCTAGAGTTTGTGGAGCAAGAGGATTAATATATATATATATATTACTCATTATTTTAAATTCAAGGTTGGAGAGAGAGAAAATTCTAATAGTCATGCCAAAACTATGACACTCAAATTGTTTGTTTAGTTGACAGAATCAAAAGGAATACAAAAAAATAAACTTATGGAGACTCATAGGTGGTAATAAACTAGATGCTTCATATTTTTAGGATAGAAAATATGATTCTACAACGCATCTTCTCTCAAATAAAAGAATTTGTGGTTGGAAGTGAAGCTTTTACTTTTTGGCATATTCGTAGAGAACTAAATAGGGAAGCAGATGAAATCTCAAATAAGGTGCTTCAGATTGAACCAAGTACATGCTTAGTACAAAAATTAAATGAGGGCAATGCATTGTAACTAGTCCATACTTTTAGATGGGGATTAATTAACTCTAGTTAAAACAATCACAATTAAAGCAACTTTTTAAAAAAACTCAAAAGCTCAACTTGATCTTGGTGTGATCCGTGATAATAGTGGTAACTTGATCTTGGCTTTCATGAAGCATATTGGTGTCCAATCATCTCACATGACTAAAGCCTGTGCTTCCTTCTTAGGGGTGTTAATGCTCAAAGACTTAGGTATCCGTAGGGTAGTTATTGAGGGTGATTTGATGAATGTCATCAACATGCTCAAAGGGGACTATTGATCTAGCTGGCGTATCTCTAACTTAATTGATGAATCCATATCCCATATACATTCCATGGAGGAGGTGTTAATTAAGCACGAGTTTAGAGAAGGGAATTTGGTGGTCGATTTACTAGCAAATCTTGGTGTATCTTGTCAGGGCCTATCGATATGGCAAATGGATTTTTTGCTTGAGATTCTCCATCTTGTGAATGCAGAGAAACCTTAAGGTTTGTCAGTTGGCTTTACGTCATCTCATATTATGGCCGATCCTCGGGTGGTGGTGGAGTTTGTAGGTTAAAGGCTTGGCAATGGGCCTCTTTTATTTCTTGCACCCGAGATGTCCTTTTTGGAGTTTCTGGCAAGATAGTCGATTTAGGTGGTGTCATGAGGGTTTCTTCCTCTTTTCAAAATTTAAATTTCAAATTTCCTCCAACGGCCTCTCTCCTAGTGGTGTGGTGGGATTCCCTAGTTAGGCGTTGGATTTTGGAAACTTCTTTGAGTATGGTCATGTTAGATCATTATATTTTTTGTGCTTCCTTTTTGTCTTGATTTGGGAGGTTGTACATTTTTTCTCTTTATTGTTGGAAGCTTCCTATCGCTTTATCCTTCCCTCTCCTTTGGTTTGCACTCCCTGATAATGATTTTCCCATGGTGGTAGGGGAGCCTTTTCAAGCCTCCTCTTTCTTTGAGTTCATTCACCTCCGTGGTCGTGTTTTAATTACTTTTCTCCTGTTTGTCCTCACACCTATCCAGGGGATTTTTGTGATGGTGACAAGTGGTTCCTGTTGGGCTATCCAACTCTCAAAGGTGGTGGGGTTTTTTTGGTCCTCTCCCTTGTTGTCTTGGTCAATTTTTGGTTGTCCATGTAGTCTGGTCCTAGCATTAAGTCTTTGCTCCCTCATGTGTGGGTTTAGCGTGATGCCCCTTACATTGGAGTCTATCTTCTTTCTCTAGTTAAGCCTATTTTTCTTCATGATGATTCCCAGTATTCCTTGGTTTTCTATTTTGGAGAGTCCCAATTATTTCTCCCGTGACTGGGATTTGACTTGTGAGGAGGAGTTCATGTATTCCTTTCATGATGTGTTATGGGGCCTTCAATGGTTGTGTAATTCATATGGTCTGGGCTCTGTTGTTTTTATTTTGAAACCTCAATTTGAGTTTGGGAGGGAGTGGTTTTTTATTGTGTCAATGGGTAAGGCCAAGCTTTATTCTCCCAAATAGAAGCTTGCATAGTCCTGTGTCGATGGGTAAGGCAAATATTTATTCTCCCAAATAGAAGTTTTCTAAGTCCCGATTGGAACCTGCTACCATTACCTTTGATGATGAGGTTAAGTTTGTCTTGGTAGATGGGGGTCTTTTGGAGTGTATCCAAAAATTTCACGGGCACAATCATGTGCTTTCCAATTGGATGGTGTCTACCTAGAATGATGGTTGGGTAAGGATCGGTTCATGGTATTTCCAGGTGATGGCGGAGTTGATAAGTATGACAACTAGTCTCGTTCTAGATGGAGCTTACCATAACCGTGATAGGCATTCTCTATTGAAAGAAATCAATTTCTTTCTTGACAAAGAGGAATTTCTACCAAGATCCTAGAATGGTTTCAGTGCTTTGGCGTTGTCCCCTCCCTGGGATAGAGTGGTGAGAGTCATAATGGATTACTTTACTTTAGACTCCACTTATGAGATTATTAGAAGCTTCCATGCTATGTTTCTTAATCATTTACGTAGACATGTGCGTATGAATATTCCTCTATTTTTTTTCCAGTCTATGAGAAAATATTTTGTGGATGTGCAAGGTGGACGGGGCCAGGCTCCCCTACATCAAGGTCTTGCTCTGCTTGTTTTCGAATAGACAACTTTGGAGCATGGCTTATCTGCTAAGGAGATTCTAAAATTGTTTGTGGATTTGCCCTTGTTGCTGGCGGTTCCAAAGTGGCCTTAGAGGAATTTACTGACATCAACAAAGATATTTATTCGTTTACTTGTGGTTTGGTCCCTGAGAAGGTCTCGAGGAAGATTCAAGTCTCGACTAGAGGTGTTCATGGTAAGGCTTCATGTGAGGGCATTCATGCTCCTGTGTCTGGCCCTTCCCTCAAGATAGAATTGTCTCCTATGGTGGTTGACTCTAGGTTTGTGGATGTGGGCATTTCACCGAATAGCACGACAAAGGGAAGTGGTAACCGTAAGTCCAAACATTTGCTAGATAAAAAGTGTGAGGATGGTGACTCCTTCCCTCTCTCCCCCTCTCCTAATTTGTATGTCCTACCAAGAGATTGTCATAGTATCCAAAATTGTCAATGATGTTTATGCTTCGGAGGACATCCCCAAAAAGAAAAGGTCCGTCTTTCACAACCTAAAACTTATTGAGATCAATCAAAGGAATATTTGGAGCTCATTGAAGAGTGTGTTGGATTTCTCCAAGGATGTCTCGCGTTTGGTTGCTACTGTTGCTCAAGAGGTGGGCATGATGGGGTAGAACCATCTCAGTTCTCCCCTCTGTTCTTGGGTCTTGGGTCTTGTGTAGTTTTTATTTTTTTTTGCCCCGTTGGTTTCTGTTTGTTTGTTAGTTTGATGGGGTGTCTAGTTCTATTGTTGCTTGCCTGGGTGGCGTTTTGATTGTATAGGTTGTGGGATTCCTATCAAAACCCTCTCTTTCTTTTAATAGTACCAAAAAAAAAAAGGATTATGGTTGACAAATTGAAAAAGTATATAAGGATAGAACTTAGCCCAATAAAAATAACTAATTATAATGTATAAATGTTCTGATTTTTAAATCGTTATTAAAACTTAAAAAAATGCGAGAGACATATATGAAGATGTTTTTACCATCTGTAAGGTCACATAAAAGATTGCCACGTCCATACGAGCATATCAATGAAGTCCAGCTTATTCACTTTTGCCAAAAACCACGAGAACCTGTACAACGGGGAGACACCAACGTTCGAATTTACAATTGGTTGGTCTAAAATTTCGAGCTTACCATTAGGAACTAGATTAAATTAATATATATGCCCATCTTTCTTTTGTCCTGATTTACCTCTCCATTGAGATAGTTTGCTTTATTGTGTCGTCACGGGAATGGGCACGGGTAAAATTACAAGGCCTTAGGCAGTGCTTCCGTTCTGTCAGATCTTGTTGAGTCCCACGTTGTTGGTCTTTAATGAAAACCATGAGGCATTCCAGCGGAGTGAACTAACCACACCACATGTTAGTTGTTGCTTTGTCGCAATCCCGACCGTTGACTTGACAACCGTTTACGAACACAAGGCCCAATCCATCGTCATTCATGAACATGATGATTCAAAGAAAAGAAAGAGAGCAAACAGAGAATCTAGACTCCCACGCTTTGGGGATACTTCGTTTCTCAAGTGTCCATATCTTTTTCACGTGACCGAATGAATACGACTTAAACCAAACTTTAAGCTTTTCCCGCCCTCCAAAAAAAACAACTATACAGACGCTCATACCAGCCTGCCACATATAATCCAACGTGTCCTCAAGCGTGAGAGTTATTAAGAACATGGATAACCACGAGAACGTGCAGCTTTAAAACAATAATCGTACTATATTTAAGAGTTGGTCATAAGGAACTCACTTTCGATATCCACACGCGACTCTAAGATAGGGTCTTCCGTCCAAATTAATCCATTTAACCTATTCCCGTTCCTCTCTGGTGGTCGTGGCAATATCTGAATCAGGTTTTAATTTGATAATCGTATGTGAAAATGGTCGTTGTTGAGAGAGGTTGTGAGGATTTCCATTGTGGGCGAAGGTCCCTTCCTCGTAGAGGGCAAGTGAAGGCTACCATCGCAGCAGGTGTTGTGCGCTCAGCGGCTGCGGTGGCATCCGAGTTGAAGTCTATTGTGAAAAAATCTGTGTCACGCAGACAGTCTTCGCCTGGGACTACATGTTCTTCGTCTTTGAGGGATTGGTCGTCATGTAGATCTGAGAGTGAAAGCGCCCACCCCTTGGGCGGCATGATTTGGGAGAGTGAAGGGGAGTTCGATTTTGAAGGAACAGTGTCAAGCCTCAGGATTTGAAATGTGAAAGTAAAGCTTCACTTCGTGGTTATTATTTTGCCGTCAATTGTCGGGGAGTATGCCCTATGGCTGGAGAATCCCTGGAATCTAACTTGTATAGAAAATGATTTTGTGTTTGCATGTACAGAATATATTTATTTTTAATTGTGATCCTTAGTACGTATGTTAGAACCCGCACATACCTGGAACCTGAAAAGGCAATGTCTAATAGAGGACGAAGCCTTTGCACCTCTATGTTTTGTTTAGGTTAGGACAGTGTTTTTTTTATATTGAACAGGGCTTGTTCCAGCAAACATAAGAGGAATCGACCTCACAATCACATGGATGATAATAACTAGGCAACTGCCATTACACCAAATACCATGCCATTCCGCATTTGATGTAATGGTTATTGATTTAAATGGGTTTATAAGTTTAAATTTGGGGATGGTGTTTTTTTTTTATAATTATTTAATATAAATGATTTATATTATATTTTAATTATTCAAACAAAACTTTTTAACACTTCTAATATTTTTAAATATATATTTTTAATTTACGTGGACTGCTCTTTAACCTATGATAACATGTTTAGATGGAATTGGTTTGGAGATAATTCTATGTCCTAACCCTTTAGGAATTATTCTTCTTTTACACATTGTTAACTTTTAAACTAAGATAACAAAAATTATAGAGT
Organism: Wollemia nobilis; assembly: GCA_028583015.1. Taxonomy (NCBI): domain Eukaryota; kingdom Viridiplantae; phylum Streptophyta; class Pinopsida; order Araucariales; family Araucariaceae; genus Wollemia; species Wollemia nobilis. The sequence goes on along the minus strand of JAQPPZ010017191.1, from coordinate 345,482 downwards.
TTATAGAGTTGTATAGAAATGTTAAATGAAGTGGTAAGTTGATTATGTATATAGTCGATTTAAAATTAATATAAACAAATTAAATGTTATGCACATTAAGATATTTAAATATATTGGATGAATTTTAAGTGGTATATATCTATAAAAAGAATGGATGGATGATTGATTAGCTAACTGAGAAGCTCTTAAAGAGGAAGATTAAATATGAATATTGTTAAATGATATACATCTAGATGTCCTCCATTTAGTGGCAAAGGAGGGAGGATATTTAGAAAGTCAAGCCAAGCCAAGAAGTGAAAGTTTCTATGTTCAAAATATTTATTAGTATATTATTTTTTGGAGATTTGTGGAATTGCATGTTGTGGGGTCATTCCCTTTGGAGATCATTAGGATTTGTCAGCTTGTAACTATAAGAATTCTAATATTTTTTATGAAGGATCTATTTTTTGAAGGTTTGCATATGCGGATGCACCCATTGTCTAGAATTCTATATATTCATTTGTTAAGGGCCTCTTTTTTGATGAGTTATGGGATTTTCAATGGGTTTCATATTTTGGAGATCTATAGGATGACCTACTAAAGGTTCAACATTCAAAATATTTATGGACCTACCTAATGAAGAACTTATTTTCTAGAGATGTGTGGACTTATGACTTTTTGAGAGCATATTAAGGTCCTGAGAGTGAAATGTTCCATTCTTTGAAGATTTATGGATCTAAGTGTGGAGGGATCCATCACACACACAATAGTTTCATCTTTTGGAGCTTATGAATGTAATGAGATTGGAGTATGGTGTATGTTTATGATCCAAGAAATAATTGAATGTCTAATACAATGAATGTACTAAAGTTTTAGGAGTTTTTATGTAGCTAGAATAAAAATAATAATATATGTGGGATGTTGCTCTAAGTATGTATATGAAGATTTGTAAAAGGGTTTGGGCCCTTTTTTTTTATTTTTATTTTTAATTTGTGGAAAACATCCTAAAAGGGATGCCACTTTCGGGTAATACCCAAGGAGGCAGGGGTATCTATTTCGCAAAAAATGCCCAGGACTCGGACCTGGCCTACCACCTTTGACATACTCAAGGAGCAAAGAAACACACAAAACCAAATTAAAAAAGGTAAATAACAACAAAAATAATAAAATAAAATAAAAAACATGCTCCTTGAGTGTGTCAAAACCAAAAGCACAACCAAACACGCACAATAAGATAAAATAAACCACAACACAAACCACATAGAAAAACACAAGAACCACATAAAAAAACACAAACAAGACAAAAACAACATAACACTACAAAGACATAACCCAAAAAAAACATGAAAAATAAACACAACCAAAACCTAAAAAATAAAATAAATAAAATAAAAATAAAAACAACCAACAACAGAAAATAAACAAAAACAAAAAACATAGAAAACACTCACACATAAAAAAATGAAATAACACAAAAAAAGAGAAACCCAAGAACAAGAACGAAAAAAACATAAGAACAATAACAAAAAACATTAAAAAAAAAAAAAAAACAACAAAAACACAAGAACAACAAAAAACAACACAAATAACACAAAAACAAAACAAAACAAAAGAACCCACCCACCTTAAAAAACTAAACAAAAAAACAAAGAAGACAAAAGAAAAAAAAATGAACAAAACAATGACCTATCTAGACCAAAATACTATTAATGCAAGAATCAGCAGAGGAAACAAAATAAATAATAGAATGAGCTAGGGAACTAAAAAAACTGAATGAACCAAAGAGAAACAAAAAAAAAAAACAAGAAGAAACTAGGTACCTTCAAAACTGTAGCCATCCAAAGAAATGATAGAAAGAAGAGTTGTTGGCAATTTTGGGTTTGAGATCCTAGCTTCTTGTCTATGAGTTGTCATTGATGTCAAAAGGAAATGGCATTAATGTTAAGAGGATGTGTTGGCTTCAAAGGTGGAAGATTCCAAGAGAATATTTTTAAGAGAATCCGGAGAGATTCCATTGGCAAGGGTTTTTCATTAAAACCAAACCGGTTTTTATTAAAACCAAGTTGGATAGGGTTTTAATTAATTAATTATTTAATTAATTAAGGGAGAAATTATTCTTAATTTATTAAAATTATTTAAGGGTTTTTAAACCCTTTTTGAAAAGACTTTTGATTAATTTCGAAATGGTCTTTATTTTCGCCGACGTCAAGGTGTCTTCGAAGAGACTATTTATTCTCCAACTCCTAAGGTTGGAAGGCTAATTAATTCGAAATTCCCCGAATGCAATTTGCGGTGTTTGTGCTCTGTATTCGCTGCGATCGAAGGAAGACTTAGAAGCACGTGCGGTTGAAAAGTCTTCGGGAGTTTTTTCGAGGGTGAAGTGGAGGGAAGTTCACTTGTGAACTTCGTAGCCCGCGTGGGCTAGTGGCAGCGAAGGCTACTGTTGGGCACTGCATTGGCGGAGGTCACCGTTTCGAGTCTCGCGGGGGTGCTTTGCTAGAGTAACACACGTTTTTATTAAAACGTCTTTATGCCGCGAAATTCGAAGTTTCTTGGACAGCGATTTATAAGGTGTGATTAAATTTTATGAGTTTTGGCTTTTGTGATTAGCATTGAATAAAATCTTAGGAGAAATAAGGGCATATTTCTTTGGATGTATTTTTAAGATTATTCTTTGCTATGCTAAAATTAAAAATGGAGGTATAAGGTGTGAGTCTGTGATTGTTGATTTATTGGCATGTTATGGTGGTTGTGTTTAAAGAAGTGGAGCTAAAAGGTGTAATAAAGGAAGTTTATATTATTGCTCATTTCTTTTTATTCTAACCCTAACTTGGTTGGAAGTTTGAGAGTTGTGTGTGGTGACAGCTTGAAGGTTCAATTATCTTCTACTCCAATAAGGTATGGGCACATTCTTCTTATGAGTATGATTGGTGTATGTTTTCTGAAATAAGGTTGGAGTGAAAAGGTATTCTACTAGGTATCCTTTGGCTAGGTGTAAATCCTATTTTCTGGTTTGTTGAAGACTACTTATGCATTGTTATCCTTAAGGAGAGTTTTTGGTGAATGCATAATTTTTGGTTTGAGATAGTGGAAGCTTTGTGCACTAGGGTTTATATTTGTGAGTCTAGCTACTTGCATTGAGTTGGTGGAACCCTTGGTTGGCTGTTTTGAGTTTGATGGTTGAGTTGCTTCCATAGAGGTTGTTTGATCAAGTTATTGCTTTACTTGATTCATGATATTGGGCTTACTCCATTGAGTTGATTTGAGCAAGTTATTCTTTGCATTTGGTGATATTGTGTTGGTGGTTGTTTTGTTCAAATATCTTTGGAGGGAAAAGGATTTCTACTTGTTTCCTTTTCTTGTGATGATTGGTTGAATGCTTCAAGGTTGATGTTGAGTTGAATGGTGTTGGTTGACTAAACCTTGTTTGATGAGCATTGTTGTTGAAACCCTAATTGATGGTGAAAAGAACATGAGTATCATTGTTATGTGATTCTTTGCATAGTTGGCAATTGTTGGGGTTTCATGTTCTTGAAAGAAAACATTCTATCCTATCCATTTCAGATATTGAGTTGAGTTTTCAGATTTGAGATTGAGATTGAGCTGAGTTGATTTGAGTTGAGTTTTGAGATTGGGATTTGAGTATAGAACATATTGAGTCTCTAACAATTCTCTTTATGCTTCTATGAGTTTGACAAATCACATTGGGTCTCTAACAATTCACTTTGTGATTTCCTACTAAGAAAGTTTTTCTTGGTGAGCTTGCTGAGTTTTTGGACAGGTTCCAGTGGGGACTTGTGAGCAGTTTTTGGACAGGTTCCAGTGGGGACTTGTGAGCAGTTTTTGGATAGGTTCCAGTGGGGACTTGTGAGCAGTTTTTGGACAGGTTTCGATGGGGACTTGTGAGCAATTTTGGACAGGTTTCGGTGGGGACTTGTGAGCAGATTTGGACAGGTCCTAGCAGAGGACTTGTGAGCTGAGTTTGATAGTTCTATCAGAGAACTTGAGGACAGAGGTGCATTGGTTCTATGAGAAGAACCTGAGGATAGATTTGGCAAGTCTTTGAGAAGGCTTGTATGCGAGAGGATTGATTTGTTCAAGAGTTGGACAGATCTGATAGACAGAGGAAGACTTGTACTAGACCGACTGACTATGTTTGGTACAAGTTGTTGAGCTTCTATGGACGTGATCATAGAAGGCAGAGGTCTCTTAGGCTAAGCATTGAGGACAGGAGGTCTTCGATGGAAAGGAGTTCCACGTGTCTGGCAAGAGGTAGAGGCAGTTGATCTTCTGAGGGATCATTTCCAGAGCAGAGGGGAAGGTATCTCCTTTGAGCAGAGGCTCATAAATTCTGATTAGGGGAAGGTATCTCCTTTGAGCAGAGGCTCATAAATTCTGATTGGGGGAAGGTATCTCCTTTGGGCCGAGGCTCATAAACATTGTAATTGGGAAGGATTCCCAAAGAACTTTGAGATAACTTTTAGAGAAAAGTTTTGTGGACGTAGCCCAACCATTCCGGGTGAACCACGTTAAAATTGGTGTCACTTTGTGGATGATATTGTGCATTGCTTTGATATTGCTTTGGGTATATTGCTTTACTATTTTGAAGTATAAAGGAAAAAGTAAAAAGAGGTCTTATACTGTTCACCCCCCTCTCAGTATAAGCTTGTGTTCTTCAATTGGTATCAGAGTAGGTGCCTTCAAAAATTTTAACAACTTGAAGGAAAAGCTAGTAAAGAACACAATGGATCATTCAAGTGGCAATGCAACACCTATTCTTGATGGGTCAGATTTTGGTCTTTGGAGTGCAAGGATGAAGGTTCATCTAATGGCACTTGGGAATGAGGTTTGGGAAGTGATTGAAGATGAGTACACTATTCCCGAACATGGTCCTAATACTAAAGAAGAAAGGCTCCTACATCACAGACAATTCAAAAGCAATGAATGCAATCCTGAAAGGCTTACAGAAAGCAGATCTCACCAAAGTGATTCACTGCAAGACAACTAGTGAAATGTGGAAACAGTTGAAGGTGGTTCATACAGGTGATACAAATGTCAGAAAGGCCAAGTTGAGACACTTCAAAGGTATGTTTGAACAACTCAAGATGAATGATGATGAAAATATTAGTGACTACATGCTTCGTATGGATGAGGTTGTTAACTCCATGAAAGACTTAGGTCTTGAGCTTGCTGAAAATGATGTTTGTGATAAGATTTTAAGATCTCTTCCTAATAGATTTAGTGAAAATATTTTTGCTATTGAGGAAGCTAAAGATTTGGATAAGTTGAAAAAGGATGAGCTCCATAGTATACTTGGAGCATTTGAGTTGAGAACTCAAGTGAAGGTTGATGTCAAGAAAGAGGCAACTTTCAAGGCTACCAAGAATTCCAAGGGTAAACAACTTCAAGATAGTGATGAGTCTTCTAGTGATGAAGAGGCATATTACAACAAGAAAGGCAAGTTCTCTAGAAAGCACAAAAGTATGAAAAATATAAGATGTTTCAATTGTGGAAAGTTTGGTCATTATGCTACTGACTATACTTGTTCCCAAGAATGAAAGTGATGAAGATAAACAGGATTCTAAGAGCAAGGATTCTAAAAGCACAAGCATCACAGGAAAAACAAAGATGAGCACAACAATCAAGGAAAGAGGTATTCTCACAAGCACAAGAAGAGTTTCTACCTAGACAAAGCAAGTAAGTGTTCTAGTAGTGATAGTGAAAGTTCTTCAAGTGATAATGAAAATGAGATGTTGTTCATATCGAAAAAGAGGAAGAACCGAAACATAGATTCATTATCATGAAATGTCTTAGATGTGGAAATTTTGGTCACCTTGAGGATGATTGCACAAATAATGATTTGGTTTCTAGTATGTATGAGGATGCTTCAGAAAACTATAAGGAAGATGCATGTATGGTTTTTGAAAAGGGTAGCACCTCTAGTGATAAGAAATCTGAAAAAGGCTTTGATGATTCAAAAAGCAAACAAATAGAGGAAGATATAGAGGAAGGTGAAGTAGATCTTGAAGGTGAACTTATTAGTGCTCTTAGTGCTTTGAAAAAGGAAAGAAAGAAGAATGCTAGACTCAAGGATAAGTTAGATGAATGTTGTATGGAGAGAGATGATCTTATAGAAAGTCTTGACTTCTCTATGGCTAAGACACAAGAACTCAAGGATGAGTTAGAGTCTAAGGTTCTTGAGTATAGTGAGTTAGAACAGAAAATGGCTTCTTTGAAAGAGGAAACTAAAGAGTACAAGGATAAGCTTTACAGGTTTCAAGATAGCTCCAAAAAGGTTAAGTCACTCATCAAAGGTCAAAGAAAGACAACGAATAAAATAGGCCTTGGTTTTGTTAAGCCACACAAGGAACAAGTTGGAGAGTCTAGTAAGAGACTCCAAAAGGAAGAGAGTTCCGATGAGGAAAGTATTTCAGAAAAGGAGTCCTTGAATGATAGATGCACAGAAATAGAAAACAGAATTCAGAATGAGAAGAAGAAGTTTTCAGAACCTAAGAGGTCAATTAAAGGAAAGTTTCAAGGCAGATGTTTTTCTTGTCACAGGTTTGGTCACATGGCTTCACATTGCATGGCTCAAGTGAAGGAGGTAAATGACAGTTTCAGAAGTGCTAGTTACTTTCAAGGGTATTGCTACTCTTGTCAATAGTTTGGGCACAAGGCAGTTTATTGCAAGGCAAATAACAAGAACAGGTTTGGTCAGAACAGGTTTGGCCAGAACAGGTTTGGTCAGAACAGGTTTGGTCAGAATAGGTTTGGCCAGAACAGGTTTGGTCAGAATAGGTTTGGTCAGAACTGGTGGATTCAAAGATCAGGTTTACCTCAGAGAAACAACATCGTCAAGTGTTTCAAGTGCAACAATGAAGGTCACACAATCAGACAATGTAGAGCTAAAATTCTAGAATACGGGAACAGGAACAGTGGCATGATCAGGTCCAAGGATCAAGGCATGGACAAGAACAGGGATGAGAACAAGAACAAGAATAGTGACAGGAATAGGAATATGGACAAAGAGTTCAAGAGAAGGCCCGACAAGGAAGTTATAGATGCTGATGATGATCAGTGCCTAATGGGAGTTTTACTCCCACCCAAGAATTAATCACCTCATCAGGGGGGGGAGGGACTAAGCTAAGAGGCTCATTCTTAGTCCCGAGCCCCAAAGGTGACCCTTTGCCATTGATGACAAAGGGGGAGAGATTTGAGTAAGGGGGAGAGCCTCAAGACAGGGGGAGCTATTTATGTTGAGTTTCTGTGTTGTTGAGAAGCATGGTTTGCCATCAATGACAAAGGGGGAGATTGTTGGCAATTTTGGGTTTGAGATCCTAGCTTCTTGTCTATGAGTTGTCATTGATGTCAAAAGGAAATGGCATTAATGTTAAGAGGATGTGTTGGCTTCAAAGGTGGAAGATTCCAAGAGAATATTTTTAAGAGAATCCGGAGAGATTCCATTGGCAAGGGTTTTTCATTAAAACCAAACCGGTTTTTATTAAAACCAAGTTGGATAGGGTTTTTATTAAAACCAAGTTAAATGGTTTTAATTAATTAATTATTTAATTAATTAAGGGAGAAATTATTTTTAATTTATTAAAAATACTTAAAGGTTTTTAAACCTTTTTTGAAAAGACTTTTGATTAATTTTGAAATGGTCTTTATTTCTGTCGACGTCAAGGTGTCTTCGAAGAGACTATTTATTCTCCAACTCCTAAGGTTGGAAGGCTAATTAATTCGAAATTCCTCAAATGCAATTTGTGGTGTTTGTGCTCTGTATTCGCTGCGATCGAAGGAAGACTTAGAAGCACGTGCGGTTGAAAAGTCTTCGAGAGTTTTTTTTGAGGGTGAAGTGGAGGGAAGTTCACTTGTGAACTTCGTAGCCCATGTGGGCTAGTGGCAGCGAAGGCTACTGTTGGGCGCTGCATTGGCGGAGGTCACCGTTTTGAGTCTCGCAGGGGTGCTTTGCTAGAGTAACACACATTTTTATTAAAACGTCTTTATGCCACGAAATTCGGAGTTTCTTGGACAGCGATTTATAAGGTGTGATTAAATTTTATGAGTTTTGGCTTTTGTGATTAGCATTGAATAAAATCTTAGGAGAAATAAGGGCATATTTCTTTGGATGTATTTTTAAGATTATTCTTTGCTATGCTAAAATTAAAAATGGAGGTATAAGGTGTGAGTCTATGATTGTTGATTTATTGGCATGTTATGGTGGTTGTGTTTAAAGAAGTGGAGCTAAAAGGTGTAATAAAGGAAGTTTATATTATTGCTCATTTCTTTTTATTCTAACCCTAACTTGGTTGGAAGTTTGAGAGTTGTGTGTGGTGACAGCTTGAAGGTTCAATTATCTTCTACTCCAATAAGGTATGGGCACATTCTTCTTATGAGTATGATTGGTGTATGTTTTCTAAAATAAGGTTGGAGTGAAAAGGTATTCTACTAGGTATCCTTTGGCTAGGTGTAAATCCTATTTTCTGGTTTGTTGAAGACTACTTATGCATTGTTATCCTTAAGGAGAGTTTTTGGTGAATGCATAATTTTTGGTTTGAGATAGTGGAAGCTTTGTGCACTAGGGTTTATATTTGTGAGTCTAGCTACTTGCATTGAGTTGGTGGAACCCTTGGTTGGCTGTTTTGAGTTTGATGGTTGAGTTGCTTCCATAGAGGTTGTTTGATCAAGTTATTGCTTTACTTGATTCATGATATTGGGCTTACTCCATTGAGTTGATTTGAGCAAGTTATTCTTTGCATTTGGTGATATTGTGTTGGTGGCTGTTTTGTTCAAATATCTTTGGAGGGAAAAGGATTTCTACTTGTTTCCTTTTCTTGTGATGATTGGTTGAATGCTTCAAGGTTGATGTTGAGTTGAATGGTGTTGGTTGACTAAACCTTGTTTGATGAGCATTGTTGTTGAAACCCTAATTGATGGTGAAAAGAACATGAGTATCATTGTTATGTGATTCTTTGCATAGTTGGCAATTGTTGGGGTTTCATGTTCTTGAAAGAAAACATTCTATCCTATCCATTTCAGATATTGAGTTGAGTTTTCAGATTTGAGATTGAGATTGAGCTGAGTTGATTTGAGTTGAGTTTTGAGATTGGGATTTGAGTATAGAACATATTGAGTCTCTAACAATTCTCTTTATGCTTCTATGAGTTTGACAAATCACATTGGGTCTCTAACAATTCACTTTGTGATTTCCTACTAAGAAAGTTTTTCTTGGTGAGCTTGCTGAGTTTTTGGACAGGTTCCAGTGGGGACTTGTGAGCAGTTTTTGGACAAGTTCCAGTGGGGACTTGTGAGCAATTTTGGATAGGTTCCAGTGGGGACTTGTGAGCAGTTTTTGGACAGGTTTCGATGGGGACTTGTGAGCAGTTTTTGGACAGGTTTCGGTGGGGACTTGTGAGCAGATTTGGACAGGTCCTAGCAGAGGACTTGTGAGCTGAGTTTGATAGTTCTATCAGAGAACTTGAGGACAGAGGTGCATTGGTTCTATGAGAAGAACCTGAGGACATATTTGGCAAGTCTTTGAGAAGGCTTGTATGCGAGAGGATTGATTTGTTCAAGAGTTGGACAGATATGACAGAGAGGAATACTTGTACTAGACCGACTGACTATGTTTGGTACAAGGTTGCTTGAGTCTGCTGTGGACGTGATCATAGAAGGCGAGAGGTCTCTTAGGCTAAGCATTGAGGACAGGAGGTCTTCGGTGGAAAGGAGTTCCACGTGTCTGGCAAGAGGTAGAGGCAGTTGATCTTCTGAGGGATCATTTCCAGAGCAGAGGGGAAGGTATCTCCTTTGAGCAGAGGCTCATAAATTTTGATTGGGGGAAGGTATCTCCTTTGAGCGAGAGGCTCATAAATTCTGATTGGGGGAAGGTATCTCCTTTGGGCCGAGGCTCATAAACATTGTAATTGGGAAGGATTCCCAAAGAACTTTGAGATAACTTTTAGAGAAAAGTTTTGTGGACGTAGCCCAACCATTCGGGGTGAACCACGTTAAAATTGGTGTCACTTTGTGGATGATATTGTGCATTGCTTTGATATTGCTTTGGGTATATTGCTTTACTATTTTGAAGTATAAAGGAAAAAGTAAAAAGAGGTCTTATACTGTTCACCCCCCTCTCGGTATAAGCTTGTGTTCTTCAAGAGCTTCCCTAATTTGAGAAGCCCACCATATAGGAGGGTGGCCATAACAAGTAAGATCACCTTTGTCCAAAGCCCAATTAGCTAAAGCATCAACACTCTTGTTTTGATCTCCGACCACATGATTGTAATCAACTTTCAAAAATCCCATCTGGATTAATTGAATCTTCTCAATAATTATTTTTATTCTCCAATCCACCTTATGATTCTTAGAAGGAGTCTTCAAGAGATTAATCATAAGTTGAGAGTCAAACTCAACTAACACCTTTTCCCATCCAACCTTAGTAGCCTCCTAAAGGCCTCTAAGGATACCATACCCCTCAGCAAGGTTATTGGAAAGAATACCCAAATTCTCAACAAAAGTAAAAACCAAGGAGCCATCTCGAAAGTCTACCAATTCCTCCCACACTGGCTTTTCTAGGGTTCCCTCTAGAGGCTCCATCAGTATTGACTTTTCCAAAATCCTTAGGAGGAGGTTGCCAATTTCTAGTCCTATCCATATTACTAATACTCACATTCCCTTTAAGTTGGTTGCCCTTAGAAGGTTTAATATTCAATATTTGCATCACTTGATCCCATATTTGGTGGGAGTTTTGGGGGTGATTAAGGAGTTGATGGACTGATTCAACTAAGTTGGCTATGGTATTTTGCCAAATATAGTGAATATCCTTCCTATCTTGATTAAAAATTTGGTTGTTCCTTTCATTCCAAATATTCCAAAGAAGAATGGTAGAACCCATCCAAACTACTCGCCTAATAAAATGATCAACACCCTCTTGATTAGGCCAATCCCTCCAAAGTTGTTCAAAAGTGAAAAAATTGGACCACTTGTAAGCCAAGTAAAGTGGCCATTCTCCTCCATAGCTCAGAGGCTAAAGTACACTCAATAAAAATATGGTTGATATTTTCTACATTCTCTTCACACATTTCACATCTAAAAGGGCCATGAAAACCACGCATGTAACAATAAAAGCCAATTAAAGAACCTCACCTTAGGCCAGAGCTTTTGAGCCCACAATTGAGAAAATATGTCTGAAGAATGGTTGGGATTATTATGGCATAAGGTCAAATAACCTTGAGCAACTGAATACTCACCCTTAGTAGTGTTGTTCCATCCAAAACAATCTTTTTCATGGGACCAAGAGAGGGATCTCATATGAAGGATGCCTTGGATATCTTGTCTTTGCCTTTATGGGATTTGAATAGGCCAGTCCTCAATAGGGATCCAATATCTACCAACCTTTGAATTACCAGTATGGTACCGACGAGTAATTAGCCACCTTTATCCAATTAGCTCGGTGAAGCTCCTCCATCCAAGGCCTCCAATCGGGAAACCGAGTTATCAAAGGCTTGTGACCATCCCAAGAATCTATCCAAAAATTTGCATGTTGACCATTATGAATGATCCAAAATAATTTTTTCTTTATCAAATCCTCACCAGTCTTAAGAACTGCTAAAATGGGAGAACCTTTGGTAGGAAGTTGATAGCGAACAAGGTCTTCAGGACTTTTGTTCTCAGCATATTTAGCACGAGAGATTATTGGCCCAAAGAGCATTGGGGTTATGCAACATCCTCCAATATAATTTAGCAGCTAAAGCTTTGTTGTTATTAATTGAAGACCGAAATCCTAACCCCCCTTCACTCTTAGGAAGACATAAAGTATCCCATTTCACCAAGGCCCATTTTCTTTTCTCCTTAGTACCACTCCAAAGGAAACGATGACTGATTTGATCCAATTCTCGAAGAACAACCTTTGGGATATTCAAAATGAAAGAAACATAAATAGGAATAGCTTGAAGGACTGATTTTACCAAGGTGATTCTACCCCCAGAAGAAAGCCACTTGTTGGTCCACTTTCCAATTTTCTTCTTGACTTTGTCCAACAACCAATTCCAATATTTATTTTTTTGCCTTTGAATATTTATGGGAATACCTAAATAAGTGATTGGAAGAGAGGTCTTCTTATATCTTAATTTATCCAAGACCATGGATTCCTGTCTAGCGAGAGCCAGTGAAAGAAAATAACTTTAGATTTGTCTTCATTGATCAACTGCCCAGTAGCCTTAGAAAAATAACTAATGATTTGCTTAATATTAGAAGCTTCCTTAACTATAGCTTTACCTAAAAGAGTAGAGTCATCCACAAATTGAAGATGAGAGATAGGTCTAGCTCCATGAGCAATGGTAACTCCCTCAAGGGTTTTGTTTTCCCTCTTTTTGGTTATAGTCCTACCCAAGCATTCAACAAGAATGATGAATAAATAAGGGGATAGCGGGTCACCTTGCCTAATACCTCTGGAAGCTGGGAAAGACCGAGAAGGCCTGCCATTGATAAGAACTAAGTAGGAAACTGAAGAGATACATCCCATAATCCAATCCATCCAATCCTTAGAGAAACCAAATTGCCTCAAAACTTTGATAAGGAAGTGCCAATCCACTCTGTCATAAGCTTTGGATAAGTCTAACCGAATGAACATAGAAGGAGAATTTTGCATATCCATGGAATGGATGGCTTCCTGAGCAAGAACTATCTCATCTACTATTTGACGTCCTTCCACATATCCCCCTTGCTCTAGGGAAATAATCTTATGCAAAAGAGGCTTCAACCTTTTCGCCATGATTTTAGTAATGATTTTGAGAAGAACATTACATAAAGCAATAGGTCTAAAAGTTGAGATATGATCAACCTCTTGAGCTTTTGGAACAAGAGTAATATAAGTTTTATTGATAACCTTCAAAATTTCTTTGGCTTTCTGACTTCTTCCACCACCTCTAATAAATCAACATGAAGGATATCCCAGAACTCTTGGTAGAACTCAATAGGAAAACCATCAGGACCCGGGGTTTTCCTTTTTGCATTTTAAAAACTACTTGTTGAAGCTCATTGATAGTAACGAGAGCAGTCAAAATAGAGTTCTCCTCGAAGTGATAAGAGAAGGGATTGCTTGAAGAACATTTTGTTGTGAAGTTGAGTCAAGAGGAGTAGCAACAAAAATATTGGAAAAGTAATCAACAACAATAGAGTTCATGCCATCCCAAGTATAAACAACATCTCCAGAATCTGATTTTAAGGAAGAAATAAAGTTGTGAGATCTTCGAGCTAGAAGAGATTTGTGGAAGAAATTTGTGTTTCGATCTCCTTCTTTGAGCCATTGAATTCTAGATTTTTGCTTCCATAATATTTCTTCTCTTTTTTCCCATTCCTCTAACTGAGTTGTGAGTTTAATTTCATCTGCACTTCTCTTCTCTGTGAGGCCATCTAAACGGATTTTCTTATTCAAATTTTCAAGATGAGCAATAACTTCATGTTTTTTTTATGAACATCCCCAAACTCTTTCCGGTTCCAAGTCTTGATTTTGGATTTAATGTATTGCAGTCTTTTGGCAAAACAGAACATCTTAGTCCCATGCCTAGGTTTACCTTCCTTCCACCATTGTTGCACATGAGGTCTGAAGGAAATGTCTCTAAGCCACATTAATTGAAAACAAAAAGGAGAGAAACTCACATTGGTTTTCCACATTTCCACCATGACTGGCCAATGATCCGAACCAACATTATTAAGAGTCTTCACTTTAGGAATGTGACCATGGATTAAGAAATTTTTAGAGAGCAAAAACCTATCCAATCTCTCCATTATACAAGCTAAGCCTTGCCTTCCGTTAGACCAAGTCATAAGGCCATTATCTGGTTGGATATCCACAAGATGGAGGTTTGCAATATATTCACTCATGAGGTCAGTGCTTTTGTCCAAATTTCTATTTCCCCCCCTTTTCTCATCCAGAGAGAGGATGGTATTGAAATCTCCTCCGATCAAGATCCAAGCTTTAGGAAAATGAGAGATAATATGAGTAATATCCTTCCACTTGTCTTCTTTTTTCCTCCAAAGAAGTCGGGGCATAAACAAGTAATGCAGAGCATAATCTGGTTGGAATGTCTACTTTGAATAGCTATAGCCAACAAACCCCAAATGCCAACCATATGGTGAATAACTACCTCTTTTGGGTCCCAAAGACAAGCAATGCCACCCGAAGTCCCTTGGGAACTAAGGGAAACCACTTTTCCAGCTGGCCAAATTTTACTGGCAATTAAGTCCATATCCTCCATTGACATCTTTGTTTCTTGAAGGAAAACAAGATGTGGATGATTTATCTGAATCATTCTTCTAATTTCATTTTGTTTTGAAAGACTCCCTTTGAGTCCTCTAATATTCCAAGTGATGATCTTCATTAATACCGGGGCTAAAAAAGTTGGGAAGGGCATTAATCTTACCTTCCTCTACAAGCTTTTCACCTTCTTTTACCATATGATATTGATTGGTCTTGCGACCTACTTTTTGATTAGAATCCATCTTCAATTTTTTTTCCCTGTTTCTTGACTTATTCCAATTGAATCTGAGATGGCTTCTAACCTTGAAGAATGCTCATACACAGCCAAAATTTTACTAGATGGTTCAATGGAGTCTATATTGGGACCTGCATTATTTGAAGTTTTGACATTTGAAATATTGTTTTTCTTGTGTAAATTTTCTCCTTTTTTTTTCTATTGAAAACCTTTGATTTGTTGGTTTGTCTCTAAGTTCTTCCCTTCATATTTAAATTGTGTTTCTAAGATTTCAATTTCCATTATTTCCTCTTCCTCACTTGGGACATCATTTGTGGAAAGGATTTCAAACATATTAGCAAATGACTTTGATTGATCCTTCATAACTGGTTTTTTTTTAGTGTTCTTCTTCTTAGGTATTTGGAAACCTGTTGAGTTTATATCTTCTTTCTTTTGATCAAGAATTTTATTTGGGCAAGCACTGGCCAAATGACCATATTCATGGCAAATTCTACAACGAAAAGGAATGTTCTCATAGTCCACTACTTGCTCCCAAGTGTCTTCCCCAAATTGTAATGTGATATTTTTAGGTAGGGGTTTGTCAAAATCCATTAAAACACAAATTCGAGCATAAATAATATGTTCAAAATTTTGAGTACAATCAACGATCATCATAAAAGTTCCTAAAGAGTTTCCAATTGAAGAAAAAATAGTAGGATTCCAAAATTCAATAGGGAGGCCAAAGAGTCTAACCCACACGGGAGCTATAGAAGGCATCTCTTCTTCGGCTTTAAATTTAGTATGCCAGGGCTTCATGAAAAGCCCTGCCCTTCCAAAAAACCAAGGACCCCCTTGAAAATTTTTCTCTCTATCTTCATTATTAGCAAATAAAACAAGAAAATAACCATTTGGATAAATAGAGATTTGTAACTCACCTTTAGTTTTCTAGCTTTTTGTAGCCCAGAATTTGAAAGCAGATAGACTCGGATGAAAACCCATGAACCGAAAAATTAGTCCTCTTTTTTCCAAATCTTCAATGCCAGTCTGAATGTTACCCATATCAAGCTTAACAATAGGAGTTCCATCAGCTGCTTTAAGACATCCTGACTCCGTTTTCCTGGGATCAATCTTAGGCATTCTTAGAGGTTTATGGGAAGCCCTAATATTGATATTAGCATTGGGTTGAGGCTATCCACCACGAAGGGCATCCCTAAAATTCATTTTTGGGACCGAGTCTTCAAAATTCTTACCCTTGACAGGGGTTTTCATAGTAGAATTATTTTTTGGGTGCACCTTAGCACCAGATTCACTTGAGATATGAGCCATTTTTTGATCAACTGCTTGAAACTTATTTCGTGGTCTCTTTAATCCTTGCCCTAGACACCGTGGAAAGGTATGGTTTTCACTTTTCTTTTGTGCAGCAAATTGGAAGCCGTTGTCACTCAAGTTCACAGTATGATATGTTGAAAGACAAATTTCTAACCCATATTGTATCCCCTACAACATTTCCTACTAAAATATTGAGCATAAACCACAAAAATATTGGCCGCTAGGGCCCGAAGGCCCTAAAAACCAACCTCTGGAGCTGCTTGCACTCAACCCGGATGAAACCCTCGCATAGCCACTTGCCAAATATATCGTTCACACATAGGGATGCGCTAGGATCTGTGTTGCTCCAAATGATATGAAAATTGGTGGAGACGTTCTAGGGTTTTTCAGGCATCTACCCTCAAAATTTTAGCTCAATCCGAGTTCGGATGAGTGAGATATGGCCGAAACAAGTTCGGCAGTTTGGGCAATCCTGCAAAAAACGTCTAATCCTCCTCACAAACCCTAGTTCAACCATGTAACCTAGGGTTTTGGGCCCTTTAAAAAATCCTAATTGCACTTCAATAAAAAATATATGATTTATAGAATATATTTTTATAAAAATATGACAAAAATTTAATTTGTTTGTTTAACTAATAATAATTAATAATTCAATTGAAACACATTTTATTTTTATTTTTATTTAATAGGTACTTGCTTTATAACATTAAGTTGCAAATGAAAATAAAGTTTAGAAGACTTATTTTAAATATTATTTCAACATGCTATCATTTATTTTCATTTATATTAAGGCTAAGAGGTTTTTTTGGAGGCTCAAAAACTATTACCATTACAAACTACACCTTTATGTTGTTTTTAGTTACCTAAGACTTCTTTATGAAAGTCGACCAAAAAGCTCAACACCATAAAATTTCTCATGATTTTTTTTATTAAAAATATAATAATGATCTTTGATCTATAATGTGTTTACACTCAACACCTAGTATTTATATTACCATAATTTTGGCTCCTATTAGTGTATTGATGATTGATACGCTATTCATGGGATTGAGACCTTGAATTTTAGTGTAAAATTTATCATCCCACATTGCTTTTACAACATCTATTTGGCTAATTGGTTGAGTTGTTAAAAATCATGTATTAATTAGCATGCAAATCCAAGTACAAGTGATTAAAGTGTCAAGGTCTCAAAATTATTTACATCATAAGCCAAGGTTTTAGCCCCATGGGTGAACCTTAACATAGAGTAAATGATATGAAATCAAGTGGGTTAAAATGTAGAATCCCACTAGAAAAATGAATGGGGGATTGAACTAAAAATATAATAATTTTTTATCTATTAACTATTATTGAAGGTAAGTATTAGAAATGTTAGTGTATCTAGAGAGAATGAAACATGGTAACAAATAATTTATCTAATCATGTGTTGACAATTTTCTTTAAAAAATCAATTAGAAGGCAATAAAACACATGATATTTTATATCTTCATGAAAATGGTATTAAGGAGTTGATTGTAGAAATATAGCAATTTTATGGGTATGAATAGTATTTTTGATAGAAATCTATATGAAGAACAACTTTGATAAAAAAACAAGTTGTATATGGTTTAATCACCTAACAACAAATGTAATATTTTGTTAATATAATTGGAATGACCTAAATAAAATATACATATAGATTATAAAAATATAGTGTCTCAATATGGATACTAAAGCTCAAATCTTGCCAAGCAATATATGCCTAATTGCTACTTGTGATAACATTATATAGTGCGTTGAAATAGAGTAATACGGTAATATAATCATGATCTAATACAAGTGGGACCATCTTAATATGATACAATAAATTGAAAAAAAATTGAATTGCATAATCTCAAAGTGATTAAATATGTGGACTTCTAATGCAAAGACCTAAGTTTAGATATTACTATATGATATATGCATACTTGCCAAAATATATTGTACTAATACTACTATGTGTTTTGTTAAAATATCATGATTATATGGTCATGGTGTAATCCAATTAGAGTTAATTTCCATCATATATAACTCATTTAAGAAAAAACGTATAATCCATATAGTTGCACTTAAATATTGTATAGGTTATATAATTGTTTCATATTTAATACTTTTAAAAAATCATAATATCTAGTTCTTATATCTAATAGCAATAATTTATTGTATTAGAATGTGTAATGTATATATTAGCCTTATATGAGTAAAATTTGAGGTTACCCTTTAATTGAAAAGTTAAACTACACACTTCATTTCAAATTTGAAGGAGTTAAATGCATAAATTAATGCTTATTGTAAAGAATAATGTTTTATCTCATCCTTTTCTAAAGGGAAAACTAAATTTTGAAGTAATGTGAAAGTTGTAATTTTGATACTTGATAGGAAAATTTCATAATATATGCTCATACTATCATAATGATATATTTCAATAGGAAATCCCTTTGGTGCATCTTCAATTAGTCCCCCATCCCATTCAACTGGGATTTCCAATGACAACATAAATGAGAATGGTTAAGGCTCATTTTAGAATGGAAAACAAAAAAAACCAAGGTCAGCCAAAAATTTCCTATGAGAGGTCATTTTGGATGTAGGAGCACATCCCAAATACATGTTACAAAAGAACTAAAATCAATCAAAACATTCCTATGATAGGTCATTTTAGATGGAGGAGCACATCCCAAATACATGTTAGGGTTTAAAGACACTATTGTTGTATACAAGAAGATGATGCTCATAGTTATAGATAATGAATAAGGAAAAATAATTGGGCAGTCAAAATACATATCATCCTTGTAATGCTAATGGATTAAAATGTAAAAGCATGGTCAAAAATAATATTTATGGCAAGATGTCATTCTTGGTCATAAATTTACTTATATCTTCATGATTTTTTTCATTTGATGCTAATTACTTATAATAATCTTAATAGAGTGCTAATTAGACTTTTCTCTATCCTCTTAACATATTTTATAACTAATATAGGATCTTGTTTTCAAAGTAATTCATCATATTTTTCAAAAAATTACTCATTTTAGAATTATGCATATATATTTTTTTGTTTTTTAATATTTAATATTTATTTTCTAATTTTCATATCATTGATAACATATCACTAAACATTAAATAAAAATATATACAAATAATCTAATATTTAAAATTTTATATGACTTAAAGAGATAACCAACAAGTCTTATACATAATAAAGTTATATAAACCAAATACAAAATTCTAAGCCTTAATTTCATATTTTACACACATATCTATATTCTTTAATATTTTCCCTCTAGGATGCTTGCATTTTGTAATAAAAACTTAATATTTGCTTTTCTAATATAGGAAAAACACACACAAGGACAAGTAGGTTACTATTGTAATTCTTTTTAAAACAATTACATTCTAATTTTATTTAATTAGTATATATTTTAAAATTATTATTCATATATTAAATCCTATTATAGCTAGTGTTTTACTATGCTTATTTTTTTATTTGTTTTAATGATAGCTTAAAATTATAAAAAATATTATTTAAAAATATTTGTGTGAAGTAACAAGTGGATATCATATATGTTATCAATATTTAGATGTTTTTGCACATAAAAGCATCTAAATTTTCTATTGGAGGTGTGTTGATTTAGGATGGATACCCTAATTTTGAAATCTTCACCATAACTGATTAGTTGTTGGTAATTGAGGAATATAATAAGCTCTCAATTTTTCCTCTAGAATACATATTGCCTCCTTAAATTGCTTATTATTTTTTTAAGTGAAAAATGCCTTGCGGGGCCACCTTGGTCTAAGAGACCACGAACATGGGGTTATACACCATCAAATTTACCCGAGGGTCGCACCCAACCCTACCCGTACCAACATTATCAATTGGATTTTGGGTACCCAATTCATCTTTTTGGTAGGGTGGAGATTCGAACCTGGGACCTCCCTTGGAGGATTGCCCTCTCCTCTCCAACTCACCTACAACACCTAGGTTCCTTAAATTGATTATTTATTTCTATAAGTCTCTATAGATTAAATCCACCTCTAACCTAGATGTTCTCATTCACCTTTTCTCCATAAGATTTTTTGAGAATAATATGTAATTTATAGAAACTCTCCTCTTGATTTAGAGGTTTTATGCCCAACCATATATCATCCTAGAACTTGATTTTGGTTCCATATCCAATATTCCAAATGAAACCTTTATCTATTATATCTAAAATCTTAACTACATGATTATATATATTTGATCTTGCATTAATAAGTTATGTTATTTTTTTTCATACTGCTTCCAATATTTCCTTCTCCAAAAGTTGACCGAAAAACAATATTCTATGAAAACCTCCATATTAATTGACCCCTAAATGCCTCATTCATTTTTCTCAAACTTCTTATCCTTAGTACCCCCTCTTTTTTTGGTCTATATACTCAATCACAAAGAATAATAGGGAATATATATTTGTCTTGTATCTCATAAAAAATAGTGTTGTATCCTTTATAAATAATGTTGCACTTTGGTTGGCATTCTTTGGGATGCCATCAAGTAGATGGAAAATGCTTGAAGTATGGATTTCAATAGTTATAGATTTCCTTCTAACAAAAAAATATTTTCTTTTCAACTATCCATATTCCTCTAAAAATATTTCATTAGATAATTCCATAAGGTTGTAGTCATTTATCCATCAAACAGGGAATTTCCAAAATAAGTAGAAGTTAATTTACCTATTTTCCATTCTATAATATCTAATATCCTCTTCTACCTTCTATGAGGGTGTTGAGGAAAAGAACCTTGTTTTTATCATTACTAACATTTTGTCTTGATGATATTTTATATAAGTCAGTAACCTACTTGAGGATCCTAGCTTCCTTAATTGAATATTCTCCTAATAAGATTATGTGGTCCAATAATTATTGGTGGGTAATTCTACTTAAGTCATGAGTGACTATTAGACCTTTTAGATCCCCATTCTATGTGTTTTTTACTATACTTATCCACAAATATTCTATTAAGATGATAAAAAGGTAAGGGAAAAGAGGATCCTCTTTCTAGAGACCTCTAGAATTGTTGAAAACCCATGAGGGGATCTATTCACAAGGACCAAAATCTTGGTGAAGTAACACACTACATAATGTAATTTCTCTACTTTCTATCAAACCCAAATCTCTCTAATATCATATTGATAATGTCCTAGTTGATTGTAACATAGGATTATAGCATGTCTACTTTAGCCAACATACCTACTTGGTTGCTCTTGTAAATATAATAGATCATTTAATGCATTTTAATTATACATCATCAATTTATTTTAATTGAACAAAACCTCCCTACTCATCCAAAATAATGGCAAGAAATTTTTCTTTTAATCTATTAGCCATAATTTTTGTAATGAATTAATTTGTTGAGTTATAAAGACTTATTAGATTTAAAATAAACATATGTATGAAGATATTGATTATTAGGAATCAAGGCTGTGAAGGTGTTATTTAATTTTCTCAACATATTACTTATTTTGGGTTCTTCTAACTCCTCAAATTTCATCCTTCCCCACAATATCCCAATATTCATGGAAGAATGCTACAAAATTATAATTAGGACCTAGATTTTTATTCCCTCTAAGAAATATTGGATAAAGCACAAAGCTCTATCTAACTTCACTTGGATGTTTTGATTTTCCACTCTCCTATTTGTCCATGTAAACTTAGATCCTTTCATATCTAGGTCTACTAAACCTATATTAGTAATAAAATATCTAGCCTCATTCATAGAATCTAAAATTCTAGCTATTTATCCTCTCTTATATTTTGGGTTGAGGGTAATATTAAAGTCCTATATTATCATAAATTTTTTGATCTCTATCTTGTTATCTAATTAAGTAACTCTTTCAATAACTCCTTTCAGAGGCTTCTCAAGCTGGGAGCATATACATTAGTAAAAATACCTATTGTATTTCAAGATAAGAGTTTGATATCCATTGATATGAACCAGCCATATTATCTAGAATATTTAACTCAAAAAACTCTAGATTCATAAAAAATATAAACCTCCCATAGTTCCTTCTTCCACAACTAAAAACATTCTATTACTATTCCAACAAAAAAGCCTATTTTTTTCCAAGTCCCTAGCTAAAATTTTTGTTTCCTTGAGGAGCAAAACATTTGGTTGATGACATCTAATCACATTATAAAATACCCTTCTATTATTAGGTGTATTCAATCCCTTGATATTCCAAAGGAGAAACTTCATTTACATGTCTTTCTAAAGGACTTATCCCCTCTTGATTTTAGATCCAATAATATTTGTTACTTGTTATTTTCCATCTCTTTCTCTATCTCTATGGCTCTTGTTTTTAAACCCAAGTATCTACATTTTGATTACGATGTACTCCCAAGTCTAGAAGCACTCCTTTAGTTTTTTTATTGCTATGAAGAGGTGATGAAATACCTATCCTATCTAGTCCTACCTCTTCAACATGCAATGGTAAGAAAGAAGAAACAAACTTAATATTTTAATCATTTATGTATTTAGTCAAATAATATACAAAATAAAGATATACTATTTTATCATCAATCACTTCCTCCTCATTTTTTAGTGCATCATCCTTGGCCTCTACTTCATTTCCTTCTAACTAAGGAGCCTCAAATGTAGCTACTTTATGGAGTTTCTAGAAGGATTTTAGGGTCATGATCTTAAGAAGTCCTAAAGCTTGACTCCCCTTACTCTCCCATATAGGAAGGTCCACCCTCTATTCATTTTCCTTGCTTATAATTATCACTAGGAGATAATACATGGGAGTAGTCCCAAGTGAGATGACCATACTCACAATAAAACTTATAGCAAAAGTGTAGGTTCTCATATCCAACTTCTTAGACATGCACTTTCAACTTTATATGGGGTACATGGTGGGAAAGGAATAAATGAATATTTAGGAATGATATGAAGAATGAATTTTATATCTTCAAAAGAATCAAAGTAGCTATTGAAGACAATTTATCCATTCTCCCATAAGTGAAGGGTTATGAGAAAAGAGAAGAAATAATGACTATTGAAGAATGGAAGGTAAAACAATCCAAACCATGCATCATGGACTTAGCCCAGAAAATACTATACACAAGATGGATGAAACCAAGATAAGGTTGGATAATTCTTAACTTTGATGGTGTAGCCAAATAAAATCTAGAAAGAACAGGTGAGGGTGGAGTGATTAAAAATGATAAATGATAAATTTAATGGGCTTATATAGAGGATTATGGAATTCAAACCAAGCATATGGTAGAAACCAAAGCTATTTTTTTAGGATTCCAACAATTATATGATAGAGGTTATAGTATGGTCCAATGGGATTATATGAACATTATTACTGATTTTAAATCAGGGTAAATAGATAATGGGTTTATACTTAACATTATAAAGGGTACTTTAAGGATCCTAAAATAAATGAGTGATGTTGTAATTGGAAATATTTATAGAGAAGGTAATCATATTGTTTATGTTATGGCCAATATGGGGGCAGATAGTGGTCAAACTAGAATTTGGGAGGATAAAATTCCACTACCATTACAAATAATAATTACATTTAAGGCTGAAGTTCAACCTATTAGGATGACTAATATAAGAAATTAAATGAAGTCGATGAACAATTTATTCTCCAAAATGTTTGTTGGTATTAGTAGGAGAAAACAGAACAAGAACAATATCTACAGTAAACTTTTATTGTCATTTCTCATGGATCTCAACACTAGAAGATCTTAGGATTATTTTAGTATTAATAGAACAAGAACAATATCCACAATAATTTTTTATTGTCCTTTCTCATGGATCTCAACACTGGAAGATCTCAATATTATTTTAGTATTAATAAATAAAGAGCCCTTATAGATAAGCAACAAAGGTAGACTAAATGCAATAAGTTTTAATATTTATGGTAGTAGTATTTGTATATAAACAAAGTACTTAGGAAAGGATACAACCATTCGAATACAGTTAAAAATGGACAACATGCAAATAGAGGAAGAATCCGAGGGTGATATTGCAATTATAGGAAGTTCACAAGGAAATATTTAGGCCAAACATAAGTGGAACAAAGTCTTAAGAACCCAAAATAGGAAAATGAAGTAGCAACAATCCACTCCTTCACTAACTTATATAGAACCTAGTGAGGATATAATTAAAAATAAAAATTACAAGTGTTGAATGAAAAACTTAGCCAATGGAAAAGCTCAAGAAAGATTTTTTTGGAAGGCTTAGGAGGAAAGCATTCAATATTTCAAGAAGAACATGAAGGATAAACATATGAGGGTGAAATATTCATTGGTTAACATAATTAAGTTAAATATAGAGGATGTGGAATTAGCTAGAACCCTCATAGAGGTGAAGGACAATGCTTAATCTAAGACCAATTTATTTTGGTATTATATTTGTAATAAGTTTCCTTTAAAAGTGTTACTTTAACACCATATTTCCTATGAGGAAAGGTGTGTGCTTTTTGCTAGAATCTTTTTCATTCGCCTATGGTTGTTATTTTCCAATATGATCAAGCCTCTCATGTAAAAGGGTTAGGGTCCCTTTCAAAACCCTTTATTTTTATCGAATATAAAATAGGTTATACTTACCCTTTGATTATTGTTTATATAAAAATGTTTGAAGGATTCTATATTAAATTTTCCATTATTTTATTTTTATAATATAAAAATTATAAATTGATTATAGCATGGTGGTTATAGGGGTGGATTGCATGAAGAACTTTGTGGTGGCTTCCAGGGTAGACAACGTAGAATACTATGGCGGCTATAAAAGTTGGACATCCTGCTCGGTTTCATGGTGGCTACCGATTCCACCATGTAAATTCAATATAAATAAATATATATATATATATATATATATATAAAGTACAAATAAAATAGTCATGGAGGACTCTTGAATTTTTTTTTTTTTTAAATATCACAAAAAGGTTTTGGTACGATATAAACTCAATCAAAATCAACTACATACAATATATCAAGAGCTAAAATAGGTGGATAGATACAATCCTGAACAATATCACCAAGCTTAATGCCCAAATATTTCCCTAAACTTTTCAAAATGATAGTAGTAAGTTCATCATATATAAGGATCTCATGAGCATAAAGTTTGTTGGTCTTCAACTAAATATGTGATCCTTTGAGAGCATAATTGGCAACTTTAAAATTATTTTTTCTTGATAGCCTATTGTTCTCACATCAAGTTGGTCTATAATTGAAGTTATCGAAGTCATTGATTGAATTTTGTATTTCAAGTTTGTTCTATCATAATTTGCCTAGACAAGAGAGATACATTTAATTGTATATTAGCATACAACATCATGCCTATACTCTCTAACTATAAGTAAGAACCACTAAAAAAACCATCACATATTTAAAGCCAAGTAAATTTTATAAATCTAATGTCAAAAGTATGTGGTATAACATTATATTATTTTGTAAACCTAATCAATTCAAATTTTCAAGAGATTTTTTTGTAAATATAGCAAGAAAAGAGGAAGACAATGAGTTCCATATGCATTTCATAGCCTTACGTAACCAAAACAAGTACCTTAAGGATTCCAATATACTACAAAATACACATTTTAGAAAGGAAAGTCCCCAAGTAGATAACATAAAGCTATAGAAAATTTTAAATGCCTCAAGGATTCCAATCTACTACAAAATACACATTTTAGGGAGGAAAGTCCCTAAGTAGCTAACATAAATCTATAGGAAAGTTTAATATTCAATAAGTTCCATGCTAACAACTTGCACTTTCTTTAGCATTAAACTTATAAAATTTCCAATATAACTACCTCTGTATGGGCTCTATAACTTCATAAATCCCATTTTCAATAATTTATTTTATTATAGAATGGCGAATTTAAAAAAATGATACATCCCCCTATATTAAATAAATATAAGCTATGTCCATTTGACCACTTTTTATTTTAAAAAATTACACATTAATATCAAGGATAACATGACCAAAATATCACTAATGATGATGGATGGAATACTTTGAGATTCATAGATAAGGGAGTTTGTTAGATCAAGTTGGTATTTTAAGAGGGTTTGAAGTTTCTACCATTGCATAAAGATATTCCATAAATCAACAAGTTTTTGAAAAGAGGTTTTACATTGAAGGAAGTAACTAGGGATAACAAATTATTATCTATCTAAAATGAACTACACCAAATTGAATATGGGTTATAGATAATATCATTATGAAGGTAAAATTAATCCCATGATAGATATCTGAATAATGTATTCCAAACACACCAAATTCCTTTAATTGGAATTAATCCTTCAACTTTTAAATAAGAAACATTAATTAACTTACTATGAATATGGACTTAATTGTAAATGTTATTAACAAATTTTATTTCAACCTAATTACAAATAATATGTTCCATGGATTTTATCCCATGGTGTAACATCACTACTTGGTCTTGAAGTAGAACCCCTAATGCTCAATATTTATAATACCAGTGATTCTTTTCCTTTTTGGCAACATGCAAGACATCCAAGAGATAGACTTAAAGGTGGGTGATTTGTATAATTTATCTAAAGGTATGGATGCAATAATTTGGTAATAGTAGTTATACTTAGATGGTAGTGAACATAATTTGTAAAAGAATTAGTGGCTAAAAATATTTTATTTAATACCAATTTCTTCCTAGCCAAAGAATGGTACTTGGAGGACAACACCTTAATACTTATTTGGAACTTTTTCATGCCATATTATACATAACACTAAATAAAAATAATAATCAATAGATAGTGTACTATATCCCCATGATGAAAATTTCTAGAATCAATGATCCGTAAGGGATGATCACTATAATGGCAAGTATAATTCTAATTTATAAAAGGAGAGTTTAGATCTATAATCAATTAAAATAAGTCCATACTATAAATATCATGCTCAAACACCATTATTGAGTTATGAAGGAATAATACCAAGTTGTATACAAAATAAAAATTGAATACTTTACATTATTTAGGGATAAATATCATATGTACAAGGCCAAAAGAATCTAGTTTTTCTAATAGATATCCTAAAGTACTTGTTAAAAGTGCATAGAGAGAGGAAGTCATAAAATACTCTTTCCTAATAGAAAATTTAATTGCGAAAGTCAAAAAATATATAATTTATAACCAATGTATCTAAACTATTAGTGAAAACAATGGTAATCATACTAAAATACTTCATCATGATAAAAATATATGACCACATGAAGTAATAAAAAGCCTTGTTAAAGTAGATTTTAATAGGCAATGCATCCTTCTCAATCTATATTGCCTATTCAATATTTTCTTGAGTCAAAACTAGATTATCCAAAATAATATCTTCATTGAACAAAGCTTGTTTACTTGTGTTAGAATATGCATTAGGGGCTCACACATTCTGAATGACCTTTACTATGATCTTATATGTTATATTTAGTAGTGTAATAGAACTCCAAATTATAATATTGTCTATGGGATTATTATATATGATCAATTTTATAAGTTCTTATTTAATAAACTCTGCAATATAGACCATTCCTTCTACCTCCTTATAAAATTTGTAAATATTGTTCTCCAAGTGGGGCCATATATATTTTTTTAATGTTATAGGTAGCCCATATGGCATGAGATCCTTCTTGACTACAATTTCAAAAAAGGGCTACATCTAGCTCTTTAAAAGGTACACTCCACTCCATAAATTGACTCAACTCTTAATCAACCTATTTATGTACAAAATCAACTATCCTACATAAAATATCTATAGGTTTTAGTTATCATTAATGTGTCATGAAAATTGTTAAGGTATACTTGACTAATACCATTTTAGTTTATAACAATTTAGCCATTTTACTCAATAATATTTTTTTATATGGTTATGTTTCAAAATAATTAAAAACATTATCATTTTCTTATATCCAAACTAAATCTATTGTAATTTTAAATGAACTCAAGCATGTTATCCATTAAAATAATATAGGTTCATCAGTTATATTTTCTCTCACTGATGTTTGGTCTTATTTAAATGGAGGTTTGTTGCAAGATTTGTGCCCCTTTAATTGGTGTCCAAGGTTCATTCCTTCATAACTTATCTCTAAGATCAACTTCATACCAAATCCATACAATAACCTAGTGTACTATTCTATCCTAAACTCCCACCATTTGATTCAACCTTTATTAACAATTAGTTTGGGGCTTCATTCCATAAAAATATATATTGTTAAAATAATTCATCTACTTTGATTTATTTGGAGAGGTAAATTAGGAGCTAAATCATCACTAACATATCTTGATCAACATCACAAAAGAGACTGAAAAAATCATATAATAATCACATATGAAAGGAAATATAACATTATCTTAGGCAATATTAATTTGAAAAAAAATGTAACTTGTTAGTATAGCCTATTGAATTTATGTTTAAGGTTGTATCCAAAATTAGTATCAATGAACCAATTTCTATTACTTTCCTATTTTTTTCCTAGTACGAAATCAAATAACCTTATATTGTTAAGATAAAATAACAACGCAATAAAATACATTGGGTAAAGTGGTAATATATCAATCCATAGGATGTTATATCATATTAAATTTCCCTCAATGATGACCCACTTGATAGAGAGCAAGGAGACTAATATGCATCTCTAAAGATCTAGTTTGTTTGTACTATTGTTTGAAGTGTAAAAAAGCTAGTCCTAATAATTCATTATTTGAGGAGTCAAATTCATAGGAATTTATTCATAGGTTCTTATCCATTATCTATAATCAATGACTGTGTACATTTTGAAATACCTAATGCTAGACCCCAGACATCATTTATTTGTTGGAAAAAGATAA
Organism: Wollemia nobilis; assembly: GCA_028583015.1. NCBI lineage: Eukaryota > Viridiplantae > Streptophyta > Pinopsida > Araucariales > Araucariaceae > Wollemia > Wollemia nobilis. The sequence continues at coordinate 316,848 of JAQPPZ010017191.1, read as the reverse complement.
AATTTATTAGGTAACATTGAAATACTTCACTTGAGATGAGTTTAGACACTATATGCCCCTTGAGTCATGATGAAAAGAAGACTATAACAATGAATCACATCTCTAAAATTTTAATTCATATCAACAAAAGTATGACCATACAAGAAATAATAGATAAAAATAACTAGACTATAAAGCAGAAGGACATCACACCAACCTTTTTTTTAACTTCCCAATGTTCCTCATTTATCAATATACTTTTAAGCATACTATAATTGAAAATAATGTCATCATCCCCATCTTGATACTAACTATTATAGGAATTAGGGATTAAGATATACCCTAAATGAAATATGTGAGGAGAGGGTAGATGAGATGATGGATTTAAACAAACATGAAGAACCGTATCTCATAAATAAATAATTATGATTGGTTCTATTATAATTTTCTTCGACCTTTATTCTTAATAGGGAATTACAAGAAAACATATTTAAAACTCAACATAATCTATGAAAATTCAACTCCCTAATTTTAGGGAACTTGGTGTACGAGTGGTTTCAATTGAAAACACCTCTTGATACTTTGAAGAAAAATATTCTAAATTTTCATAACAATAAAAGAGGGGTTGAAAGAATAGATGCCCTTTTATAGCCATGTTTTTGTACTAGGGTTGTTGCGTATTTTCATATCCAAGTTAGATTTTAACTTTCCCTTAATAAACATTATCATCATATATTTATTCTTGGACCATATTTTGCTCTTATAAGAGCAGCGTCAACATTCATTTAAGTAAGGATTACTTGATTTCTGGGTAGACATGAATCAAATGACCTTCAACATGATAACAAAAGCAAGCATTCAACTTGTTGAGATAAACTTGATTTTTTTTATAATGAATCCCTAGCTACAAAAACATGATTGAATTTGTTGCAAACCATCTTGCACCCATATGAATGAGAGCATGAATACGTAGCTGAAAATTATAATACTTATCATATTTATTTTTATACTAAGTGACCTTACCTGGTTGGTCTTAAATATCTCACAAATATATTCTAAATTTCAATTTTGAAAAGTGAAATTTAATAAACATTGAGTATAAGGAAAACTATAATTGCCCTAGTGTGAGAGTTGAACTTCCAAGACTACAAATAGCATATTTGGTCAGAGGCCCATATTTTTTATTTGAGTATAACATATTTGAGATTTTTTGTAGTAAATAAGAAGTTATATACCCCTTTCCCAACCCATGAACCATCTCAACCACCCATTATTTAATCTCATAATAAACCCTATCAAATAGTTGAAAGAACTAAGGTTAACTAAATTATTCATTTCGGTGTTCATCTCAAATGCAACCACATTTCTCAAAGTCATGCTAGGACCCAACATAGTTTTTCATATGAGGGCAAGGTTCTCATAATCCTAGGTAGCTTCTTTTTTGTAAGAAGGTCTAAAATATCTATAGTAAGATTTATATAAGCTTTAATTTATTCTAGAATAATGGCATTCTAAGTTTTGAGGGCTCTTTCTATCAAAAGCAAAAATATTCTCTTGGAATTCAATTGACTAGAACTTACATCAGCTAAAAATGTGATTCTTATCTGATGTGATGCTCTTACTTGTGTTTAAGGTCTGATGATATTTATGGTCATTGGATGGGAGTGGTACCTTATATTCCATTTTCTTTGTTCTTTTTTCTTTTAAATATGAAGATGTTTAATGATTTGCTCATATTTTTTCCTTACCTCCCGCTTTTGGGCTTGAATATTTAAATTTACATATTAACCATCATTCCATTTTTCTAATGGCTTGACTAGAATTTCCCAAGAATCTCAAATATATTATTGTTCCTACTAGATACCTTTATCCTCTATAGTTTTAATTTTTAGAGCACTTTTTTTTGTGAACTATAATGATACCATTTTCATTTACTTATATAGGGTTGTTTTTAGATCTACTCCATGGAATTTTATTTTTATTTTTAGTTTAATATTTATTCATCCCTCGAAAAGTAGTATTTTTCATAGTTGAGGATACCATTGAAGGAGATATCTATGGATTATCTACATCTAATGGTTTTGATTCATAATACAATTCCTATTTCTAAATATAATATTTCATATAAATATATAAAATATTTGGTAGAGGCTTGCTCAAATACATTTCTATACAAATCCAAGTTGAGACCTTTTTGTCACTGGTGACATTTGAGGTTCCCAAGTATTTTCCCAATGAATCTTAAAGATGTATCATGGGTTCATCATTTTAATAGATCAAAGGAAGAAAAAAATATCAATTAAAAATACAAAATTCTTTCTTGTGTCCACTTTGAGGCATAGAGCTACTAATATAATTATGAAAATTACAAAGGAGGATGACTCCAAATTATCTAAGATCCATGAAATTAGAGCAAAAGTAGTCTCCTTTTTCAAATCTTTGCTTGGGGTTAAAGATAATGGGGGCAAATAGGTAGAGGGTAACCTTATTAGGAATATTCCACCTTTGGTGACTCTAGACACAAATTCTTCATGTTGTGGCCATTGCACAACTCACCCCAAAATTGGGGACCCACCTTTAAATTTTGGTTAATTTGATATTTTCGTATTCTTTGTGTTGATAGGTTTCTCCACACGAGTTTCCTTTGTAATTTCCGTGGTTACATGTAGGTTGTGTGTGAGGAAGTATATTTTTTTAGTGTCTTGTAAGTCATCTAGTGTGTAGGTTAGCTTTTGGTTTCATTTTTCTTGATTGTTTTGGATTGATGTTAATATGTTGGATTTAATCATTTCAAATGTTTGAAATTGATTTAAATAAAATTTAAATCACAATCAATAAAACATATAAAAAGGGATTTCTTATATATACATATATATGTCAATATATAATATGTATATATATAAATAAAATAAAATAAAATAAATAAAATAAAATAAAAAATTAAAATTTCATTTTAATCCTCATCGAGGAGAAGATTTAAGTTGGGTTATAATGCTTATAGATTTATTAAAAGTTTTATGTTTTACTATAAATCTTCTTACTTCCACATTTTTCGTGTAGGTCCTAGGTTATACAAAGGAATGGACAACCAATTTCAAGGTAGCAATGGTAACTCAACAAAAATGACACACATAATGTGAAGGGTGGGATGATACGAACACCATGGCATACATGGACCTCTTGATGGTAGAGACATAGGTATTCATGTAGAACCCTAGACATGGTGTATGGTGTCGTAGACCAAGACCGACATAGAAGACATGGGTGAAGTGGTAATAAATATGTGAGGATATGGACCAAGGTCCACATGGTGACGATGCAACAGTGGAGCTCAATGATGTGGATGACTGATTATGGCTGGTGATATGGCACATGATATGGTGTAGCTACACCTATGTTGGAATTCCACTCTACTTTAGTACCTCTCCTTTACAAATATACGTAGAATAGGTTATTGACAGACGAGTCCAAGGAAGATGACAAGGACCCTGACGATGAAATATATGTGGATACAAATTACATGTATGAGGTAAACTACGTACATCCAAATAAAAAGGTGTTAATAACATACCATTGTAGTATCATTGTAGTATCAATAGACATAAATATTTTGTTTAAAAATGTGAGATGTGTAATTCCAATGAACCATTGCATTATCAATCTCTGATGAAGGTCATTGTATTCAATGAACAACATGAGTAGTACAGACCTGGCATTATTGGAGGATGGGCCCATAGATGTGATAATTTGGATGAGCAACGCATGACACATGAAATGAAACACAACAAGTTTTATAAAATCATGGTTAATGGGGGATCCCAAGGAGCAGTCATTCAACATTCATGATTAAGAGATGAAGAAACCGATGTAATAGTTTAGTAAGGATTACAAGATATTTCTTTGACTAAAAACGTTGGTGTTAAAGTTGTATTCTTTAAGGTTCACTAATGGCATGGTTTACTCAAATGATGACAAGTTGTCCTTTAAACATACCTAGGCCTTCGCATCCTATGCCTACAGATATTTTTGATTATCTACCTCAGTTTAGGTATGATGGAATGGAATCGACTAAGGAACATACTCAGGCATAAAAGAGCACTTTAATTCAATTGCAAGTCATGCATGAACATGTGGCTTGTAACATGTTTCCATCTACTTTAGATGAATTTGCTTATGATTGGTACCTCATTTTATCTACAGGTTCTATCAATTATTGGGCTCAACTAGAAGTAACATTTCTTAGTCATTTTGGAAAACTAGTTGACCCAATCCTCATGTACAATCAGTTTGTCACTACTCGTAAAGGACCAAATGAATCTTTGAAGTTATTCACTAAAAGGTTCCATGGGTTATATACTCAATTGGTGGTACCATATGTTCCTATAGAATGAGTTGCTATCCAAGTGTACTTCAATGCTATTGACCCATTAATATATATGCATTTGTGAGGGATGCCTCAAATCACATCTTTGTCCCAAGCTTATGCCCAAGCAATATCATTTGAACAATAGTTGAGTTTTCAAGGTTATGGAGTGGGTTTTGGATTGTATAATTCTCCATCAGTTAGTACCTCCCTTACCCACCCAACAATTTGTGCACCTCAACCTACCATTCAAAATCAACCATTATTCTTAAGTGTGAATCAATTTTAGGGTACCCATATTGATCATATTTCAAATCATGTTCCTAAGATAAATTTCAATGATTTTCACAATAATATTATTTCAGGAAATGGAGGAGTCCTAGATCTACCAAGTATTAAAGCATGTGATAGGTTGGGACCTTCCATAGAATTAAATGAAATGATTGAAGTGGTTTAGCAAGGAAGCCAACATGTTCCAAATAATTACCCTTTAATAAATAAAGGCTTAGAATCATTATTTAGAAAAGAGGATTGGGACAATCATAGAGAAGATAATACAAGAATTGATCCCACTGAAGAAACCCTTGACCCACCAAAAGATGATTTTTTTAAAATTGAGTCCTCAAAGGTGGATAAAGGAGAAAAAGAATTGATAGATGAATCTAAAGATCATGTAAAATATACAATAGAGTTTCATCCCATGAATTTAGATGACAATTTTTATAATGGTTGGGGAAGATATGAAAAATCATTGGTTTTTCACACCCATATTGATAAAATTTCTATCGACATGGATGATGCTGAAAATGCTATCTCACATGAAGATCTTGTAATTCTTGTACAAGCAAAAAATGGCATACCCATTTCAAAAATAGCAAAGGTTCCAAAATTTAATAATTTTGAATATAAGTTTGTGGAAGACCTGACTGAAGTAGAATAGGAAGAAATGGTAAATATTTCTTACGATTTAGTTGTTTGGGATCAGGAATAAGTAAACACTCCTTTTTCATTCTATAATACTAAAAACTTGGGTGCAAATTCTCAAGATTTTCTTGAAGATTCTAAGGAAGAAATATCATGGATGGTTAACAAGGAATGTGAACCAAATGATAAAAATATTGCTTTATTCGAAGCAACTCAAGTAATTGATCATGGAGATGTGTTATTTGACACATCCCTTGATCAACAAAAGTTATGTTTTGAAAAGGATGGACATGCTTTTGATTGGGTGCCTAATTTTGGTGTTTTTTATGAATAGGTAATTGATGAAGAAGAAGCACTACAAGAGGATGATAATGATAGACACCATGAGGAAAAATAAGAGATTACAATCCCTCATCAAGCATTTGTAAATGGAAATGTATCAAAGGTAAAATTCCACCTTTTATGTTCAAGCATGCGAAATCCAGGTGAAAGCTTACCTAATTTTCTATGGGATTCAAATATTATTTATGATGAAATGTCATTGGAGGTGAATTAAGAACTAGAGTTGATTTCTACTCACACCACTAAAGATATTACTTTGTTGAATGAAAGAGAATTTGATGTTCTTGAATTGTTGAATCAAGTTCATCAACAATTTTATAATTGAATCTAGGATAAAAACTTATAATGATCCTCATTTAGTAGATATCCTAGATGCTTGCAAATTGTTACATAAACATGACTGGACTAAAAACATAAATGATGACTTTGCTTCAAAATTTTCAAAAATAGATTCTTATTTGAAAGAACTCATATCTATTTGTGAAGATGAGAATTCAAGTTGGAATGATGAATTAGGTTTTGAAATTTACACCTTTTTGAATAAGCAAAAAATAATTGAAAATCACGTTTTTGCTAATGAATCAAAGCTTCAATATGAAATTGCTAATGTTTGGGGTGAGAGACGCAAAATAAGGGTTTTTTTTTTCCTTGACCTAATCTTATTTTGGTTCAATTTTTATAAATCTTGGCATATATATCATGTTAAATGTCTTTTAAAGTGTGCCAATCATGTTTGGGATCCATAGAAATGATAGTCCAAATTTTTGCATCACCTTGTACATAGTGTATATTATTGTATATAGTTTTAGTTTTTATGTTTGTGTCTTAACTTTGCTATTTTTGTGCTTTTTCCTTAATTTTTCGTTTTGTTTTGCTTTCTTGTTAGTTTATTAAAATTTTGAGCCCTCAATTCCATATTTCATTTATTATGAATATATCATCCTCAACCTTTTGGAAGACAAAAAACATCCAATCCTTTGTTATCACATGATATGTAGGACTATATTTGGGATCCTCCAACCAAGTAACTTTGATCCATTCTTGTAGATTTTTTAGTTTCATGGAGTAGTCAATAAATATACCTACCAAATCCTTGTCCTTTAGTGACAAAACTTGCTCTAACATCAAATCCTCACCTACAACCATTTGGACTAGCTCCTTCAACAATTTTATATAGCATTTATGCATTCATTTCCTTGTTTTTTTGCTTAGTTTATTTGTCTTCCAATATGGCTAGACTACCCTTCTGTGATTCCTCTAGTTCATTTTATGATATTTCCCCTTCTCCATTACTTATTGGTTTTTAAGCCAAATTATCTTAATCCCAATATTCTAGATCTTGAGTAGACTCAAATATAAGAGCAATCAAAATATAATATGGCCAATATAACTAATAATAATATTCAAGAAAATATTAAATATGAATTTAAATGACCAAATCAATTCATGCAATAACATGAACAAAACTTATAGTAGAATTCTTCAAAATATGCATACAATATTAAATTTTATTACTACATGAATGGTATCTTCAAAGATCATGTTGATATATAATACATGGAATTTTGTCTCCATAATATAGCCTTACAAAAATGACTCTTCAAGTACTTGACTATTTCTCTTATCACATATGTAGGATATGCATGTTTTCCAATTCCATGCATAAGATAAATCCTCTCATGTCTTTTGATGAGATTCAGATGATGTTATTTCACATATTTGATAGAAATTTTGAAAATTGCTTTTATGATTTGGCCCTTTAATTTAAAATAATTTTTTAAATAAAATATTTGATTTTGAAATCTTCCTCTCACGGGATATGATTCTTTATATGTATTTTGAATATTTCTCCTATCATGATAATTTTGTGATGCTCCTATTCTTATTTTCCATTTATCCATTTCTAAATTTTTTAATTCCTTTAAATTTGAAATCCTTTTTACTCCAAAGTTAATTAATTGCAATTTCAATAATCAAAATTTTAAATTCTTTTTCAAAAATAAATTTTCAAATTCAGTAACTTAAAATTATCTCTACCTTGAAGATTAGGTCAATTTGACCATTGATTTAGGGAAATAAACCACTCTATTCTCAAATTCTCACAATAACGATCATACCTTAATGACAATGCTTTAACTAATTGTTTCTAGAATGCTACAATGAATGCAACGCTCAAAGGTATTTAATGATTGCAATACTTTAATGATTGGTGATAGAACATTACAATGTGTAACATATAACATTTATGTAAACATTCCAAAGAGCAATATGGCTTACTTATTCCACCTTTTCAAAATTAAGCTTTATATATTTCATATCAAATATTTGAATGATTCTTTGCTTGAAAATTCTCAACGTCTTCTCGCTGCTTTGGTTCATTACTCAGAACATTTCATTCCATCTATACTAAATCTTCTTGTCACCATCCAAATTAATTGACTTATCTCATAGGGAATGTTGCTACAATTATATTGGATCATTGCTTATTCTCTAACTTAGAATTATTATCACCAAAATCAATAGCTCACCATCCAAAGCAAGTGCTACTCTGACTATTCTTTCCCTACTCTTTAAAAAAGTGATTTCCTTCTTTTTTATTTTCTTCTCAGGTATTTCTTGAGTTTTTCAAATACTTTATTTTTATTCTTAGGTATTTCTTGAGTTATTCAAAGCTTTCCTTCTTAGGTTCTTGTTTAAGTTCTTCAAATTTTTATTCTTAGGTTTTTTCCTAAGCTCTTCAAATTTTTCTTCTCAAGTTCTTTCTTGAATTCTTCAAAATTTTATTTTCTCTTCTTCTATCCATGTGTGCTATCCAATAAAAGATCAAATATACCCAAGAATTTAAGTGCTACATTTCATCAGGTGGATTTTCCCACACAATATGTGGTTCTCTTTATTTTTAGATAATCCTATTAAAAATAAGGGTGAATTTTATTTGTCCCCTTTATCAGTTCTTAAATCCTTTGAATAAAGTCATAGTATTCACTTATTTTAGAGTGGATAGACTCCAATATATAATGAAATATTTCTAGAATATTTTCAAATTAATGGAACCTTTATCATATATCAATCTACAAATTCAAAATTTGTAGCAATATGAGTCAACATTTTCTTCATGTGACTATTTAATATAAATTCATACCAAATACTTCCTTCAATTCTAGAAATAGATACTAATTGAAGTAGCTCTAATACCACTATTGGATTTTAAGCCATATTATCTTGGGTCCTAATATTCTAGATATTGAGTAGACTTAAATATCAATCTAAATATAAGATGACCAATATAACTAATAATAATATTCAATAAAATATCAAATATGAATGTAAATTGCCAAAATCATTCATGCAACAACATGAAGAAAACTTATAGTAAAATTTCTCAAAATATGCATACAAGCTTCAATATTATTAATGCTTTAATGTGATCTTCATAGATCATTTTGATATATAATACATGGAGCTTTGTCTTCATAATATAGCCTTGTAAAGATGGTTCTTCAAGTACTTGACTATTGCTCTCCTCACATATCTAAGAGATGCATATTTTTCTATTCCATGCATAAGATAAATGGTCTCATACCTTTTGGCTTCTCATATTTTCACTTGTATATATGAATATTTACTCTCTATTTACTTGCATAGTTAACTCTATGACACTTGTACACTTCTACATGCACACATAATACATGGAACTTGTGCACTTTCTCACATCACAAACTTTCTTACATAATTACATGACACTTGTGCATATCTTACACATAGACACTTACATAAATGGAAAATATAAATCACACTCCTAAACTATAGACTCAAACCCTATTATAATATTTACATTATACCATAGGTACCATGGGGATACATTAGCATGTACTAAATAATGTAATATTCTCCAATATTAAACCCTTTTATACCCTAGGGTTAGAGTTTGAAGTTGATTGGGCCTTCAAGAATGGTTCTGATTTGATTCATCCATCTATCTTGTCCCCCTTATGCTAGATGTAAAAAGGTTCTTCCTTGAAGAAAAATTGAGACCTTCGTATATTCCTTAGGATATTCACTATAGTCCACTACATAATATCCATACATCATAAACTCAACCATCCTACCATTACCAATGATTAGTGGCTCTAGTATACATTGGTTGAGATTTACCATAAAATTATCTTTTAAGTTGGACTTGCTAACAAAAAACTAATTATGAGTCCCATTTTCTTTAGAGCAAGCAATTACTATTCTCTATTATATCCTAGGGACCACCCTCTACTATGCTTATATGATAATGATGACCCCAGTTTTCTTCAACCTAGCTCCATTGTGACCTATTGTTTCTTACTAGATCTACAAATCTACAATCCAACTCTACTATGTCTTGTTTCCTCTAAGATTTGTAAATATTTAAGAAAACTCTATTATAAGTTGTTTTTTTTTTTTTTACATTTGTAAACCTTCAAGCTAGCTCTATAGTGACCTATTATTTCTTTGTAGAATTTTAAACCTTCAAACCAAGTCCATCATGACATATTGTTTCTTATTAAATATGTTATTTCTTTTTATATCTACAAACCTTCAGGCCAACTCTATCATGACCTATTTTTTCTTCTTAGATATATAAACCTTCAAACCAACTCTATTGTGACCTATTATTTCTTCTTATATATCTAAACCTTCAAACCAACTTTATTGTAACCTATTATTTCTTTTTAGATCTATAAACCTTCAATTCAACTTTGTTATGAATTACTATTTCTTCTTAGATCTACAAACCTTCAAACCATCTCTATCATGATTTTTTATTTTTATTAGATCTGTTGTTTCTTATTAGATATTTGAACCTTTATTCCAACTCTATCATGACCTATTGTTTCTTATTATATCTATAAACCTTAATAAAATCTATTTACTTGTTACCCACTTTTACAAAACTTTACTCTTTAGTTCATTCTTTTCAACATAGCTATATGATTTCTCAAAATTTAACTATGCTTGAATTTCTTCAAAAATATTTGTGGTTTAGAATCTTTTTGGGAAAGTGTTTGACATGTTCTTTAAAAAATTATAATAAAAATTAAACTTATTATTCTCCCTTTTTATCCCATTTGTATACATATTAAAACTTTTGAAACTATTTTTTTCCTCATGGTGATCATATCCTTATGAAAATAAAATATTCATGGAAGAATTAGAGCCTTTTATTTCACTTATATTTGTTCATAATTAAATTAAGGTATAATATATGTAGTTTAAAATTTAATATTTCATTCACAATATTTTTTATTACCTATATGTTTTAAATATTTTTATTTTCTTTGAGATACCATAATTAGTTTTATGTTTTATCTTTTTATATGATTATAGATGACTATGTTTTTATTTCCATTTATGAATATTTTATGTAGTATAATTTGATGGTTTAATGGTCAAATTTTAGTTATCAAAATATTAGATTAGTTATCAAGATCTAGATGGATTCATTATAGACATCTTGATCTTGATCAGTTACAACTATTAGGTATAAAAATGAGATATTCAAATAAAAAAGAGAAGCTTACTTTTCTTGCTTTAAACAACATTTGACTTATGAGAAAAATTCATTTGATTTACTTATCTACTATAAATGTGTTCTCACGCCATAAAGCATAGAAGCATTTTAGCTTGTTGATGCTCATGAGACTGTAGTGGCTACACCATATCAGAATTGACAAGGTAGTGAGTAGTAGCATTCCTCTATTCATCACCTGTCTGAATAAACCTAGGCTTATCTTAGACATTATGAATAGCAAGGAGAAACCATTATTTAAGTTATGAGTGCTTTACAAATGCCACATAGAGGTGGAAAGTATTATGATGCTATAGGTATAAGATGCCTAGAAGAAGCTCTATGTCAAGTTAAATAACTACCCCCATCACAAATATCATAGTGTTAGATTTCACCACCTTTTCACCCTTGAAAAACCTACAATACCTCATAGATAGGTCAATGTGTTTTATGGTTTTCATTAATATTTACATTAAAAAATGGAGGGAATATTATTTTAAATTCTTCATAAACTCCCATACCAATATTCCATTGTGGAAGCTTCAACAGTTCTTTAATTTCATCATGGTAGTTAGCTAGCCACAACTAGTGATGTTATTAACCATGAAGACCTTGAATATGATTGGATTTAGCTCTAACCATACCATGTATATTGTCATGGTGTGCATCTTAGGACCACTTCTAATTATGATTTTGTTCTCAACTTCTCCATTTGTGTTATTGTTCTCTTACCTAATAAAGATGGTTTTATGAGGAGCAATAAGAGAGTTGGAAAAGTGAAGATAAATCTTATAAATGTATGTGATATATTTTCAAAGTGGTTGCATAGTTGTATTAGAATCATGGTAAATATAAAGATTTTCAAGTTGGTCATCTCAAGTTCAATGCCTTGCTTTTAATAATTACTTTAAAATTATATATTTTTAAGCAGTTAAAAGTAAATTTTCATTTTTCTATTTATAAAACATTAAGTAGGGGAGTTGTAAATTTGAATTAAAGTCTAAATTTTGAAATTAAGTGCAAGGGGCGAAAACCTATCAAGACCACACTTGTATGTTACTACCCTAGAAAGGCCATTCATTTTATTTTTTTGAAATTTCTTTTTATGATATTGATAGGGTGAATCTCTTTTTTTACTATCTTAGTAACTTGTATCATTATTTTGCATGTATATTAAAGTATCTCTCTTGTATAATGATGTAGATTAAGAGGACTAGATTCTTACATATATCGATGGATGTTCATAAAGGATAGATATATATAAAGGCTCAATATATCAGACCAACAATATATTGAAAGAGGGCCCATTCAATAGTTATAAGGAACACTCACCATCAAAACATCTAAATTTATTTTATAATATAAACTACTCAAAATTTTAAACTTTAGACCTTGGAAGATTAAGATAAAATTCATCTTAGTAGTTGAGAAACTCTAGGACATTGTCATTGGCGTAATCACTCAACCTAAAGAGGATGAATATGTCCAATAGAAATTTATTGACATATATGCCAAAACATTAATGATCATCACCCTTGCAATAGAATATGTTATCTAGCCACATATTTGTGATGCAAAACATACAAGGAGGCATGGTACACTCCTTATACCTTCTATAAATGGAATAATAAATCAAATATACTTCACCTTTAGTCTCAACTCCAAACATTGAGAGTTCATGATGGAGAAAGCATTGAGGTTTTTCTTTATCAAGTTGTAGAGTTGAAATCCAGATTGAATTTCATGGGTGAAATAGTTGAAGATAAGATCTTAGTACCCATAATACTTTAAGCTCTATGAAATTCATTTAAAGTGTTGATCATTTCCTCATAAATATCAAATAGGAAAGTATACTTTGATGAGTTGGTGAATATGCTTCAATAGGAAGAAGTAACCAATAAGTTGAGGGATTAGTTGATAAAAAATGCACTCATTTCCAATAATTTTAGGGAAAATAATCCATATAAGGGTTTATCCCCATGATCATCATTATAGAAACAAATTAGGTGTTGTCATATCTATGATAAATAAGAACATAACATGAAGAGTTTTTATAACTCTATGAATCAAGGAGATTAATTACATCAAACACATAAAAACATTTATAGTACTTATAATGTTCCAATTGGAAGAAACAATAAGATCATTTTACACATAAAGAACCAGTTTAAAACTTAAAATAAACATAAGTTTCGAATGTCTAAGGCAGAGATAAGAGTGAAGGATGATGCCTGGTTTATTGATTTAGGTGATATAAATCATATGACTGGGGATAAAGCATCATTTGACTCCTAATTGACTGTTAGGAATAAATCCCAAATAGAAAAATTTATCAATTTATAAACTTTTTATATGCATTTAAAATGCTAATAATAAAAACTATACAATATTTTCTAAATCTCTCAAATCAAGTGTGAAGTGATTTTTTGGGAAGAGCAAGTAAATTAGTTAGTTAACTTGAGCTAACAACTCACTAACTTAAGCTAAAAACCTAAAACTAGCATAGGTTTCTTGAAAACTAATGTGAGATAAGGTGCATCCTCACATTTATGCCTAGGATTATAATTACAATAGTAAAATTCCTAAGCTAACCTTATAATTCCTTCCCACCATAGAAGCATTGGAATCTAATTATTTTTTTTAAATGTGGAGGAGAACATGTGTAAGTTCCCAAAATATAATCCTCAAATATGATGAAGATGAGAGAGACCCCTTGGAAATATTTTCTCAATAGTAGAGAACATACAATCATCTCAAAGCTTTGCTCAATCACAAAGAGTAGATAATCATTAAAGACTCTACTTGAGAGCATATAATTGCCCTAATGGAATGGATATAGGACTACTACTCTTGCAAAGGGAGCATCCATAATTTAATAAGGCTAAAATATACATGGTAGTAAATTTCTTCAATCATCTTCACAAAATGTTACTCGCTCATCACATAATTCATACTTAAAACTTGGGAGCATACATGTTAATCTAATAGTTGATTCACATTCCTGCCTTGCAGGAATATCAAAATTGTAGTAGATTCACTATGAAGAAAAATTTGCAACAAAGAGAAAAAAGGCACAAATCCTTATGATCAAATACATGAAAAAAATCCTTATGACTAGGAATGACCAACATCTCATCATGGTACCCACTAAGGTCAACATACTTGAGGTAAAGTTCAAGTAACTATTGAATAATAAGGTAAAGGATGTCACCAATAATTAAGAACAACTTATCTAGATACCCATCATAGTTAAAGCACTCAAAGTCGAGGTTCAAGTAGTGGTAGGAAGACAAGATAAATATGCCAATGTGGAAGGAGTGTCATGACCCGTTACCCTCTTACCTTAATTTAAAAAAATTAATTAATCTTGGAGGATCAATTAATGCTTGATAGAAGGGGCATGACCCTAAAGAATGCTACAAAAATTCTAATAAAATAATTTTATAAGGGATAAGAAATAATGATTATTTAAAGGCTATTTATGGTGTCTAGTAAAAATATAAATTTGAGATATTATCTTCTACAAAATTAAAACCCTACAATAAATCATGTATAGATTGAGTGGCCCATATGTGGATGGGCCTAGAAAGAACTAAAGAATTTTTTAAATAACTAAAGGATCATCCTACTTTTGGTGAAGGATCTCATAGCTCATTGGGAAGTACCTTGAAACTATCTTATGTATCAATTGTATGAACTTTGACATTCACATCATCCCTAGAGAACCCTTGAAGGACATGATGAGGTCATAAAGGGGCCAAAGCATATTTTTAATAATATTATAATGTGACCACTATTTGGCCCATGAGGGGAGAATTTCCCTATAAATAGAGGATATTTTAGGAGAAAATGGTTATCTAGGTTCTAGGAGTCTTAATGGTCTAGGGAGTATGCTCTTCATCCATGGGGTGAATCAAAAACCAGAAGACTTAAGAGATTTCCTAGTTATGAAAAAGAGCACCTTTGTGAGAGCATTGAAGACTGGTCAAGAGGAGTCTATGAAAGGGAAGGAAATAGATTGAAATTTAGGTTAGATCTTTCCTTGTTGTGGCTTGGATATGCTAATATATATATATATACTAAAGCCTTAGCTTTGCTAGGATTTATGTTTTGCTGATAATTTTTTTACTATAATGTATTTTGTATAGTATTTTTGGCTTTCTCTACTAATAATAACTTGAATTTGAACACCCAGGTGTTGTAGGTGAGTTGGAGAGGAGAGGGCAATCCTCCAAGGGAGGTCCCAGGTTTGAATCTCCACCCTACCAAAAAGCTGAATTGGGTACCCAAAATCCAATTGATAATGTTGGTGCGGGCAGGGTCGGGTGCGACTCTTGGGTGACTTTGATGGTGTATAACCCCCTGTTCATGGTATCTCAGACCAAGGCGGCCCCACAAGGGGTTTTTTTCTTAAAAAAAAATAACTTGAATTTTAGCCAAAGCTTAAAGTAGCTTTGTTGGTAGACCAAAAGCCTCGTTATATTTTATAAACATGATGATTCGATTGATGTAATAATGTTAACTATATTAAGAATTATTTGAAAGTAGGAGCGTTATGACTCTCATGAGTGATTACTTCCTTATGTCCAATGAAGTTAATAGGAAGGGTATTATTCTTCTTATAAAATGACCTTTGAGAGAGATAGAGCACTCTCTAAACATGATATAAATTTAATGATAGGGTTAATTATAATGTCATTGTGCTTTGATTACATGGTGCACCAAAGCACCATTTGGAATAGGGGAACCTTATTTCTCCTTAATAATTTGTACCTGTGTATTTACCTATACTACATTTGATCTGGTTATAATGTATCAGGGTTACTTGTGTGTGTTGTATCAAATTTAACACATAGATATAAAATTTATTTATTGAGTTTTTGGGGGTAAATCTTCTTAACATGAACCACTATCCAGTCATATAGGGTTTCAATAGCATGACTGAAATCTTGACACATTTGGTCGATGAACCTTCGATGTGCTTTCGTACAAAGCTAGTGTAACCATGAAACAAACAAAAATAGAGATGAATTTGATCTCAAACCTGTGGTAAACTAGTTGTAACGCATTTGTTTCAGAGGCTTGAAAACCCCCTATTTCAAATCTCCATTTAAAAACCTATGAAGACGCAGTTAGGTCCTCATATTTTGTTATGGGTAGTTGACTATTTGTAGGTCCAATAGAGCTATGTTGGTGCTATCTCGGTGGAGCTGCGGTAGTAAACCCTATCATTTTTCCTTAAAGGCATACATTGTAGGGATTTTGTGATATTTCTTGGTTTACTAACTCATCAGCCTACATTACAACTGTGTAGTGACTATGAAATTACATTTATGTTCATCGGTATACACTATGTTGGAACTTTACAAACTCGAAAATCTATTCTCCTCACCATTCGAATCCTTAGACTAACCCTACTTAGAATTTGGGGAAAACAAGTTTATGAATGGTTGCACAATAGGAAAATTATAGAATGAGAGTGTACAAAATAGTAATTCATTCTCCCCTAGAAGGTAACTACCATAAAGTAGTATTAATCTATACCCTTTGGGAGTAGTCAAGGAGGAAAAATCCTTGTTTTGGTATCGCCATAGCCACCCCCTCTGCACATGATTCATAGTCAATATTTGGATGTCGTAGAAAATTAGAGGTAGCCGATATATCTGCTTCAAAATATCATAAAATATGATTCTTCTAGACTCAGATGACCATAAAAAATGCTCTGTCCAGGGGATAACTAGACCATCACCATTTTAAAACAAGAAGGGTTGTTACCCAACCATGGAGAATATATCCCATTCCTTTCGATCGACTGCAATGAATGAAAAATCTTAAAATTTTATAAGCAATGAACTTACAACTGATTAGGTAGCTCTATGTAATTATTTCTAAGCATCAAAAAGTAGGTATACCTTGTGTGTAGGTTGCATGTCATCATCCTTAGTGAAGGGTGTGTAAAACCCTAAGTCTTCCACATGAAACTCTCTTGTGCATGTTAGAATTTACACAATAATAGATATGCAAACTATTACACAAGAGATGAAGAGAAGAGTGGAACTGATTTATTTATCTTTGGGATAAAATCTGTATAAATAGCGGAGTTGATCATTGAGAGCCGTTGGATTACAAAAACTCATCAAACCCGATGAAGACACCATTGAGAGTACTCCTAACACATGGAGGAGTGGAAACTCAAGTGTGTATCCTAGTGAACTTAAGAGAATATTCATTTATTCTAACACCCCCCCTTAAGTGATACTAGGGGAGATATTTACAAATGAGTCTCGAAAATGAGGCCTGATTAGGTACTCATGTACAACATGGATAGTTGGTGGAAAAAAATCCCTGTGGGAAAAAACTAACTATCACCCCTTTATTTTGAAATAATGGTAAAAACACCAGTGGGAAAAGCCACCAATAAAAAGCAAAGAAGTATGAAAGAGGCTTGTATTTTGATGGCAAATATTGTCCTCTTTAAAAAATAAAATATGAGTCCCGGCAACAAGGCCTGATTAGGTACTCATGTACAATATAGATAGTTGGTGGAAAAAACACCTGTGGGGAAAAACCAACTATCACCCCTTTGTTTTTAAGTGATGGTAAAAACACAGTGGTAAATGCATCAATCAAAAGCAAAGAAGTATGAAAGAGGCTTGTCTTAGGGTGGCAAAGATTTTTCTCTTTAACAAATAAAATATGAGTCTCGGTAACAAGGCCTGATTAGGTACTCATTTACAATAATTTGTGAGAGGTGGAAGACCTCTTTGTCAATGCAGTTGTAATACTCCATTTTTTTCTCGCAACTAAAGGTAACATGGAGAAGAAATTGACTTGGTTAATATGTCTGCAATTTATGCCTCAGTTGGAATATATTCCAAGTGTATGCCCTCGCTCTGAATATGCTACCAAATGAAGTGCTTCTAAGAATAATAAGAAGAATGAGAAAGAGGTGAAAAAAATCTATGCACACGGATACTTTAACATCCCCCCTTAAGTGATAGTAGAGGTAAGTGAAAAATGAATAAACAATATGTGGCATACCTACATAATATGAGTCCCGGCACCAAAGCCTGATAAGGTACTCATGTATAATAGAGATGGCATAGCCATAAAGATGAGTCTTGATAGCAAGGCCTGATAAGATACTCATTTACAACATTTGATCAAAAGAATAAATATCTTTAAAGAAAAGTCCTCTAAATCCAAAGTGAAGATAGGATGGAGATAGAACCACAAAAAATCACATGGGTAGTCCAAAAATGAATCCACAATCATGAGTATGTGGTTTCCACCTATATGAGTATAATTGGATGATAACTAGGTCCAAACCTTGTGGACAAACAACGAAATTAGGGTAATGGTAGAAAAATTCAAAGGGAAACCACCTACCATAATAGAATAATAAGGAAGATGGGCGCGAAGCATTGAGAGGAAGGAATATGTCCTCTTCAACCCCCTCTTTAGGAAAAATTCCATTAAGAAACCTGCAATGGACCCATTAGATGTCTCAAAAAATTAGAGACTTGTTGCAAAAAAGAATTCATACTCCCAGACTAGTGCTCGTGAACCATGAAATCAAAGTTTCTCACAAAAATAATGTGAAGATAGAATGGATAAAGAATCGCAAAAACTGTATGGGATGTCCAAATTGACTCCGTAAGCATAAGTAGTGGTATCCACCTATATGACACAATGGGCTGAATATCAAGGTCCAAAAAATGGACAACCAACAAAACAAGAGCACCAATGCTGGGAGTTTTAGGTTCAACCGAGAGTGCACTCCATGATACAATAATTTTCAAATTTAGAAACATCATTGAAAATAGTCTTGAAACTGATAAATAGACACCACCATTGTGTTCATATCGGAAAAATCTTTTCGACTAGAAATTGAAGTGAAAATGAGAGATTTGGTTGACCAAAAAAAAATATATTTTTTGAGTTTTAATGATATATATATATATATTTAGTTAATGTTTATAGGAATTGCCATGTAAAGATCCTATAAAATAATAAAACAAAAAATATATTTGTTTTGATATAAATGAAGTTAGTGAATATCTTCTTAGATATTTTATAAAAAATATATACCTCTAAAAATTATAGGCTACTATAAAGAAAGCTAGAAGAATACACCCTCCCTAAAAGATAAAACAAAAAAAGGAACTTAATTATTAGGTTACAAATGATGCTTTTCTCTTAGCCCTTTGAAAGAGAAAGAGATTTAAAATTTTGGGTTCCCATGAGTGAAAGTTATGAGGGGTGAGGGGCTCGATTGAATTCATCTTAACACAATAGAGAGATTGAAGTTTTAAATTACCAATACTCCCCCCCTTAAAACTTCAATTATGGAAAATTTTAGGTTTATGAGTTTTGAAAAAGTTATTTAAACTTTTATATATATTTATAACCTTTTTTTTTTTTAATTGTAATATTAATTTAAAATAGATTTAATCAATAACACCCTTAGAGAATAAGAAAAGGTGAAAAAACCTCTTTCTTTAAAATGGTTATTTTGAATATATTAACAAACTAAATGATAAGAAAGAGTAAAAAAATAATTTCAAAGGAAAAAAGTAAATTCTTGTGTAAAATTATTATTTTAACAATAACATGTTGACAATTTTGGGTACTTTGGGTACATTGCCTTTGCTCAAGTATATAAGTTGTCATTGATGTCAAGAAGCTTTTGAAGGAATTTGATTTGATGTCAAATAATTTGTTTTGATGAAGGTTATGACAGGACAGTTTCAAAGGTCTTTGGCAAACCCCAAGCTGACAGGTTTGAGAGAAAGAGCTCATAGTGAAAAAGTGTCACGATATCGCGATATGTCGGGTTTTCGTGACGCGAAAAAAATAAAAGCGCTAAGGAGAAAAAGTGTCGCGATATCGCGACATGTCGGGTTTTCGCGACCCGAAGAAAAGAAAAGCACTAAGGAGAAAAAGTGTCGCGATATCGCGACATGTCGGGTTTTCGCGACTCGAAGAACAAAAAAGAGCTAAGGAGGAAAAGTGTCGCGATATCGCGACATGTCACATTTTCGTGACTTAAGCAAGAGAGAGAAAGCAAGTTAGAAAAGTGTCGCGATATCGTGACATGTCGCATTTTCGCGACTTAAGCAGGAGATAGAAAGCAAGTTAGAAAAGTGTTGCAATATCGTGACATGTCACAATTTCATGACTCAAAGAGAAAAGAAAACGTACAAAAGCTGAAAGCATCACGATTTCGTGACAGGTTGCAAAGAAAACATACCGAAAGTTGATAGCGTCACGATTTCATGACGGGTTACAAGGAAAGCATACGAAAGCTGAAAGAATCATGATTTCATGACAGGTTGCAAAGAATGCGTATGGATGCAGAAAGTGTCACGATTTCACGACAGGAAGAAAAGAAGTCTGCAGAGGCATAAGTGTCACGATTTCACGACAAAAGCAGAAAGGAGGTCGACAAAGGGAGAAGTGTCGTGATATTGTGACAAAAGCAAAGTTGATGCTGACAAAGATAGAAGTGTCGCGATATCGCGACAAGAGCTTAGTTGAAGTCGACAAAGGCTGAAGTGTTGCGATATCGTGACAAAAGCCAAAAGAAAGTGTATGGTTGCAAAGGTGTCACGATATTGCGACATGTTGTAGTTTTGCGGCAAAATCTACAGAAGAGTTATAGAGGCAATTGAAGCCAACAAAGTTAAATGTGAGCCGACAAAGATTAGGGTTTGCAGTCAACGAAGTTTAGGGTTGTGAGCCGACTAAATATCAGGGTTACAGTCGACTAAGATTAAGGTTTTGATCTTGAAAGTGTTATTATAAAATGCAAGATGTTTTGAAGAGTTGGTGGCATTGTTAGTTGCAACGTTCACATATAGAGTGCGGAGTGAGAAGTTTGATCGCTGAGAACAAAGTGTGAAATTTGATCGAAGTGTGCAGAGTGTGCGAAGACAATGCAGAGTGTGTGTAGAGAGACGAGCGAGAGAAGACAAAGTGTGGTCGTAAGAGCGCAGAAGATGTGTATGTTTCTTGAGCAAATTTGGATAGGTCCTAGCAAAGAACTTGTGAGCTGAGTTGGATAGTTCTATCAGAGAACTTGAGGACAGAGGTGCATTGGTTCTATGAGAAGAACTTGATGATAGATTTGGCAAGTCTTTGAGAAGGCTTGTATGTAGAGAATTGATTTGTTCAAGAGTTGGACAGATCTGACAGACAGAGGAAGACTTGTACTAGACCGACTGATTGTGTTTGGTACAAGTTGTTGAGCTACTATGGACGTGATCATAGAAGGTAGAGGTCTCTTAGGCTAAGCATTGAGGACATGAGGTCTTCCATGGAAAGGAGTTCCACGTGCTGGCAAGAGGTAGAGGTAGTTGATCTTCTGAGAGATCATTTCCGAGAGCAGAGGGGAAGGTATCTCATTTGGGACGATGCTCATAAACATTGTAATTGGGAAGGATTCCCAAAGAACTTTGAGATAACTTTTAGAGAAAAGTTTTTGTGGATGTAGCCCAACCATTTTGGGTGAACCACGTTAAAAATGGGTCTTCAATGTGTGATGCTTTCTGTCTTGATTAATGTTGTGTTGATGCCACTTGCTATCTAAAGTTAAAATTATTAATTGGTTAAGTCTTATACTATTCACCCCCCTCTTAGTATAATCTTGTTTTCTTCAATTGGTGTCAGAGTGGGTCTCTCCAGAAAGAGCCTAATATCTTGGAGAAGGATCTATCAGAGGAACATACAGATTCAAAAAGATATGAAGAGGTTGAGTTCGATATCAAAGGTGAATTATTCTTGGCTTTAAGAAAGCTTGAGAAATTCAGAGAAGAGAATTCTGTTCTCAAGCATCAATGTCAAGAAGAAGAGATAGCAAGATAAAAATTGTCTCAAAGTATTATAGACTTCAAAATTCTAGCTGAAGAAGGGAAGAAGGTTGAACAGGTTCTGACAGAGGCTCTAAAAGGAAAGGAAGCTGATTGCGAGAAACTAGAAGAAGAGGTTATGTCTCTTAGAGTGAATTTGGAACAGTTGGCTCTCAGACAGAATACTCCATGTGAAAATCAAAAGAAGGATGGTATCACCATTCATGAAATAGGGTCTTCGAGCAAGATTAATCTTCATCTTAAAGAGCAGTGGATTCCAGTTGGTCACAAGAAGAACAATCATCCGAGGCATAAAAATAGGTTACATAATACTTTCCATGGCTATTGTTTTTCTTGCAAGAAATTTGGTCACAAAGCTATGCATTGAAATAAGTCTTTGAATAGCCATGGTAAGGAAAATGTTAACTCTTTTGCACCTCTTATGAATAAAAATGTCATGTGTTACAAGTGTAAGAATTTTGGGCATATAGCAAGGATGTGCAGTTTGGATAGATCTAGCCTTGAGTTCACTAAAAAGAGAAATGAGATCAAATCTAAGTCAATGATAGTTCAAACTGCTTTTCATGCTCAAGAAAAAGTAGAAAAATGGTATCTTGATAGTGGTTGTTCAAAACATATGACTGGTGAAAAGAAAAAAAATTGGTCTTAAAAGAAACAAACAGAGGAACAATCAGTTTTGGAGATAACGAGTCGGCTAAAAACGTGGTAAAAGGACTCTTAGTTTGGATGGGAAATCCAAAATAGAAAATGTGCTTTATGTAGAAGGCCTAAGACATAATCTTCTAAGTGTGAGTCAACTTTGTGATCAAGGGCACATAGTATCTTTCTTTTCAGATAGATGTGAGATAAGTAAAGAAAAAAATGGAAAACTCATTGTGAGTGCTACAAGGACTCCAAACAATATTTACATGCAAAGTGAGATAAAAAGGGAAAAGTGTTTTTTAACTCAAGAATATGAGAGTTGGCTATGGCATAAAATATTGAGGCATTTGAGCTTTGATAATCTTGTCAATATTAGTAACAAGGAAGCGGTTAGAGACTTGCCCAAAATAAAAAGGCCCCATAACATCATTTGCGGTCCTTGTCAACATGGAAAACAGGCACTGCAACCAGTTTCAAATCAAAAGGGTATACTTATTCAAAACTATTGGGTCTTATTCATACTGATTTATGTGGCCCTACCGGAACTCGAGGCATTCGGGGAGAAAGCTACTTCATCGTTGTTTATAGATGATTATTGTAGAATGACTTGGGTTACTTTTCTCAAAGAAAAATCTGAAGCTTTTGAAAAATTTAAAGCTTTCAAAGAAATGATTGAAAATGAGACTGACAAGAGAATCAAATGCTTAAGATCAAATAGAGGAGGAGAGTTCACTTCAAATGAATTTATGGAATACTGTGAGCAACAAGGAATCAAAAGAGAATATTCAGCAGCAAGAACTCCTCAACAAAATGGAGTAGTTGAAAGAAAAAACTAGAACTATTGAAAATATGGCTAGAGCTATGTTAAATGAATCAAAACTTTCAGATGGTTTTTAGAAAGAGGCAGTCAGATGATTTTTTGTGAAGAGCAAGTAAATTAGTTAGTTAACTTGAGCTAACAACTCACTAACTTAAGCTAAAAACCTAAAACTAGCATAGGTTTCTTGAAAACTAATGTGAGATAAGGTGCATCCTCACATTTATGCCTAGGATTATAATTACAGTAGTAAAATTCCTAAGCTAACCTTATAATTCCTTCCCACCATAGAAGCATTGGAATCTAATTATTTTTTTTAAATGTGGAGGAGAACATGTGTAAGTTCCCAAAATATAATCCTCAAATATGATGAAGATGAGAGAGACCCCTTGGAAATATTTTCTCAATAGTAGAGAACATACAATCATCTCAAAGCTCTGCTCAATCACAAAGAGTAGATAATCATTAAAGACTCTACTTGAGAGCATATAATTGCCCTAATGGAATGGATATAGGACTACTACTCTTGCAAAGGGAGCATCCATAATTTAATAAGGCTAAAATATACATGGTAGTAAATTTCTTCAATCATCTTCACAAAATGTTACTCGCTCATCACATAATTCATACTTAAAACTTGGGAGCATACATGTTAATCTAATAGTTGATTCACATTCCTGCCTTGCAGGAATATCAAAATTGTAGTAGATTCACTATGAAGAAAAATTTGCAACAAAGAGAAAAAAGGCACAAATCCTTATGATCAAATACATGAAAAAAATCCTTATGACTAGGAATGACCAACATCTCATCATGGTACCCACTAAGGTCAACATACTTGAGGTAAAGTTCAAGTAACTATTGAATAATAAGGTAAAGGATGTCACCAATAATTAAGAACAACTTATCTAGATACCCATCATAGTTAAAGCACTCAAAGTCGAGGTTCAAGTAGTGGTAGGAAGACAAGATAAATATGCCAATGTGGAAGGAGTGTCATGACCCGTTACCCTCTTACCTTAATTTAAAAAAATTAATTAATCTTGGAGGATCAATTAATGCTTGATAGAAGGGGCATGACCCTAAAGAATGCTACAAAAATTCTAATAAAAGAATTTTATAAGGGATAAGAAATAATGATTATTTAAAGGCTATTTATGGTGTCTAGTAAAAATATAAATTTGAGATATTATCTTCTACAAAATTAAAACCCTACAATAAATCATGTATATATTGAGTGGCCCCTATGTGGATGGGCCTAGAAAGAACTAAAGAATTTTTTAAATAACTAAAGGATCATCCTACTTTTGGTGAAGGATCTCATAGCTCATTGGGAAGTACCTTGAAACTATCTTATGTATCAATTGTATGAACTTTGAAATTCATCTCATCCCTAGAGAACCCTTGAAGGACATGATGAGGTCATAAAGGGGCCAAAGCATATTTTTAATAATATTATAATGTGACCACTATTTGGCCCATGAGGGGAGAATTTCCCTATAAATAGAGGATATTTTAGGAGAAAATGGTTATCTAGGTTCTAGGAGTCTTAATGGTCTAGGGAGTATGCTCTTCATCCATGGGGTGAATAAAAAACCAGAAGACTTAATAGATTTCCTAGTTATGAAAAAGAGCACCTTTGTGAGAGCATTGAAGACTGGTCAAGAGGAGTCTATGAAAGGGAAGGAAATAGATTGAAATTTAGGTTAGATCTTTCCTTGTTGTGGCTTGGATATGCTAATATATATATATATATATATATATATATATATATATATATATATATATATATATATATATATATATATATATATATATATATATATATATATATATATATATACTAAAGCCTTAGCTTTGCTAGGATTTATGTTTTGCTGATAATTTTTTTACTATAATGTATTTTGTATAGTATTTTTGGCTTTCTCTAGTAATAATAACTTGAATTTGAACACCCATGTGTTGTAGGTGAGTTGGAGAGGAGAGGGCAATCCTCCAAGGGAGGTCCCAGGTTTGAATCTCCACCCTACCAAAAAGCTGAATTGGGTACCCAAAATCCAATTGATAATGTTGGTGCGGGCAGGGCTAGGTGCGACTCTTGGGTGAATTTGATGGTGTATAACCCCCTATTCATGGTATCTCAGACCAAGGCGGCCCCACAAGGGGTTTTTTGCTTAAAAAAAAATAACTTGAATTTTAGCCAAAGCTTAAAGTAGCTTTGTTGGTAGACCAAAAGCCTTGTTATATTTTATAAACATGATGATTCGATTGATGTAATAATGTTAACTATATTAAGCATTATTTGAAAGTAGGAGCGTTATGACTCTCATGAGTGATTACTTCCTTATGTCCAATGAAGTTAATAGGAAGGGTATTATTCTTCTTATAAAATGACCTTTGAGAGAGATAGAGCACTCTCTAAACATGATATAAATTTAATGATAGGGTTAATTATAATGTCATTGTGCTTTGATTACATGGTGCACCAAAGCACCATTTGGAATAGGGGAACCTTATTTCTCCTTAATAATTTGTACCTGTGTATTTACCTATACTACATTTGATCTGGTTATAATGTATCAGGGTTACTTGTGTGTGTTGTATCAAATTTAACACATAGATATAAAATTTATTTATTGAGTTTTTGGGGGTAAATCTTCTTAACATGAACCACTATCCAGTCATATAGGGTTTCAATAGCATGACTGAAATATTGACACATTTGGTCGATGAACCTTCGATGTGCTTTCTTACCATGAAACAAGCAAAAATAGAGATGAATTTGATCTCAAACCTGTGGTAAACTAGTTGTAACGCATTTGTTTCAGAGGCTTGAAAACCCCCTATTTCAAATCTCCATTTAAAAACCTATGAAGACACAGTTAGGTCCTCATATTTTGTTATGGGTAGTTGACTATTTGTAGGTCCAATAGAGCTATGTTGGTGCTATCTCGGTGGAGCTGCGGTAGTAAACCCTATCATTTTTCCTTAAAGGCATACATTGTAGGGATTTTGTGATATTTCTTGGTTTACTAACTCATCAGCCTACATTACAACTGTGTAGTGACTATGAAATTACATTTATGTTCATCGGTATACACTATGTTGGAACTTTACAAACTTGAAAATCTATTCTCCTCACCATTCGAAGCCTTAGACTAACCCTACTTAGAATTTGGGGAAAACAAGTTTATGAATGGTTGCACAATAGGAAAATTATAGAATGAGAGTGTACAAAATAGTAATTCATTCTCCCCTAGAAGGTAACTACCATAAAGTAGTATTAATCTATACCCTTTGGGAGTAGTCAAGGAGGACAAATCCTTGTTTTGGTATCGCCATAGCCGCCCCCTCTGCACATGATTCATAGTCAATATTTGGATGTCGTAGGCAATTAGAGGTAGCCGATATATCTGCTTCAAAATGTCATAAAATATGATTCTTCTAGACTCAGACGACCATAAAAAATGCTCTGTCCAGGGGATAACCAGACCATCACCATTTTAAAACAAGAAGGGTTGTTACCCAACCATGGAGAATATATCCCATTCCTTCCGATCGACTGCAATGAATGAAGAATCTTAAAATTGTATAAGCAATGAACTTACAACTGATTAGGTAGCTCTATGTAATTATTTCTAAGCATCAAAAAGTAGGTATACCTTGTGTGTAGGTTGCATGTCGTCATACTTAGTGAAGGGTGTGTAAAACCCTAAGTCTTCCACATGAAACTCTCTTGTGCATGTTAGAATTTACACAATAATAGATATGCAAAGTATTACACAAGAGATGAAGAGAAGAGTGGAACTGATTTATTTATCTTTGGGATAAAATCTGTATAAATAGCAGAGTTGATCATTGAGAGTCGTTGGATTACAAAAACTCATCAAACCTGATGAAGACACCAATGAGAGTACTCCTAACACATGGAGGAGTGGAAACTCAAGTGTGTATCCTAGTGAACTTAAGAGAATATTCACTTATTCTAACACCCCCCTTAAGTGATACTAGGGGGGATATTTACAAATGAGTCTCGAAAATGAGTCCTGATTAGGTACTCATGTACAACATGGATAGTTGGTGGAAAAAAATCCCTGTGGGAAAAAACTAACTATCACCCCTTTATTTTGAAATAATGGTAAAAAACCAATGGGAAAAGCCACCAATAAAAAGCAAAGAAGTATGAAAGAGGCTTGTATTTTGATGGCAAATATTGTCCTCTTTAAAAAATAAAATATGAGTCCCGGCAACAAGGCCTGATTAGGTACTCATGTACAATATAGATAGTTGGTGGAAAAAACACCTGTGGGGAAAAACCAACTATCACCCCTTTGTTTTTAAGTGATGGTAAAAACACAGTGGTAAATGCATCAATCAAAAGCAAAGAAGTATGAAAGAGGCTTGTCTTTGGATGGCAAAGATTTTTCTCTTTAACAAATAAAATATGAGTCTCGGTAACAAGGCCTGATTAGGTACTCATTTACAATAATTTGTGAGAGGTGGAAGACCTCTTTGTCAATGCAGTTGTAATACTCCATTTTTTTCTCGCAACTAAAGGTAACATGGAGAAGAAATTGACTTGGTTAATATGTCTGCAATTTATGCCTCAGTTGGAATATATTCCAAGTGTATGCCCTCGCTCTGAATATGCTACCAAATGAAGTGCTTCTAAGAATAATAAGAAGAATGAGAAAGAGGTGAAAAAAATCTATGCACACGGATACTTTAACATCCCCCCTTAAGTGATAGTAGAGGTAAGTGAAAAATGAATAAACAATATGTGGCATACCTACATAATATGAGTCCCGGCACCAAAGCCTGATAAGGTACTCATGTATAATAGAGATGGCATAGCCATAAAGATGAGTCTTGATAGCAAGGCCTGATAAGATACTCATTTACAACATTTGATCAAAAGAATAAATATCTTTAAAGAAAAGTCCTCTAAATCCAAAGTGAAGATAGGATGGAGATAGAACCACAAAAAATCACATGGGTAGTCCAAAAATGAATCCACAATCATGAGTATGTGGTTTCCACCTATATGAGTATAATTGGATGATAACTAGGTCCAAACCTTGTGGACAAACAACGAAATTAGGGTAATGGTAGAAAAATTCAAAGGGAAACCACCTACCATAATAGAATAATAAGGAAGATGGGTGCGAAGGATTGAGAGGAAGGAATATGTCCTCTTCAACCCCCTCTTTAGGAAAAATTCCATTAAGAAACCTGCAATGGACCCATTAGATGTCTCAAAAAATTAGAGACTTGTTGCAAAAAAGAATTCATACTCCCAGACTAGTGCTCGTGAACCATGAAATCAAAGTGTCTCACAAAAATAATGTGAAGATAGAATGGATAAGGAATCGCAAAAACTGTATGGGATGTCCAAATTGACTCCGTAAACATAAGTAGTGGTATCCACCTATATGACACAATGGGCTGAATATCAAGGTCCAAAAAATGGACAACCAACAAAACAAGAGCACCAATGCTGGGAGTTTTAGGTTCAACCGAGAGTGCACTCCATGATACAATAATTTTCAAATTTAGAAACATCATTGAAAATAGTCTTGAAACTGATAAATAGACACCACCATTGTGTTCATATCGGAAAAATCTTTTCGACTAGAAATTGAAGTGAAAATGAGAGATTTGGTTGACCAAAAAAAAATATATTTTTTGAGTTTTAATGATATATATATATATATTTAGTTAATGTTTATAGGAATTGCCATGTAAAGATCCTATAAAATAATAAAACAAAAAATATATTTGTTTTGATATAAATGAAGTTAGTGAATATCTTCTTAGATATTTTATAAAAAATATATACCTCTAAAAATTATAGGCTACTATAAAGAAAGCTAGAAGAATACACCCTCCCTAAAAGATAAAACAAAAAAAGGAATTTAATTATTAGGTTACAAATGATGCTTTTCTCTTAGCCCTTTGAAAGAGAAAGAGATTTAAAATTTTGGGTTCCCATGAGTGAAAGTTATGAGGGGTGAGGGGCTCAATTGAATTCATCTTAACACAAGAGAGAGATTGAAGTTTTAAATTACCAATACTCCCCCCCTTAAAACTTCAATTATGGAAAATTTTAGGTTTATGAGTTTTGAAAAAGTTATTTAAACTTTTATATATATTTATAACCTTTTTTTTTTTTAATTGTAATATTAATTTAAAATAGATTTAATCAATAACACCCTTAGAGAATAAGAAAAGGTGAAAAAACCTCTTTCTTTAAAATGGTTATTTTGAATATATTAACAAACTAAATGATAAGAAAGAGTAAAAAAATAATTTCAAAGGAAAAAAGTAAATTCTTGTGCAAAATTATTATTTTAACAATAACATGTTGACAATTTTGGGTACTTTGGGTACATTGCCTTTGCTCAAGTATATAAGTTGTCATTGATGTCAAGAAGCTTTTGAAGGAATTTGATTTGATGTCAAATAATTTGTTTTGATGAAGGTTATGACAGGACAGTTTCAAAGGTCTTTGGCAAACCCCAAGCTGACAGGTTTGAGAGAAAGAGCTCATAGTGAAAAAGTGTCGCGATATCGCGATATGTCGGGTTTTCGTGACCCAAAAAAAATAAAAGCGCTAAGGAGAAAAAGTGTCGCGATATCGCAACATGTCGGGTTTTCGCGACCCGAAGAAAAGAAAAGCACTAAGGAGAAAAAGTGTCGCGATATCGCGACATGTCGGGTTTTCACGACCCGAAGAACAGAAAAGAGCTAAGGAGGAAAAGTGTCGTGATATCGCGACATGTCACATTTTCGTGACTTAAGCAAGAGAGAGAAAGCAAGTTAGAAAAGTGTCGCGATATCGTGACATGTCACATTTTCGCGACTTAAGCAGGAGAGAGAAAGCAAGTTAGAAAAGTGTCGCAATATCGTGACATGTCACAATTTCATGACTCAAAGAGCAAAGAAAACGTACAAAAGTTGAAAGCATCACGATTTCGTGACAGGTTGCAAAGAAAACATACCGAAAGTTGATAGCGTCACGATTTCATGACGGGTTACAAGGAAAGCATACGAAAGCTGAAAGCATCACAATTTCATGACGAGTTGCAAAGAATGCGTATGGATGCAGAAAGTGTCACGATTTCACGACAGGCAGAAAAGAAGTCTGCAGAGGCATAAGTGTCACGATTTCACGACAAAAGCAGAAAGGAGGTCGACGAAGGGAGAAGTGTCGTGATATTGCGACAAAAGCAAAGTTGATGCTGACAAAGACAGAAGTGTCACGATATCGCGACAAGAGCTTAGTTGAAGTCGACAAAGGCTGAAGTGTTGCGATATCGTGACAAAAGCCAAAAGAAAGTGTATGGTTGCAAAGGTGTCACGATATCGCGACATGTAGTTTTGCGACAAAATCTACAGAAGAGTTACAGAGGCGATTGAAGCCAACAAAGTTAAATGTGAGCCGACGAAGATTAGGGTTTGCAGTCAACGAAGTTTAGGGTTGTGAGCCAACTAAATATCAGGGTTACAGTCGACTAAGATTAAGGTTTTGATCTTGAAAGTGTTATTATAAAATGCAGGATGTTTTGAAGAGTTGGTGGAATTGTTAGTTGCAACTTTCGCATATAGAGTGCGGAGTGAGAAGTTTGATCGCTGAGAACAAAGTGTGAAATTTGATCGAAGTGTGCAGAGTGTGCGAAGACAATGCAGAGTGTGTGTAGAGAGACGACTGAGAGAAGACAAAGTGTGGTTGTAAGAGTGCAGAAGATGTGTATGTTTCTTGAGCAAATTTGGATAGGTCCTAGCAAAGAACTTGTGAGCTGAGTTTGATAGTTCTATCAGAGAACTTGAGGACAGAGGTGCATTGGTTCTATGAGAAGAACTTGATGATAGATTTGGCAAGTCTTTGAGAAGGCTTGTATGTAGAGAATTGATTTGTTCAAGAGTTGGACAGATCTGACAGACAAAGGAAGACTTGTACTAGACTGACTGATTGTGTTTGGTACAAGTTGTTGAGCTGATATGGACGTGATCATAGAAGGCAGAGGTCTCTTAGGCTAAGCATTGAGGACATGAGGTCTTCGATGGAAAGGAGTTCCACGTGCTGGCAAGAGGTAGAGGCAGTTGATCTTCTGAGAGATCATTTCCAGAGCAGAGGGGAAGGTATCTCATTTGGGACGATGCTCATAAACATTGTAATTGGGAAGGATTCCCAAAGAACTTTGAGATAACTTTTAGAGAAAAGTTTTTGTGGATGTAGCCCAACCATTTTGGGTGAACCACGTTAAAAATGGGTCTTCAATGTGTGATGCTTTCTGTCTTGATTAATGTTGTGTTGATGCCACTGCTATCTAAAGTTAAAATTATTAATTGGTTAAGTCTTATACTATTCACCCCCCCTCTTAGTATAAGCTTGTTTTCTTCAATTGGTGTCAGAGTGGGTCTCTCCAGAAAGAGCCTAATAGCTTGGAGAAGGATCTATCAGAGGAACATACAGATTCAAAAAGATATGAAGAGGTTGAGTTCGATCTCAAAGGTGAATTATTCTTGGCTTTAAGAAAGCTTGAGAAATTCAGAGAAGAGAATTCTGTTCTCAAGCATCAATGTCAAGAAGAAGAGATAGCAAGATAAAAATTGTCTCAAAGTGTTATAGACTTCAAAATTCTAGCTGAAGAAGGGAAGAAGGTTGAACAGGTTTTGACAGAGGCTCTAAAAGGAAAGGAAGCTGATTGCGAGAAACTAGAAGAAGAGGTTATGTCTCTTAGAGTGAATTTGGAACAGTTGGCTCTCAGACAGAATACTCCGTGTGAAAAGCAAAAAAAGGATGGTATCACCATTCATGAAATAGGGTCTTCGAGCAAGATCAATCTTCATCTTAAAGAGCGGTGGATTCCAGTTTGTCACAAGAAGAACAATCATCCGAGGCATAAAAATAGGTTACATAATACTTTCCATGGCTATTGTTTTTCTTGCAAGAAATTTGGTCACAAAGCTATGCATTGAAATAAGTCTTTGAATATCCATGGTAAGGAAAATGTTAACTCTTTTGCACCTCTTATGAATAAAAATGTCATGTGTTACAAGTGTAAGAATTTTGGGAATATAGCAAGGATGTGCAGTTTGGATAGATCTAGCCTTGAGTTCACTAAAAAGAGAAATGAGATCAAATCTAAGTCAATGATAGTTCAAACTGCTTTTCATGCTCAAGAAAAAGTAGAAAAATGGTATCTTGATAGTGGTTGTTCAAAACATATGACTGGTGAAAAGAAAAAAAATTTGGTCTTAAAAGAAACAAACAAAGGAACAGTCAGTTTTGGAGATAACAGGTCAGCTAAAAACTGTGGTAAAAGGACTCTTAGTTTGGATGGGAAATCCAAAATAGAAAATGTGCTTTATGTAGAAGGCCTAAGACATAATCTTCTAAGTGTGAGTCAACTTTGTGATCAAGGGCACATAGTATCTTTCTTTTCAGATAGATGTGAGATAAGTAAAGAAAAAAATGGAAAACTCATTGTGAGTGCTACAAGGACTCCAAACAATATTTACATGCTAAGTGAGATAAAAAGGGAAAAGTGTTTTTTAACTCAAGAATATGAGAGTTGGCTATGGCATAAAATATTGAGGCATTTGAGCTTTGATAATCTTGTCAATATTAGTAACAAGGAAGCAGTTAGAGACTTGCCCAAAATAAAAAGGCCCCATAACATCATTTGCGGTCCTTGTCAACATGGAAAACATACCAGAACCAGTTTCAAATCAAAAGGGTATACTTCTTCAAAACTATTGGGTCTTATTCATACTCGATTTATGTGGCCCTACCGAACTCGGAGCATTCAGGGAGAAAGCTACTTCATGTTGTTTATAGATGATTATTGTAGAATGACTTGGGTTACTTTTCTTAAAGAAAAATCTGAAGCTTTTGAAAAATTTAAAGCTTTCAAAGAAATGATTGAAAATGAGACTGACAAGAGAATCAAATGCTTAAGATCAAATAGAGGAGGAGAGTTCACTTCAAATGAATTTATGGAATACTGTGAGCAACAAGGAATCAAAAGAGAATATTTAGCAACAAGAACTCCTCAACAAAATGGAGTAGTTGAAAGAAAAAACTAGAACTATTGAAAATATGGCTAGAGCTATGTTAAATGAGTCAAAACTTTTAGATGGTTTCTAGAAAGATGCGATCGAGATAAAGCAGTCTACATTATCACCAGGGCCCAACTTAGAGTCAATCATCATAAAACTCCTTATGAGTTGTGGAAAGGAAGACCAACTATAGTAAAATACTTCAAAGTGTTTGGAAGTAAGTGCTTCATCATAAGGGAAGATCAAAATTTGGGTAATTTTGATCCTAGGTGTGATGAGAGAATCTTTCTTGGATATTCCAGCAGAAGCAAGGCCTACAGATACTTCAAAAAAAGAACTCATACAGTTGTAGAGAGCATAAATGTAACGATTGATGAAAATACAGGGATAAGAGAACCAGTCAAGGAACTCAGTGATGAAATTTGTCAAGAAGAATTCAGAGAGGTTTTAGATGAAGAAGAGGAAAGACAACAACAACTTCCCAAAACTCCTTCACGATATGTTCACAAACATTATCCCAAAGATTTGATCATTGGTGATCCAAATAACAGGCAAACAAGAAGAAGAGTCATTCCTTCACATGATTCTACAAATGTTTCATTATTATCTCAGATTGAGCCAAAATATTTCAATGAAGCATGTGCAGATAAGTTTTGGGTAAAAGCAATGGATGAAGAGCTAAATAAAATAGAGAAAAGTGAAACTTGGGAATTGGTTCCAAGACCTAAGGACAAGAATGTCATTGGCACAAAATGGATATTCAGAAATAAACTCAATGAAGATGGAAATATTATCAGAAATAAAGCTAGGTTAGTCTGCAAAGGTTATGCTCAAGTAGAAGGTGTTGATTTCAAAGAGATGTTTGCTCATGTTGCTCGTCTTGAAGCAATCAGAATGTTTTTGGCCCTTTCAAGCTTCAAATCTTTCAAGGTATATCAAATGGATGTAAATTCAGCTTTTCTAAATGGGGTGTTGGTAGAAGAAGTCTACATAGAACAGCCGGAAGGAGTGTCTCTCTCGGAACAGTCGGACTATGTGTGTAAACTAAAAAAGGCCTTGTATGGGTTAAAGCAAGCACCTAGGGCTTGGTACTCAAGACTTGACGGGTATCTTCATGAGCAAGGTTTCGAGAAAGGTGTGGCGAGATAGTAATTTGTATATTAAGGATGAAGGTGATGATATGTTGATTATGGTTTTCTATGTTGATGATATTATTTTTGGGGGAAATAATACTCAGATATGCAAAGATTTTGCTAACACCATGCAGAAGGAATTTGAGATGTCTATGATTGGAGAGTTATCATTCTTTTTAGGTCTTCAGATTGCTCAATCAAAAAATGGTGTATTTCTCTCTCAAGGAAAGTATATCAAAGAAATGTTGAAGAAATTTGGGATGATGGACAGCAAACCAGTATGTACTCCAATGATTTCAGGGTGCAAGATGAGTAAAGATGATGAATCTCCAGCAGTAGATCAAAAGTTGTACAGATCAATGATTGGCAATTATTATATGTTACAGCTACCAGACTAGATATCATGCAGGCAGTTGGGTTAGTAGCAAGATTTCAGGCAGCTCCAAAATATTCTCATGTTATAGCAGTTAAGAGGATATTCATTTATCTGAAGGGCACTATGGACTTTGGGCTTTGGTATCCCAAAGGTAATGATTTCACCCTAACAACTTATACAGATGCAAATTGGGCAGGTAGTATTGATGACAGGAAAAGCACTAGTGGTGGAGCATTCTTTCAAGGAAAGAGTTTGGTTTCTTGGCTAAGTAAGAAACAAACTTCAGTTTCCTTATCTACAGAAGCTGAATACATAGCGAAGTAGTGGCTGGGTGTACACAGGTTTTATTGATGAAAACCACCTTGGAGGATTTCAAAGTCAAGCATGAACAACCCATCTCCATACTTTGTGATAATACAAGTGTCATAAGTATTTCCAAAAATCTAGTAATGCACTCAAGGACAAAGCATATTTCCATCAAGTATCACTTTCTAAGGGAGAAAGTGCAAGACAAGCAGGTCAAGCTAGAGTATGTGTCTACTAAAGAGCAGATTGTAGATATCTTCACCAAACCTCTTCCAAGAGATACGTTTGAGTATCTAAGGGAGAAATTGGGAGTTGTACTCCCACCCTAGAATTAATCACCTCATCAGGAGGTGGGGGAGGGACCAAGCTAAGAGGCTCATTCTTAGTCCCGAGCCCCAAAGGTGACCCTTTGTCATTGATGACAAAGGGGGAGAGATGTGAGTAAGGGGGAGAGATTCAAAGTGAAGGGGAAAGCTTAAAGTCAGGGGGAGCAAAACTTCAAAGGAAGTTGGTTAGTTGTTAGCATAGTTGGTTTCAATTTTTGCTCTTAAGAAGTGTTTTCAGTAAAGGTTTGCCATCAATGACAAAGGGGGAGATTGTTGGCAATTTTGGGTACCTTGGGTACATTGCCTTTTCTCAAGTATATAATTTTTCATTAATGTCAAGAATATTTTGAAGGAATTTTATTTGATGTCAAATAATTTGTTTTGATGAAGGTTACGACATGACATTTTCAAAGGTCTTTTGCAAACCCCAAGCTGACAGGTGCGAGAGAAAGAGCTCGCAGTGAAAAAGTGTCGCGATATCGCGACATGTTGGGTTTTCACTACCCAAAGAAAAGAAAAGCGCTAAGGAGAAAAAGTGTCCCGATATTGTGACATGTCGGGTTTTCATGACCCAAAGAAAAGAAAAGCGCTAAGGAGAAAAAGTGTCACGATATCGCAACATGTCGGGTTTTCGTGACCCAAAGAACAAAAAAGAGCTAAGGAGGAAAAGTGTCACGATATCGCGACATGTCGCATTTTCGTGACTTAAGTAGGAGAGAGAAAGCAAGTTAGAAAAGTGTCGCGATATTGCAACATGTCACATTTTCACGACTTAAGTAGGAGAGAGAAAGCAAGTTAGAAAAGTGTTGCGATATCGCGACATGTCACAATTTCGTGACTCAAAGAGCAAAGGCTGAAAGCATCACAATTTTGTGATGGGTTGCAAAGAATGCGTACGAATGCAGAAAGTGTCATGATTTCACGACAGGTAGAAAAGAAGTCTGCAGAGGCAGAAGTTTCGTGATTTTGTGACAAAAGAAAAAAGGAGGTCAACAAAGGGAGAAGTGTCGCGATATCGCGACAAAAGCAAAGTTGATGCTAACAAATACAGAAGTGTCACGATATCACAACAAGAGCTTAGTTGAAGTCGACAAAGGCTAAAGTGTCACTATATCGTGAAAAAGCCAAAAGAAAGTGTACGGTTGCAAAGGTGTCACGATATCATGACATGTAGTTTCACGGCAAAAGCTATAGAAGAGTTACAGATGCAGTTGAAGCCGACAAAGTTAAATGTGAGCCGACGAAGATTAGGGTTTGCAGTCGACGAAGTTTAGGGTTGTGCAGCTGACTAAAGATCAGGGTTACAACCGACTAAGATTAAGGTTTTGATCTTGAAAGTGTTATTATAAAAGGTAGGTTGTTTTGAAGAGTTGGTGGCGTTGTTAGTTGTGAAATTCGCATATAGAGTGCGAAGTGAGAAGTTCAATCACCGAGAACAAAGTGTGAAATTCGATCGAAGTGTGCAGAGTGTGCAAAGATAGTGCTGAGTGTGTGTGGAGAGATGACTGAGACAAGACGAAGTGTGGTTGTAAGAGCGCAAAAGATGTGTATGTTTCTTGAGCAGATTTGGATAGGTCCTAGCAGAGGACTTGTGAGTTGAGTTTGATAGTTCTATCAGAGAACTTGAGGACCAAGGTGCATTGGTTCTATGAGAAGAACCTGAGGACATATTTTGCAAGTCTTTGAGAAAGCTTGTATGCAGAGGATTTATTTGTTCAAGAGTTGGATAGATCTGACAGACATAGGAAGACTTGTACTAGACCGACTGACTGTGTTTGGTACAAGTTGCTTGAGCCGTCTTGTGACGTGATCATAGAAGGCATAGGTCTCTTAGGCTAAGCATTGAGGACAGGAGGTCTTCGGTGGAAAGGAGTTCCACGTGCTGGAAAGAGGTAGAAGCAGGGGATCTTCTGATGGATCATTTCCAGAGCAGAGAGGAAGGTATCTCCTTTAGGTCGAGGCTCATAAACATTGTAATTGGGAAGGATTCCCAAAGAACTTTGAGATAACTTTTAGAGAAAAGTTTTTGTGGACGTAGCCCAACCATTTTGGGTGAACCACATTAAAAATGGGTCTTCAATGTGTGATGCTTTTTGTCTTGATTAATGTTGTGTTGATGCCACTGCTATCTAAAGTTAAAATTATTAATTGGTTAAGTCTTATACTGTTCACCTCCCCTCTCAGTATAAGCTTGTGTTCTTCATAACAATTAATTTAGAAGATGTTATAAGGGAGATAACTTTTCTCAAATTTTGATAAACAAGATAGGTGAGAATTTTTCTAAAGAAAACTATTGTTATGAAAATATCTATCAGGCCTTTATACCAAGTTTCCAAAAAACCTGCCCTTACGTGAGGGAGACTATAAGTTTTTAGGAGCTTGATACATGGAACGTAGACAAAATATATTTGAGTGAAATGGTGTATCAAAGTAATTTTAAAAGATATGATTTTAAAAAATTATAAATTACTTTGAAAGAAAAGTAGATATCTTGATAAACTATTTTTAAAGGTTAACAAAAAATAAAAAGATTATCTTAAAACAAAATATTCTCTAAAATAATCTAATATTTTAAATTTTCTTATGTTTTAAATTTTTAAATAAAAAAATAAATATTAGTTATCTAATTTTGAAAGGATAATTTGAAATATATTAAACAAATAAAATAACACCCCACCTTCTTTCACTTAAGAGTGCAAAAAAATGCACTAAAGAACCCCCCCAAAAGGATTTTTTTTATTATAGTAAATACAATATTTGTCTACGCGTTGTTGTGGAGACCCAAAATGAATATGAGGCATTGTTGTGGAGACCCAAAATAAATATGAGGTCTGCCAAAATAACATAGACAAAGGAGATGAATTATGATCATTTGACAGAATCGGAGCTCGAAAAGAAAATCAAAATTTTAAAAAATACACTAATTTTTTCATGAAACAGCCAGAGGCGGAGATAGAAACCACCGAAGTGTCTGACGAGCAACTCTCCCACTAACGTGCTTCTTCATATCCCAACATCGGCGAATGAGCAAAACATTAACACTGCAAAAAATATATTAGATTTTCCTGTATTGAAATCACGAATTCTGCTGAAGTCAATAGATAATAATTTAAGCAGAGAAATATGATTTAAAGTAAACCAAAATATTAAAATATTGAATATGGCAGAGAGAATATATTAGTAACAGGTCCACGTTTTCGAGAGACTTGTAGAAACTAATGAAACAAATGAACTTTAAGCATTATTAAAAAAACTTTTTTTAAAAAGGAAGAAATAATTTTAATATGTTGGTTCTTAAAATCTGCAGAAAATGTTAGATGCAGAATATATAAAATGAAATGAATGGTCTTAATAAACCTGCAGAATACGTAAGGAACACCAAAAAAAATTGTTATGTTGTTGCAGAATACGTTAGATGCAGAATATATAAAATGAAATTAATATATCTATTAAACCGAGCAATCGTCCTTGTAGCACCACTGAGAATCAGGATAAAAGGAGATTCCTCTAAAGTCCAATACTGGTGGATGTTTCCATGAAGCACTACAGAAATTTAGATAATATATTCTTCGATTTGTAAAATAAATTAAAGGAAATTAATATAAAAAATTCTGATATGGCAGAGAAAAATATCAAGAACCCTGCAGAAAACTTATGGATATTTAAGCATATAAAACTTTTGAAAAATAAGAAATTTATAACTTCAATATGTTGCCTTGGAAGCCTACAAAATATGTTAGTGCAGAATAAATTGAAATCAATGTATGAAATTTGTTTCGAAAACTAGAAGAAGCCTGCAAAATATATTAGTGCAAAATATTTAAAACGAAATCGAAATGGAGATGTATTGGAATCCGTTTTGAAAAATGAAATGAAGCCTGCAAAATACGTTAGTGCAAAATATTAAAATGAAATCCAAATGTATTGGAATCAAAATGCTGCCTTGGAAGCCTGCAAAATACGTTAGTGCAGAAAAAATTGAAATCAATGTATTGGAATTCATTTCAAAAACTAGAAGAAGCCTGCAAAATACGTTAGTGCAGAATATTAAAATGAAATCCAAATGGGTATTTTTGAAAACTAGATAAATATTAATGCCCCAAATCGAAAATCCAAAAAATTTTAAATTCGAAAAACATTTTGGAGAAATCTTCAGAACTTCGAAATGCCTACAAAGGCTCTCAAGCGCTTGGTTCAAGCCCCACGTTGGGTGCCATGCTTGGGAAACCTGTAGAGTAAATCTAAAACCAAGAGAACTCTTCACAACCGCTTCAAATAATAAAAAAATTATTGAATGCAATAAGCTGTTTGAAATGATTTTAGGGAAGAGTATATATAAATACCATTGAGGAGTGCACCGGTGAACAAAGTGGAGTGACCCTTAGATTTCTTAGAGTGCACCAAGATAAAAAGACGTTGCAACGGGCCAAATGTTCATCAAGTTGACTAAGAGTGCCAACGATGTTGCAATGGGCCAAATGTCTTTTCGAGTTGACTAAGAGTGCCAACGATGAAGGCGCCAAAAATGAAGAGTTATACTTAAAATGTAAACTCAAAAAAGGAATCCTTTACATAACACTTTGAGTTAATCAGAGTTTCGCTTTTAAACAAGCCAAAAATAAATTATTTAACCGAGTGTTAGAGGTACATGAATACGTTGAGGAATAATTTAAAAATTTAAGAAAAAAAAGGGCTATTTTCCTTTGAAAAAGAAGGGCAAGAATCCTGCGCCTTCACAGAGGGTAAAATAGCTAAATTTTCTTAAACGTTATCCTTCAACATGCATTCAAAATAGAAATGAAAGTCCTGGGCATTTTTAGCAAAATGGATACCCCTGCCTCCTTGGGTCTTACTCGAAAGTGGCATCCCTTTTGGGATGTTTTCCACAAATAAAAAAAAAAAAAAAAAATAGAAATGAAAGAATATGCAACATAAAAAAAATATGCTGATAAAAAAATAACAATGGATAAAAGTAGACTAATGCAAACTTTGAAGTTAGATAGCCAAAAAAAATCCAAAGTAAATGAATCAGATCCTAGAACCTTCAAGAGAGAATACTAGTAAAATATATCCTACTCTGATATCATGTTAGAATTTATACAATAATAGATATGCAAAGTATTACACAAGAGATGAAGAGAAGAGTGGAACTAATTGATTTATCTCTAGGATCAACTCTATATAAATAGCAGAGTTGATCATTAAGAGCCATTGGATCACAACAATTTATCATACCTGATGAAGACACCACTGAGAGTACTCCTGGCACATGGAGGAGTGGAAACTCAAGTGTGTATCCTAGTGAGATTAAGATAATATTCACTTATTCTAACAATGCAAGGGTTATTGGACCTCATGTACTTTAAAAAATGTTTTGCAAAATATTTCCCCTTGATGATCACCAAGTAAACCAAAATACATAGGTCGAGGAACACTTGGCAAAATTGCCATTAGACTTACAACCTAACGAATGATAGATCTCTTAGATTTTGTGCCAGTAGGAGCCGTGTGTGGAAAAAGGGGTGGACGATTTCCTTTAACGGTGAAAATAAATTTTGTTGAGTGGGTTATGCAATACTTTGACAAGATGTTTCGAAGTATACACCACTCCCAATAATAAACCATTAAGATATCTAAATCAAAATTTAAGGACTTTAAAAGAGTGAGGTCAAGGTGCATTAGGGTCTTGAAACCAAAGCAGATTAATCAATTGACATTGTATCTGAATAAAACAAGTCTACTTACAATAGAATTTAAATTAAGTAGTCAATAATTAAAGCCTCGCATAGACCCCTAGTACATGGTATTTAAAGTCTTAACTTAGACTCTAATACATATTTAAGTTAATATATAATAGATAAATATTTATCATAGACTTTGGTACATGGTATAGAATAAAATTAAAATTTTAAAGGTCTACTTCCCTCGCGGAAAGGCTATAATTTCCATAGTAGCACTTGGAACTATGGGGTAGGAAGTAAATATAAAACAATCATATCTAAGTTATGTATTAAAATAGAAGACCTTGGTTCAAAATAAAAGACTTTGAAACCAATTGGAGGTAGTACACTCCAATTAGATTGGTAGTCATAAATCTAATATTGATGGGGACATTATATCAAATGTAGAGAAAGAT
This sequence comes from Wollemia nobilis, assembly GCA_028583015.1. NCBI lineage: Eukaryota > Viridiplantae > Streptophyta > Pinopsida > Araucariales > Araucariaceae > Wollemia > Wollemia nobilis. The sequence goes on along the minus strand of JAQPPZ010017191.1, from coordinate 275,029 downwards.
AGTAAAGAAATTATTAATGAATGTGTCATAAATTAAGGGTATGGGACCTTAAGTTATGATTTGAAGAGTGATTGCTCATCAACTTGGAAGAATGAAATTGGATTTATTCCTAAGGAACGGTTATTGATGGATTTAAAGGTATGGGACTTTAAATCCATTACTTAAGGGATTTATTATAAATAAATTATGAAGAGTGGGTTATGAATTCACTCTTGAGGGGACTTATAGGGCTTCCTCGAAATATAATATCTCCAAAATATAATCCAATGACTTTCATGAACAATGTAAAATGATATATGCCTCAAGAACTAGATATTCTTTAATGGTATTGTGAATTTTATATTTATATCATAGATAAAGGGATTGGGTGATTCCTTAATTACATAAATAGGTCAAAAGGAATTGTTGTATGTTTTGACTTATATTTGAAAGAAGGGTTGGTAGATGCCCTGCTATTATTGTAAAAGTTGTCATTTAAGTTTATGAAAAGAGGAATAAATATTTTTGAGGCTGGGTTTTTCCCATAAGGGTTTCCTAGGATAAATCTTGGTGTTACTCTAATTTTATGGTTTTTTTGTGAATATTGTTTTTATGTTCATGATTTAAGATGTAATGTTTATTTTTATGCATGATAATGTATGCTAAATTTTCAATAGATTAATTATGTATGGATGCTAGAAATATATGTTCAATTTCTAATGTAGTACCAATTTAATGTGATTAAATTGTATAATTTATATTTTGGATTTAAATGGATAATGATGAATGATTTTTAGTAGGAATAAGAGTTCAAATAACAATCTCATGTGATGGATGGATTTTATTTAAATGTGTTAATGATTCATTGGCATTTGTCTAATTTCACCATAACAATGAGGGGTAATTAATTATGAATGATGCACCATGATTATAGAAACCAAATCTTGAGGGGATAAATCAAATTTATGCAATATATCCTTGTTCTTGAATGAAACACAATCCTTGTTTAAGAAGGAATCTATTATGGTTCTTCAAACATAAATATAAGATGTAATGAATCTTGCTTCATGGATTTAACACACTCAAGATGAATTAGTTGGGGTCATATTGTGGAATGAAACTCTAAAAAGGGCACTATGACCTTGATTCATAGACCAAGATGATTTCTCCTCTCCACAGTAAAGAATTAAATGGGACTAAAATTATCCATTTAAAAAGAACTCAATTTAAGGATTGCCTATTCAAGGGTGTAATAATGTGTAAGGAGGATTAAATATAAATGTTCCATGTATTCTTATCACAATAGTGATATAATAGTCTTAGAAATCCTTTCTATATGGATTAGATTGGAGCCAAGACTTAGGAATAATCATGGGTGTGGTTATTCTATCTATGATGGTTTACCCTTGGTGGGGTTCTCCATCTTCAAGGCATTCACCTGGTCTTGGTGGGCCAAATGGTGATTTCTCCTTTTAAGGGGATGAAACCAATACGCTTGGCCAGCGTACTCATACCAATATGGGTATGAAGGTTTCATAGAAGCTGATCACTTCTACTTAAGGAGACTCTGATCAAGTCTCTATAGCTCATAGAACCATTTTCCTTGAAAGTTAAAAATCCAATGGAATATGCCCATATTAGGATATGGGTTAGGTCATTTGCCATATGAAATATGAACAATTAAATATCTTAAAACAATAACAATATATATATATGTGGATAAGAAGGAGTAACGATTGGGGTTTGTTACAATTGGTATAGATCCCAAGCTAACTGATAGGTTCTAGTGAAATTCTAGGTTAGAAAATACTTGGGGCATGAAACTAAAACTCGAGAGTATAAATTCCATAATTTTAAAATGTACACTTGGTAAGGTCAAGGTCAATACTTGGTATGATGATGTCCGAGTACCTATCCCCCATGAGTAGATCCATAGTCGTTCGAAAGTGGAAGAGCTAAGCGAACCCCCTTGTATGGGTTTTAAGCAGTGTACCTTAGACTCTTTTGGGAAATTTACTTGACATATGTACCTATTGGTTGCCTAATCCTTATCTTCAAGTGTGAGCTAGTGAAATAATTAAAAGAATATTTTTTTTAATTCATTTTTGTTACATTTTGGCCTTAGGCCATGAGACTGAACATACCAAATACGAAGAACTCTGGATGATTACCAATCCAAATAGTAACAGTTCACCCAGAGATAGCTGCAGCCGAACCTTTACCATGATTAAAATGTCACCTTGCTTTGTCATGATATAATAAATGCGCTTTACGTTATTTAAACAATTTTAAATATCATAAAGCGACACATGTGGGATTATTATCAATGAGCAAAAACAAAACAATGTTTTATTTATTTAAATTTTGATCAATGTTAAAATTTACTTTGGGGTTTTCCCAATCAGAGGTCAAGGAATAGGCAATGGCAGAAGAAACCATACAACAACACCAGAACCTGAAACCCAAGTATGGTGAAAGGAAGCAAGGACACATTTAGGCATGGAAACCACCCCAAATTACATCGAAACTTTATACATTTATTGACATAAAATTTTTGGGAGACCTATATCAGAACTCCGCTAATCAGCTCCAATAATCCAAGTATCCCAACCAGATAGTAAAGTATACCACCCGACCACTCGGGCAGTGGTCAAAAGCATAGAAGTGTACTACACTATTTAAATTAGAAAACCCCTCAACTCAACATATATGTGGTATTATTTCTCAAAGGAAAGCAGAACATCCAATAGAGAAATGAAACATAGAATGCTTTATTAAGTAGTACCTTGAATAAAAAGATGCCATAAATAACATTTGAAAATATTAGTAGTGATAAATTATTATACTAATCCAAATATGAGCTATCAGCATCCTGGTTTGGAGAACCGTCATGCTCAGAATAAATAAATGGAGGTGGAACATTATAACGAATTACTATGTACCTATCAAATGCATAGTATGGCCAAGGAGTGCCATGAGATCGAGGTAATAGAAGATCTATTTCTATCAGACATCGAATCAGAGAAAATCTATTTTCAATCTCCTAGAATGAGTGAGTCTGCACAAACCTCTAATAAATAAGGCTTTGGTAATGACCACTACAAAAATTTGCTTCTCCGATGGGGATATATTTCTTCACTACCTCCAAATAACATGATGGTAGGAACTGAAAGGGAATAATTAGAGGATCACCTATGGGATGTAACCAAGAATATTCGAATGAGACACAAAAGGTCCAGTTAGGCCAACTAAAGAATATATTGAACCATTCAAAGAGACTTAAAGGACTCTCAAGTGCTAAGTAATTATTAGAATTGCTTTTTAACCAAACATCACAGTGAGAATCTTGGATAGAAGTATTAGAATAAATATGATCCATGGATAAGATGGCATCTCGAGCAACGATAGCTTGATCTTGTAGGAGACTCTGCAATTCCTCCCTATGTCGAAGCAAGTATTGAGGATTCCAAACTAGAGACTCATATAATTCGTGTTGATATTCTTCATAGGTAAACATGGTGGCTAAGTTGGCTTTCGATCGAAGGAAGGAAAGGAAATATCTTTCTCTTCAAGAATTTTTGATATTAATAAGCAATTTTGTCTATATTTGGAGAAGCGTACTAGAGGACAAAGCACTAAAATAAGAGTGCATGATAATAGCTAGTGGGATTACGAAAGAGGACAATGATAAGACTTCACGTGAAAACAAGAGGACACGTGCCATATCAAAAATTGAAAAAGGCATGATGTACCTTGGTTAGTCAACACAAAATCATCTATAGGACAATCAAGCCAAGGAAAAGAGTGATGAATTATTTACCTTGGGATTGTTAGGATTCGATAAGTAAATGTGTATAGATGAACCTAACGGTGATCTAAGTATTGAAGAAGTTGTATGCCCATGATGTCCAACATGATCATATTTATGGCAGGAGTCACCTGGATGATATTGGTGTTAAGTGGAATGAATCACATTCTATGCTTTATGAATCTTTTGCTTCTGATTACCGATCTATTACTGCACATACCCTAAAGAGTAGAATTTGGTCTGAAGTAGCATCATATTCAATAGGAATAATAATCATGGTAAGAATTAGGAAACACCTCAATGCAGCAAGGAGGAAATATCTAGTGCAACATGCTCAAGAGGATGCTTGGGTACAGGAAATATTGAGGTTAATAGCAGAAATATATGCTACCATAGAAGAGTGGGATCAGCTTAAATCAGAAATATTCTAAAGAAATAACTAGAGAGCAACAACAATGGCAGCCATGCTCATAGAAAATCCCCAATTCTGAAAACTAAGGGAAGAATTTAATGTTGTATTTCTATAATCTTGTTTGGTAGTATTTTTAAATAATGGTATGCTTCTCCCACCACAACCAGTCGTTGGTACTCAGTATGGGAGAAGGGGAGGTAGTGATTAGGTAGTTGCGGGAGCAGTAGCTCCACCACCATCTCCAGTCGTAAGTACTAGCACAGTACAAGGAGGAAAATAGACCCAGGAACCTCAACCCTAAGGTCCTTTAGACCACCACTCTGTAGGCCATCATTTTGTATTAGTCTATTAATGCCAAATATGGGGGCATAAACATTAGCAACTTTGAAATTTATATTTGAACGTTATTCGGATATTATTGTTTATGGTAAATTCAAATAGTAATTTGTGATACAAGAGGATGCATGAATCTTGAACTTTGTTGGACTAAATGAATATGAGGAATGGATTGGTGTCCATTCTTGGAGAAGGTATGGGACTTATCCATGATTTTTGAAGAACACAAGCTTATACTGAGAGGGGGGGGTGAATAGTATAAGACCGCTTTTTACTTTTTCCTTTATACTTCAAAACAGTAAAGCAATATACCCAAAGCAATATCAAAGCAATGCACAAAACCATCCACAAAGTGACACAACAATTTATGGTCATCCACAAAACTTTTCTCTAAAAGTTATCTCAAAGTTCTTTGGGAAACCTTCCCAATTACAATGTTTATGAGCCTCGGCTCAAAGGAGAAACCTTCCCCCAATCTGAATTTATGAGCCTCTCGCTCAAAGGAGATACCTTCCCCTACCTCTGCTCCGGTTGGTGATCCTCTAGAAGACCTCTGCCTCCGCTGCCCTTAGCAAATGGAACTCTATCCATAGAAGACACTTGTCTTCCCTGCTCTGGCTGGAGACCTCTGTCCTCAACTCTATCACCTCAAAGCTGGTCCTTGAATTTGCACTAAACACAGTCCTTCGGTCTAGCACAAATGTCCTCGTCCTCTGTCTTTGATCGGCACCAAACACAGTCCTTCGGTCCGGCACAAATCTGTCCTCAGGTTCTTCTCATAGAACCAATGCACCTCTGTCCTCAAGTTCTCTCGATAGAACTATCAACCTCAGCTTCACAAGTCCTCTGCTAAGACCTGTCCAAATCTGCTCACAAGTCCCCAAGACTGTCCAAGCTGTACGCTCACAAGTCCCCAATGGAACTCGTCCAAAACCTCGCTCACAAGTTCATCAAGAACACTTGCTTGGCATGAACCCACAAAGAGAATGGTTAGAGACCCAATGTGATTCATCCACCTCATAGAAGCATAAAGAGAATTGTTAGAGACTCAATATGTTCTATACTTAACTCCCAATCTCAATCTCAACTCAATCTCAAATCTCAAAAGAATAAGATAGATGTAGTATGCTTTTCTCAAGAACATGAAACACAACCCAACAATTGCCAACCATGCAATATCTCATATAACAATGATACTCATGTTCTTTCCAAAACCAATATCTTTTCTCAACCAATTGGGCTTCAACAACAATGCTCATAGACAAGGTTTAACCAACAACATTCAACTCAACATTAACCTTGAAGCATTCAACCAATCATCACAAGAAAAGGAAACAAGTAGAAATCCTTTTCCCTCCAAAGATATTTGAACAAAACAGCCACCAACACAATATCACCAAATGCAAAGAATAACTTGTTCAAATCAACTCAATGGAGTAAGCCCAATATCATGTATCAAGTAAAAGCACTAACTTGATCAACACAACCACTATGGAAGCAACTCATCCATCAATATCAAAACAACCAACCAAGGGTTTCACCAACTCAAAGCAAGTAGCAAGACTCACAAACATAAACCCTAGTGCACAATGCTTCCACTACCTCAAACCAGAATTATGCATTCACCAAAACTCTCATCAATGATAACAATGCATAAGTAGTCTTCAACAAACCAGAAACTAGGATTTACACCCAACCAAAGGAAACCTTGTTGAATACCTTTTCACTCCAATCTTATTTCAGGAAAACATACACCAATCATACTCATAAGAAGAATGTGCCCATACCTTATTGAAGTGAAGGAACCCCTTTGGAAATCTGCCACCATCACAAAGTTCTTTTGCCAATCTTCACAAAGGTTAGTAGATCACAAAATAATCAACATTACTCCACTTTTCAATAATCATCACCAAAGCCTTTAATTGCACAACTCCCTTATCTCTCCTAAAACCACTTGTACCATAAAATAAAATAAATCACAACATTGCATAACCTTATAACTCCCAAAAACTTTATAATAAAGTAATACCCTTATTACTCCTAACTAAACAAAATCCCTTTCTAATTTTCACAAAAATATACTGCCTTATATCTCCCGCTAGAACAACATACATACTCCCGAAACCAAAGCACACTTTAATTTTCCAAAAAGAAACCTTATACCTCTTGAAGTTTTTAGCACCAACCACGTTCAATAAAAAATACTTCCGTCGTTAACATTGTTCACAACGAGATTCGAACCGACGACTATTTATTCACAACCCTTACCGTGTGGCGAAGCACCGTCTGGTCCATACGGTGGATGAGATCGAAGGGAGACGTGATCACATTTGTTTCTATCTTTTATCCTCCTCAAAGAAAGTGAAATACCTGTATACCACCGCGTCACCGAAACAGATTGTCTTGTTCGATAATGTCCTTCCTATGATGTTTAATTCACTTCGATTAACATTCATTAAAAAGAAACCTTGGCACACTGTCAAATATCGTAGCTTGCATCATGACGCATTGTGTGTTTATCTCCGAGCGTGCTTCATTCATATTCTTAAACTTCACACCAACCAAACTCCTGCCTTCCTCCTCGGCACCGCGACCATTCGTCACAGCAAAGACTTGTCCATCACGTGCACCTCCTTCGCAGGCGCAGACGAAGTCGAGAAATGCTCGCCGATTAATATCAACACACACTCTTTTTATTAATGAATTCCATAGCCACCTTTTATATGCACTGCGATGCATTACCACACACGTCGGCATTTCTAAACACGTCGGAAAAATATTTTAATTTAATTTTAAAATATTAATTTAAATTTTAAAAATAAAATTTAAACTAAATATTAAAATTAAATATCTTCATCACCGGGGCACCTTTTTCGACGAAACGAAAAGCCAACTTGGGTTTTAAGAAAAACCCATTTCAAATCTGTTGTCCATGGTTTTAAATAAAACCTTTTATTTTTTCTGCCTTGGTTTTCACAAAAACCCTTCCGCTTCTTGACATCAATGACAACATCAACACTTGAGCAAAGGCAATGTACCCAATGTACCCAAAATTGCCAACAATCTCCCCCTTTGTCATTGATGGCAAAACTTTACTAAAAACACATCTTCAAGAGCCAAAACTGAAATCACTCTCTTTGAAGTTTTGCTCCCCCCGACTTGAAGCTTTCCTCTTCACTTGAAGCTCTCCCCCTTACTCATATCTCTCCCCCTTTGTCATCAATGGCAAAGGGCCACCTTTGGGGCTCGAAACTAAGAATGAGCCTCTTAGCTTAGTCCCTCCCCCACCTCCCGATGAGGTGATTAATTCTGGAGTGGGAGTAAAACTCCCATTAGGCATTGATCATCATCAGCGTCTATAACTTCCTTGTCGGGCCTTCTCTTGAACTCTTTGTCCATATTCCTGTTTCTGTCATTGTTCTGATCCTTGGACCTGATCATGCCACTGTTTCTGTTCCTGTATTCTAGAATTTCAGCTCTACACTGTCTAGCTATGTGACCTTCATTGTTGCACTTGTAACAAGTAACAATGTTATTTCTTTGAGGCATACCTGTTCTTTGAATCCACTTGTTCTGACTAAACCTGTTCCTATTGTTTGCCTTGCAATGAACTGCCTTGTGCCCAAACTGATTGCAAGAGTAGCAATACCCATAAAAGAAATCACCACTTCTAAAATTGTTATTTACCTTCTTCACCTGAGCCATGCAATGTACAGCCATGTGACCAAACCTGTGACAAGCAAAACATCTGCCTTGAAACTTTCCTTTATTTGACTTCTTAGGTCCCGAAAACTTCTCCTTCTTCTCATTCCGAAATCTGTTTTCTGTTTCTATGCATCTATCATTCAAGGACTCATGATCTGAAATACTTTCCTCATTAGAACTCTCTTCCTTTTGGAATCTCTTACTAGACTCTCCAACTTGTTTCTTGTGAGGCTTAACAAAACCAAGACCTGTTTTATCTGTTGGATTTCTTTGACTTTGGATGAGAGACTTAACCTTTTTGGAGCTTTCTTGAAACCCGTACTGACTTATCCTTGTACTCTTTATTTTCCTCTTTCAACGAAGCCATTTTCTGTTCTAATTCACTATACTCAAGCACCTTAGATTCTAACTCATTCTTGAGTTCTTGTGCATTAGCCATAGAGACATCAAGACTTTCTATAAGTTCATCTCTCTCCATACAACATTCATCTAACTTATCCTTGAGTCTAGCATTCTTCTTTCTTTCCTTTTTCAAAACACTAAGAGCATTTGTAAGTTCACATTCAAGATCCTACTTTCTCTATTTGATTGCACTTTGAATTATCAAGGCCTTTTTCAGATTTCTTATCACTAGAGGTGCTACCCTTTTCAAAAACCATACATGCATCTTCCTTATCATTTTCTGAAGCATCCTCATACATACTAACAACCAATTCATTATTTGTGCAATCATCCTCAAGGTGACCAAAATTTCCACATCTAAGACATTTCATGATAATGAATCTATGTTTCGGTTCTTCCTCTTTTTTTGATATGAACAACATCTCATTTTCATTATCACTTGAAGAACTTTCACTATCACTGCTAGAACACTTACTTGCTTTGTCTAGGTAGAAGCTCTTCTTGTGCTTGTGAGAATACCTCTTTCCTTTATTGTTGTGCTCATCTTTGTTCTTCCTTTGATGCCTATGTCTTTCAGAATCCTTGCTCTTACAATCTTGTTTAACTTCATCACTTTCATCCTTGGCAACAGTACAGTTAGTAGCATAATGACCAAACTTTCCACAATTGAAACATCTCACGTTTTTCATATTTTTGTGCTTTCTAAAGAACTTGCCTTTCTTGTCGTAATATGCCTCTTCATCATCAGAAGACTCATCACTCTCTTGAAGCTGTTTACCTTTGGAATTCTTGGTAGTCTTGAAAGTTGCCTCCTTCTTGACATCAACCTTCACTTGAGTTCTCAACTCAAATGTTGCAAGTATACTATGGAGCTCATATTTTTTCAACTTATCCAAATCTTTAGCTTCCTCAATAGCAGAAATCTTTTCACTAAATCTATTAGGAAGAGATCTTAAAATCTTATCACAAACATCATTTTCAGCAAGCTCAAGACCTAAGTCTTTCATGGAGTTAACAACTTCATCCATACGAAGCATGTAGTCACTAATATTTTCATCATCATTCATTTTGAGTTGTTCAAACATACCTTTGAAGTGTCTCAACTTGGCCTTTCTGACATTTGTATCACCTGTATGAACCACCTTCAACTGATTCCACATTTCACTAGCTGTCTTGCAGTGAATCACTTTGGTGAGATCTGCTTTCTATAAGCCTTTCAAGATTGCATTCATTGCTTTTGAATTGCTGTGATGTAGGAGCCTTTCTTCTTTAGTATTAGGACCATGTTCAGGAATAGTGTACTCATCTTCAATCACTTCCCAAACCTCATTCCCAAGTGCCATTAGATGAACCTTCATCCTTGCACTCCAAAGACCAAAATCTGACCCATCAAGAATAGGTGCTGCATTGCCACTTGAATGATCCATTGTGTTCTTTACTAGCTTTTCCTTCAAGCTGTTAAACTTTCTGAAGGAACCGGCTCTGATACCAATTGAAGAACACAAGCTTATACTGAGAGGGGGGTGAACAGTATAAGACCGCTTTTTACTTTTTCCTTTATACTTCAAAATAGTAAAGCAATATACCCAAAGCAATATCAAAGCAATGCACAAAACCATCCACAAAGTGACACAACAATTTACGTCCACAAAACTTTTCTCTAAAAGTTATCTCAAAGTTCTTTGGGAAACCTTCCCAATTACAATGTTTATGAGCCTCGGCTCAAAGGAGAAACCTTCCCCCAATCTGAATTTATGAGCCTCGGCTCAAAGGAGATACCTTCCCCTACCTCTGCTCTGGCTGGTGATCCTCTAGAAGACCTCTGCCTCCGCTGCCCTTAGCAAATGGAACTCTATCCACAGAAGACACCTGTCTTCCCCGCTCCGGTCGGAGACCTCTGTCCTCAACTCTATCACCTCAAAGCTGGTCCTCGAATTTGCACTAAACACAGTCCTTCGGTCTAGCACAAATGTCCTCGTCCTCTGTCTTTGATCTGCACCAAACACAATCCTTCGGTCTAGCACAAATCTGTCCTCAGGTTCTTCTCATAGAACCAATGCACCTCTGTCCTCAAGTTCTCTGATAGAACTATCAACCTCAGCTTCACAAGTCCTCTGCTAAGACCTGTCCAAATCTGCTCACAAGTCCCCACAGAACCTGTCCAACCTGCTCACAAGTCCCAATGGAACTCAGCTCAAGTCAATGGAACCTGTCCAAAACTTGCTCACAAGTTCATCAAGAACACTTGCTTGGCATGAACCCACAAAGAGAATGGTTAGAGACCCAATGTGATTCATCCACCTCATAGAAGCATAAAGAGAATTGTTAGAGACTCAATATGTTCTATACTTAACTCCCAATCTCAATCTCAACTCAATCTCAAATCTCAAAAGAATAAGATAGATGTAGTATGCTTTTCTCAAGAACATGAAACACAACCCAACAATTGCCAACCATGCAATATCTCATATAACAATGATACTCATGTTCTTTCCAAAACCAATATCTTTTCTCAACCAATTGGGCTTCAACAACAATGCTCATAGACAAGGTTTAACCAACAACATTCAACTCAACATTAACCTTGAAGCATTCAACCAATCATCACAAGAAAAGGAAACAAGTAGAAATCCTTTTCCCTCCAAAGATATTTGAACAAAACAGCCACCAACACAATATCACCAAATGCAAAGAATAACTTGTTCAAATCAACTCAATGGAGTAAGCCCAATATCATGTATCAAGTAAAGCATTAACTTGATCAACACAACCACTATGGAAGCAACTCAACCATCAACATCAAAACAGCCAACCAAGGGTTTCACCAACTCAAAGCAAGTAGCAAGACTCACAAACATAAACCCTAGTGCACAATGCTTCCACTACCTCAAACCAGAATTATGCATTCACCAAAACTCTCATCAATGATAACAATGCATAAGTAGTCTTCAACAAACCAGAAACTAGGATTTACACCCAACCAAAGGAAACCTTGTTGAATACCTTTTCACTCCAATCTTATTTCAGGAAAACATACACCAATCATACTCATAAGAAGAATGTGCCCATACCTTATTGAAGTGAAGGAACCCCTTTGGAAATCTGCCACCATCACAAGGTTCTTTTGCCAATCTTCACAAAGGTTAGTAGATCACAAAATAATCAACATTATTCCACCTTTCAATAATCATCACCAAAGCCTTTAATTGCACAACTCCCTTATCTCTCCTAAAACCACTTGTACCATAAAATAAAATAAATCATAACATTGCATAACCTTATAACTCCCAAAAACTTTATAATAAAGTAATACCCTTATTACTCCTAACTAAACAAATCCCTTTCTAATTTTCACAAAAATATACTGCCTTATATCTCCCGCTAGAACAACATACATACTCCCGAAACCAAAGCACACTTTAATTTTCCAAAAAGAAACCTTATACCTCTTGAAGTTTTTAGCACCAACCACGTTCAATAAAAAATACTTCCGCCGTTAACATTGTTCACAGCGAGATTCGAACCGACGACTATTTATTCACAACCCTTACCGTGTGGCGAAGCACCGTCTGGTCCATACGGTGGATGAGATCGAAGGGAGACGTGATCACATTTGTTCCTTTCTTTTATCCTCCTCAAAGAAAGTGAAACAACTGTATACCACCGCGTCACCGAAACAGATTGTCTTGTTCGATAATGTCCTTCCTACGATGTTTAATTCACTTCGATTAACATTCATTAAAAAGAAACCTTGGCACACTGTCAAATATCGCAGCTTGCATCATGACGCATTGTGTGTTTATCTCCGAGCGTGCTTCATTCATATCCTTAAACTTCACACCAACCAAACTCCTGCCTTCCTCCTCGGCACCGCGACCATTCGTCACAGCAAGGATTTGTCCATCACGTGCACCTCCTTCGTAGGCGCAGACGAAGTCGAGAAATGCTCACCGATTAATATTCAACACACACCTTTTTTTTATTAATGAATTCCATAGCCACCTTTTATATGCACTTCGATGCATTACCACACACGTCGGCATTTCTAAACACGTCGGAAAAATATTTTAATTTAATTTTAAAATATTAATTTAAATTTTAAAAATAAAATTTAAACTAAATATTAAAATTAAATATCTTCATCACCGGGGCACCTTTTTCAACGAAACGAAGAGCCAACTTGGGTTTTAAGAAAAACCCATTTCAAATATGTTGTCCATGGTTTTAAATAAAACCTTTTATTTTGTCTGCCTTGGTTTTCACAAAAACCCTTCCGCTTCTTGACATCAATGACAACATCAACACTTGAGCAAAGGCAATGTACCCAATGTACCCAAAATTGCCAACAATTTCATGATGATAGAAACCAGGGGACATCTGGGTGGGTGCTCTGGTATTAAAATACATATTAGGATAAATATAAATATCTTGAATTGAGATTCTGAAATTATGTTGTATATTTTTTAGAATTTGATTTTATTAGGTTAATTCGAGCCAAAGGTTAACCAAATTATACTATGATACTCCTTGGTGGGAGTTTTGATAAAACTAACAAGACTTTCTATGTCTAGTAAGGTACAAATGCATAATTTCATGATATTATTGTAACATCATTTTGCAAAATTCTAATAATACAGTTCTCTAGATCAATTGTTGGTGCAATTTGAAATGAGTTAAAATTGTAGTTTTATAATAATATTGTGTATTCATGATGCTTTCGATACTTGTTGATATGCAATATGGATGTTATATTGTTTACACAAACATGGTACTACTGATATTTTACATTTTTTTAGGTCCAGGTACTCGCTTGGATGGAAGATAGAGCTTTCTGTCATGATTAAAGTACTGGATGAGAGAAGACCTGATTGTAAAACAACAGAATAAATGTTAGCTTTTGCTAGACAAATGTGCTTTCATAAGGAAGAAGTTCAAATACAGAGGACTGTGTTTAATATAAGGGGGGTGTATGTCATGACCCGTTACCCTCTTACCTTAATTTAAGAACATTAATTGATATTGGGGGATAAATTAATGCCTAATACAAGGGGCATGACCCTAAATAATCCTACAAAAATTCTAATAAAAGAATTTTATAAGGGATAAGAAATATTAGTTATTTAAAGGCTATTTATAGGGTCTAGTAAAAATATAAATTGGAAAGATTATATTTTACAAAATTAAAACCATACAATAAATCATGTGCAGATTGAGTGGACCCTATGTGGATGGGCCTAGAAAGAACTAAGGATTTTTTAAATAACTTAAGGGTCATCCTACATTTTTGGGAAGTACACATGTGGATGCCTGATATTGGTGAAGGATCTCATAGCTTATCAACAATAGTCCACCCTTGAAACTATCTTATGCCTCAATAGTAGGAACTTTGACATTCACCTCATCCCTAGAGAACCCTTGAAGGACATGATGAGGTCATAAATGAGCAAAAGCATATTTTTAATAATATTATAATGTGACCACTATTTGATCCATGAGGGAAGAATTTCCCTATAAATAGAGGATATTTTGGGAGGAAATGGTTATCTAGGTTCTAGGAGTCTTAATTGTCTAGGAATTATGCTCTTCACCCATGGAGTGAATCAGAAACCAGAAGACTTAAGAGATTTCCTAGTTATGAAAAAGAGCACCTTTGTGAGAGCATTGGAGAATGGCCAAGAGGAGTCTACGAAAGGGAGGCTAGAAGACTTAAGATATTTCCTAGTTATGAAAAAGAGCACCTTTGTGAGAGCATTGGAGAATGGCCAAGAGGAGTCTACGAAATGGAGGAAATAGCTTGAAATTCAGGTTAGATCTTTCCTTGTTGTGGCTTGGATATGCTAAAAAATACATATATATATACATATATATACATATATATATATATATATATATATATATATATACACACACTAAAGCCTTAACTTTGCTGGGAGTTATATTTTGCTGATAAGTTTTCTACTGTAATGTATTTTGTATAGTATTTTTGGATTTCTCTCAAAAGTAGCTTTGCTAGTAAACCAAAAGCCTCATTATCTTTTATAAACATGATGATTCGGTTGTTGTAATAATGTTAAGTATATTAAGCATTCTTTAAAAGTAGGAACATTATGACTCTCATGAGTGATTACTTCCTTATGTCCAATGAAGTTAATAGGAAGGGGGTTATTCTTCTTACACAACAACATCTGAGAGAGATAGAGCACTCTCTGAACATGATTCAAATTTAATGATAGGGTTCATTAAAATGTCATTGTGCTTTGATTACATGGTGCACCAACGTGCCATTTGGAACAAGGGAACCTTATTTCTTCTTAATTATTTGTACTTGTGTCTTTACCTACACTACATTTGATCTGGTTATAATGTATCAGGGGTACTTGTGTGCGTTGTATCAAATTTAACACATATAGATATAAAAGTTGTTTATCAAATTTTTAGGGGTAAATCTTCTGAACATGAACCACTATCTAGTAATATAGGGTTTCAAGGGCATGACTAAAATCTTAAAATTTTCAGTAGATGAACCTTCGATGTGCTTTCGTACAAAGCTAGCGTAGCCATCAAACAAGTAAAAACAATGATGAATTTGAAATCGAACCTATGGTAAACCAGTTGTAATGCATTTGTTTTAGAGGCTTGAAAATGCCCTGTTTCAAATCTTTATTTAAAAACCCTATGAAGATGCAGTTAGGTCCTCATATTCTGTTATGGGTAGTTGATTATTTGTAGGTCCAGTAGAGCTATGTTGGCGCTATCTCGACAGAGCTGTGGTAGTAAACCCTATCATTTTTACTTAGAGGCACACACCGTAGGGCTTCTGCAACATTTCCTTGTGTACTAACTCACCAGTCTAGATTACAACTATGTAGCAACTATGAAATTACATTTATTTTTGTCTGTATACACTATGTTAGATTACAACTGTCTAGATTCTTTAATGGTATTGTGGATTTTATATTGATGTCATAGATAAAGGGATTGGGTGATTCCTTAATTACATAAATAGGTCAAAAGGAATTGTTGTATGTTTTCACTTATATTTGAAAGAAGGGTTGGTAGATGCCCTGTTATTATTGTAAAAGTTGCCATTTAAGTTTATGAAAAGAGGAAGAAATATTTTGGAGGTTGGGTTTTTCCCGTAAGGGTTTCCCAGGATAAATCTTGGTGTTACTCTAATTTTGTGGTTTGATTTATTATATTTTGTGAATGTTGTTTTTATGTTCATGATTTAAGATGTAATATTTATTTTCATGCACTATAATGTATGCTAAATTTTCAATAGGTTAATGATGTATGGATGCTAGAAAGGGATGTTCAATTTCTAATATAGTGACAATTTAATGTGATTCAATTGTATCATTTATATTTTGGATTTAAATGGGTAATGATGAATGATTTTAGTAGGTAGAGGTGTTCAAATAACAATCTCATGTGATGGATGGATGTTATTTAAATGTGTTACTGATTCATTGACATTTGTCTAATTTTACCATAACAATGAAGGGTAATTAATTATAAATGATGCACCATATTATAGAAACCAAATCTTGAGGGGATAAATTGAATTTATGCAATATATCCTTGTTCTTGAATGAAACACAATCCTTGTTTAAGAAGGAATCTATTATGGTTCTTCAAACATAAATATAAGAGGTAATGAATCTTGCTTCATGGATTTAACACACGCAAGATGAACTAGTTAGGGTCATATTGTGGAACGAAACTCTAAAAAGGGCACTATGACCTTGATTCACAGAACAAGATGATTTCTCCTCTCCACAAGAAAGAATTAAATGGGACTAAAATTGTCCATTTAAAAATAACTCAATAGAAGGATTGACTATTCAAGGGTGTAATAATGTGTAAGGATGATTAAAGATAAATGCTCCATGGATTCTTATCACAATAGTGATATAGTAGTCTTAGATATTCTTTCTATATGGATTATATTGGAGCTAAGACTTAGGAATAATCATGGGTGTGGTTATTTTGTCTATGATGGTTTACCCTTGGTGGGGTTCTCCATCTTCAAGGTATTCACCTGGTCTTGGTGGGCCAAATGGTGATTTCTTTTTTTAATGGGATGAAACTTGTACGCTTGGATAGTGTACTCATACCAATATTGGTATGAAGGTTTCGTAGAAGCTGATCACTTCTACTTAAGGAGACTCTGATCAAGTCTCTATAGCTCATAGAGCTATTTGCCTTGAAAGTTATAAATCGAATGGAATATGCCTATCTTAGGATATGGGTTAGGTCATTTGCCATATGAAAGATGAACTTTTATATATCTTAAAACAATAAATAAATAAATAAATAATATGTGGATAATGAGTAACGATTGGGGTTCATTACAAGGAGGAAGTGACTTTCAAGGTGCAAGGTGCAAGAAGGCATGGATTGGAGTGATGCCTTCAAAAAGTCACAATGGTGACTTCAAATCCTACTAAGGGAGTATAAAAATTCCCAAATGGCATATAAGTGGACTCAAAGAATAGGATGGAGAGTTAGGTACCACTAAACTTGCACTCCATATTACAAATCCACAAATCATAAAACTTTTGAGGAATTATAAATAGAAGGTTACAAGAACCCAAACTAGAGGATTGAAAAGATAAGTCAAATCCTTAAATATTTTAAACAATTCAATGGAGTGTTTTCAAAAATACACAATGACAAGGGGATACAAATGTTGAAAAGTATAAATTCCAAAAATAGGACTTAAAACACCTTAATACAAAGGTATTTTGAATCTAATTAGTTAATTATTGAATTAATTAATTAATTAACTATTTAATGTTATTAATTTGATTAAGTAAATGAAATTAATCAAATTTATCAAGTGCCTCAATGAATGGCACAAATACAACAACCACATTGATTTTAGTCTTAAGTAAATTAAATTAATCAAATTTATGAAGAACCTCGATGAATGGCACCAATGCAATGACCACCTTGATTTTAGCCTACCAATGGTCAAAACAATCTGACCTAGTGTTCCCTAATGATCATGAAGGCATTGGCCAAGAAAATCGTATTATATTGAAAACATAGTACAAGAAACCATGGAACCATTCACTAGGTCACAAGTGGAAGTGTAAACTTTATGTATTTATGAAGTTGAAAGAACTCCTTCCCCATGAATTTGGGATTAAGCATAAAAACTATAAAATATGAAGCTATTCATGAATTACCACATGACATTTCAATAGTAGCAAGGTCCTCTGATTGACAAGATTATTGGCTAATCAAAACGCAATTAACAAGAGTGAGTTATTACATGGAATAACCCATCATCTTAACAATATTTTCATAACATGGATATGTGTTGAGTAGGAAATCCATCCCATTGTAGATGAGGAAATGCATTCACAAAGAGTGTGAAAAATAGTAGGGTGATTTTGTTGAGGTCTTAGAGAAAACTCCACATTTGCAATATTTGAGATATTTCAAAATTAGGTAAATCAAAATAGTAATGCGTCTAGTCACAACAAACTCACATGTGGATACACAACAAAAATGGGCTAAAAAACCTAAATGTTACATGGAAAAATAAACCATATACCATGTGGCCTTGTGTCTCTATCAATCTAGACTATCTCAACCATAGCAAATTGAATTTTATACTAGCTAAATCAATGGTGGGATTTATTTATTCTCTCGATGTATGGCTTCACTAGAAGAATAATATCCAACAATGCATTATGCCATAAAACTAAATTTACTAACTACAATGGGTTAAATACCAACCAAATAAAATTAGTGCTAGGTGGTACTTTCATGTATACTATGTTCTAGGTGCATGGTCTTAAAATAGACAACCTTTGTACATTTTGCTTTGATCTTGTAGAATTCAACGGATGCATGTAGTTGTTTAGCTATCAATCCAGCCTTGAGCAACTAGTCCAAAGAAAAAATAAATAAATAGAGAAGATATTTAGCCAATATTGTGGCCTTTGAGATATGGTCATCGTAGGTGGAAATGTAAACTCTACCCAAGAAAATCTTGATCATCCACATATCTATTATTGAATGAGGACCTCATTGAGTAGAACATAAATAAATACACTTATTGTGAATGGTAGGAATGGAAAATAGCCATAGGAAGGATGGAAAATAGTGGAGATCAAAAAGCATAAAAAATTTTTGAGTAAGGTGGGTGGCACGATGTGTCAAACACGAAATAATTTGATAGGGCATGAAGAGGAAAATAAGTAGAATTTAGCTTTGCAGTATCCAACAAGGATGATTTGATATGATCAGATCATGTGAATTATCAACCAATAGTTGATAGAAGACGATTTAACATGTTGTTATCATCGAAAAGGAGCTCCTCACTAGGAAGTAGATTGATATGGGAGGCTATAAAGTAGTCAGTATGATTGATGAGACATGGTTGAGCTGGTGGTTGTAAATACATAGAGCATAGAAAGGGAGGCCACATTGAAAGTGGTTGGTTAGTGTTGATATTTACATGATACATTGATATTGATAAAGTTGCATACAAGCTCACACAAAATAGTGAGGAATGTGCATATAAGTTGAGTGAATGTGAAGGTACATGAGCAAAGTAGAAGAGGCCATAAAACATTTTGAGAGAGGGCAATGGATGATGCATTGGATTTTTTTGGTGGCCAGAATATCAACTAGGAAAGAAGTATATGAAGGCCTACAAAGTGTTGCAAGTTTTAAATAGAAACAACATCATAAATGATAGTGTGTTAGTCATGATAGCCAACAAGTGAAAATTAATAGGCTAGAGGTAAAATACATCTCATGTATAGCATATATTAAAAAGAAGGAATGAAATTGTGAAAGGAGAGGGGTAATTTCCATGAGGAAACTCTCCCTTACATGGTTATTTATACGTACTCTAATGCCAATGTTAGGGATAAATCCTAGATAGAAACATTTATTAATTTACAAAGTTTTTATAGGTATTTGAAATATCAATAATACAAAATATGTAATATTTTGCAAATCTCCCAAATCAAGTGTGAAGTGCTTTGTTGGGAAGAGCAAGTAGATGAGTTAGCTAACTTGAGCTAACAACTCACTAACTTAAGCTAACAACCTAAAACTAACATAGGTTTCTAGAAAACCAATGTGAGCTAAGGTGCAGCTCACATTTATGCCTAGGATAATTATTATAATAATAAAATCCCTAAGCTAACCTTATCATAGACCAATAATGAAAAACTAGTTATCATTGCTCAAAGGAGTGGTAGATGTTCCTTTCGATCTTATTGAAGGAAAATGCACCATTGCAAAGGTGTTATATGTACTTGGATTGAAAAATAGACTATTCTTTATACCATGAGTTCTGGATCATAACATGGTGGATAAATTTTGATTTTTTAATGGAAACAAGAAGTGTTTTATTACAAAACAAGATTATGGCAATAGATTCCTACAAT
The DNA here is from genome assembly GCA_028583015.1 of Wollemia nobilis. Lineage (NCBI taxonomy): Eukaryota > Viridiplantae > Streptophyta > Pinopsida > Araucariales > Araucariaceae > Wollemia > Wollemia nobilis. The sequence continues at coordinate 254,970 of JAQPPZ010017191.1, read as the reverse complement.
AATGGGTTTTTTACACTTGATGTCATATCCTCTCCTAATATTGCACTATTAGTAGTAATGATAGATTCTACCTCTTTAGCATTGTTTATATAGTTTTCAAAGTTTTGGATAGTTACTCTAGTTGAGTAAGAATCACATCATGTTAGGTTTACGAAATCTTTCACCAACATTTCCAATATTCTTGGGTTGTTTAGCGGGGAAGCAATACCAAGTACATTTTGAGTTGATCATTAATAAATCAAAAGGACCATTGATACACACTGATCTATGTAGGCCCATGCCAACTAGTTTTAGTGGATGAAGATACTTTCAATTGTTTGTAGATGATTATTCAAGGAGGATGTGAGTGTATTTCTTGCAATTGAAGTTAGACATGCTCAACTATTTCTAGCACTTAAAGACACATGCAAAAAGAGAAACTAGGTGCTCTATTCAGGTTCTTTGCTCTTATCAAGGGAGGAATATACATCCAATGAATTTTCAAGGTTTCTCATGCAAAATGGGATTAAGTAACAACTCACTACAACATACACACCATAGTGTAATGGGGTTTTTAAGAGGAACCGCTCCATCATGGAAATGGTTTATTGGATGCTCACAAGAGCCAATGTGGAGTAGAAGTATAGGGATGAAGCAGTATTTATTATACTCTAACTTCTAAATAAATCATCCACAAAGCATTACAATGATTTACACCTAAATAATTATGGTCTCAGATGAAGTCTTCCATTGCACATCTCAAATTCTTTGGAAGCAAGACATACATGCATGTACCAAAGGAACAAATGAAAAAGTTGGATGTGAAGACCTTGTCATGCATTTATTTTGGGTATGCTGATGAGTCAAAGACTATTGACTAATATATCAAGTCACCAAAAAATTACATATGAGTAGAGATATGGTAATTAATAAATAATTTGAAACAAATTCAAATACCAAGGATTCTAAGGAGTCTACAGATACCATATTTCTAATTATGAGGATGAAGTTATATAAGGAAATTCATGAGGAAGTTCTAAAATTTGTTGATGAACCTATAGTACTTTATATACTTGCATCTCCATATCAACATATAAAGACTTTAAAATGGATCACTAGTAACATCAAATATGCTAAACTTGATTCACCTCTTGACCTTACTTTGGCATGACCATGTACTCATAGTAGTACTTATCAAGAATTAAATATGGGTTTGATGGATTTAGTGATAAATAAATTAGAACTAGCATTAGTGAAGGACGCAATTAGTTTGAAACAATGGAATATGGCTATGGATGCAAATCATAAATCTCTAATGAAAGACAATATATGAGATATTTTTGATTTATCAAAAGGAAAAAAGTCCATAGGCTACAAGTAGTTCTTCAAAACCAAATACGAGGTAGATGGGTCTATTGATAACTATAAGGTATTGCTTGTTATAAATGGTTATACACAAAAGGAAGTAATTTATTATGAAGAGACATTCATATCCATAGTTAATATTAAAACCATATTTGTACTATGTACACTAGCAACAAATTTTAGTTAGAAAATTCAATAAATGGATGTCAAGAGTGCCTTCCTAAATGGTGATATTGAAGAAGAGGTGTACATGACATAATCTAAAGGTTTTATTTTCAACGGGAAACATCAAAAGATTTGTAGACTAAAAAGTCATTGTATAGGTTGAAATAGGATCCTAGAGCCTGGTACATCAAAACTAATAATCACCTATTATATAATGGTTTCACTAGAAGTCCCTTTGATACAAATATCTATATCAAAAAAGTTGGATCTAAGATAGTGATACTTGTGCTCTATGTTGATAATATGGTCATAATTGGCAACTTAGATTTTTCAGTAAATGGTGTGAAGAATGACTTGAAAATCCTATTTGACATGATAGATCTAGGACTTCTAAATTATTATCTTGGCTTAGGAGTATGGAAAAAAAAGAATCACATTTTTGTCTCAAGCATGAAGTATGTTAAGAAACTATTGGAAAAATATTGGATGATAAATTTTAAACATAAGGTAAAACCAATGGATCAAGGGTTAAAACTATCCTAGTATGATAAATCACCTTAGATATATAGTACTCTTTGTTATCAATTGATTGGTATTCTCATATGCTTAATAAATTCTAGAGTTGATATTAGCTTTATTTTGATTTATCTTTCAAGGTAAATGGAAGAACGTAAGGTTTTTCATTAGAATACAACAAAGAGGATACTACATTATGTCCATGGTATAATGGAATATGGCCTACAATATAAGAAGAATGATAAATTCTTTCTATATGGATACACAAACTCAAATTTTAATAGATCAATGGATGATAGGAGGTCAATATCTAGATATGTATTTCATCTAGGATCTAGTCCTATCTCATGAAACAACAAGAAACAATATGTAGTGGAATTGTCATCCATAGATGTAGAATATCATGCTACACAAGGAGCTATGTGTGAATTTATATGGTTACTTCACATACTAACATCTATGGGTGTACAAAAAAAACAAGTGATAATATTAAGTTCTGATAATCAAGGTGTTCTAAAATTGGTCAAAATCTAATATTTTATGAAATAATGAAACACATCAAATTTTAATGTCACTTTATTTAAGAATAAGTTTAGTATCATTAGATTCATCTCCAATACATTCCCATCAAAGAAAAAATTGCAGATATTTTCACAAAGCCACTTGCACATGTCACATTTGAATTATTTCACAACTCTCTTTGTATACTAAATGATATAATAAAGGGGATGTAATTATCACATTATTATACCTCACAAGAAGTTAGATCAGTTATCAAGATATAACCTAATCTATTACAACCATTTTGATATTGATTCACTATTTTTTTAAATGAGATATTGAAGTAATAATGAGAAACTTGTTTTTCTTATTGAGCAAACATTATTTATATGAAAATTCAACCTTAAATTTTCTAAATTCATATTATATTACTTACACACGTTCAACATTCTTATGTTTTTCAAGCTCATCATAGTTATTTACAAGCATTTGACAAGTTGGCCACATATTCCATATGCCTAATTTTGGCCTCCCCTACTATTGAATATTGGGATTTTTAGATACATAGCACATGGTAAGTATGTGTACATAGATAATACTTTCCTATTGTGAATTAATATGGCTATTTGGTTAAATATGACAAACCTTCCATATCAAGTGTTGAAAGTTTGCTAACCAAAGTAGAGTAGAGTTTTACTTTATTCAAATGAATTCTTCCTTTAGGCTCATTGCTCTGATTACATTAATATTAGTTTATAAACCAACCTCTTTATCTTTGAAGGTTCCATTTTGTATATTGGGAGCATAAAGTAGTTTTGAAAATTAGTGTTCTTGAGTATATAGATTTATTTAAATTTACACATTTAAAAAATGTTCTACCAATTATACTTTTCATTTTTCTATTCATAATATGATTTTTTGTAAACCATTCTCATTTATCACAATTTTACATTACACTCAATATTGGCTACGATATTGGTATTTTTAGGGTTTGCCTATTTTTCTTAATAAGTAACATATTCAAAGCATTTTGTGAGGTTTATGACAATCAATTTCAGTTAGATCTTGAGACATATCCTTCATTATCATTTTTATATGATTCAATGTGTAATGTGAGACATCAAATGGAAGTAAGGTAACATGTAACTATAGATTGTTTACCTATTTTTTATTTTTTAATTCATTTTTGTTTTCTTTACTTTCAAAGGAATTAATATGCACTACTACTGTATAATTGCATATTGCCTTATTGGCTCTCTATTAAACTAGATAGTAATTTCTTAATTGAGGTTGACCAGGTTCTAAACTTGGTGGGTATTTTATTTGGACTTCACCACTCACCAATTTACATAAAGCTTTACCAAAAAAATTAAATTATGAAGAAATTAAAATTTATGCAAAATCTCAATAAGAGGTTGATGTTGGGTATTGTTGTCTCACCATGAAGAAATAATTATTTGACAAAAAACAAGGAATAAGTATAGACATTTCTATAGGTAGGTCTTGTCTTGATAAGGTTTATTTGATTAAAAAATATATATATGTACATAACTCCAAGCACTTTTCAATTTCTTGGCCTTTTGAGTTAGATGGTTTTTATTCCTTATCTTGGATCTAAGTGCTTGTAAGTAGAAAATTTACTTTACTTTATTGCATTCATTCTCCCAAATATTCTTGGCTATCATGGTTTTTATTACTTATACTATCTTAAAGACCTATCCAAAATTAGTTTAAATTCAAACAAACATTAGGAGATCATCATATGCTATAACATATTGAATTTGAACATATTCCCATAAGGATTTTGCACTTTGCATATGCCCATGATTCAACTCAAAGTATTTGAAATTAATAGGGAAATATTTTAAGAAATCAAGCTCTTCCTATATAAATTCCTAGTGGATGCATTTAGATTAAAACAATTTCATACTCCCACTATCTACAATGACCTTGCAACATTTACCTCTTAATTTACATATTGTTCTAAAAAGAATTCTCTTTTGAAAAGGTTCACATTCCATTTTATTTGGATTCAATAGTACTCTCTTCATCATGATATATTCTCCTTGTTCATGCTCCTCTACATACTTCGAGGAAGCAACGCTTTCTTCTTATGATTGTGCAATATGTTTCTTGATCTCCTTTCCTTTATTATTTCTCTATTGTGTAGTTTGACATTCTGACCATCTTCTCCACATCTATAACATCTTTTGGAGAATCCTCTACCCCTTCCTTCACCAAAATCACCTCTTATGAGAAGTCTCCACCTCCTCTGGTGTTTTAGATTCTCGTTCCTATTTCTATTATTTGCTTTCACTATTTTTTTATCCTCATCCTCATGAGATCCTTCCTCTTGCTCCGTAATAATTTTTTCACCTCTATGACAACTTCTTCTCTACATTTAAGGTATACTAGTAGGATTATTCTATCATCCTTATCCTTATCATATTGACTTCATATTGTATGGAAAATTGAATTCCATTGATGTACTTTAACACTTTCTCTTTATCATCTTCCACATGACAAGCCTAAATGATAAGCCTATAGAATTCCTCCATGTAATCCTTCACACTCATATCCTTTTATCTTAAATTTTACAATTTCCTAAAAATTCCCAATTGGTAGTCAAATAAAAGGAATTTAATGTTTAGTTTGGTGACCATTTTCTTCCATGTCTTGATCCTTTACTTTCCTTTTCTTTGTATTTTACTTTTTACATGGTCCAACCGTAGGGACACATTCTATTTTAGCATTGTACATGCAAACTTCATCCTTTTGGAATATTATATTGACTGAAAATTAAAATTCTTCTCCATTTTGGTAATATAATCTATGAGTTCCTCTGCATTCAAGCTTTTATTATAATATGGGGTTTTTATATTCAACTTTAATCCCATATTATAAATCATAAATGGATTCATAGATGGTTAAAATCTATTGACAATGTTTCAAAATTAATGTTTGGAGATAGTTATTTGGGCTTCCTTGACTATGAGAACATATGACAATCATAAAAAAAGAACCTACAATGCAAATTTCTCTAACACATACAAAAATTTACACTTAACAATTAAAATGCACTAAGAAAACATAAACCTCTTTATTATTCATTGGTAGAAATGTTTTTTTCTTTATATATAATATCTATGAAGCACATAAAGCACTCTCGAAGACTTATTTTCTCTATGTTTGATAATCTCTCTTCTTATTATTCTCCGTATCTTATCCCTCTTTATGCTATTCATTTATATCTTCTCTTATTATAAGTATTAACAACTACACGTGATGGTTGAACTTCTCATTTTCCTTGATCATTTAGCTACTCCAATGGTTGAACTACCAATTTTACATTAATCATTTTTTAATCTTTTATATGGAATTTAAACTACTAGTTCTACATTAATCATTCTTATCTAGTCTTCTACATGAAAAATCTAGTTTTTTCCAATTGTTGCATCACTTTTTGTTACCACATGGATGTTCCCACATCATTCAGTCAAATCCTCCATGTACCTTGACTCCCTATGTTAGAGGTCAAAAGGTTCTTCCTTGGAGAAAAAATTTGAGGCCTTTGTATCTTCATTGTAGTCCACTACATCCTCTTCATACATAATTGACTCAACCATCCTATCATTGTTAAGTATTAGTGGGTCAAGTTTGCACTGGTTGAGATTTCTTGTCAAATTGTTTTTTTTATCCTCCTATCTACTTCTAAGCCCTATTAACTAAAACTTGTCAATGAGAGAATCAGTTGCTTGAGAGCAAGTAATTATTGTTTTCTATTAGATATTAGTGACCACTCTCTATTGCACTTCTATGACAATGAAATATCTATTTTTCTTTAATCCAAATCCATCTTGACCTATTATTTCTTCTTAGATCTACAAACCTTCAAGCTAGCTCTGCCATGACCTATTGTTTCTTCTTATATTTGCAAGCCTTCTAACCATATCTATAATAACCCATGGTTTCCTTTTAGATCTATAAACCTTCAAGCTAACTTTGTTGTGACTAGTCATTTGTTTATAGATCTATAAACGTTCAAGACAACTCTACCATGACCTATTATTTCTTATTAAATCTAATATTTTTTTTAGATCTACAAATCTTTAGGTCAGATACACTATGACTAGTTTCTTCTTCTTAGATCTATAAACCTTCAATACAACTCTATCGTGACCTACTATTTCTTCTTAAACATATAAAATTTCAATCCACTTTTTGGTGTCCTACTATTTGCTTTTAGATCTACAAACCTTTAAGTTAGATCTATTTTGATCGGTTATTTCTTATTAGATCTACAAACCTTCATGCCATCTCTAACATGACCTGCCATTTTTTCTTAGATCTACAAACCTCTAGGTTAACTCTATCATGACTTGTTGTTTCTTCTTAGATATACAAAACTTAAAGCCATCTATTTACTTATTGTTTGCTTTTATAAAACTTTACTCTTTAGTTCATGGTTTTTAGCAAAGTTATATAATTTCTTAAAATTTAACTATGCTTAACTTTCTTAAAAAACATTGTGTTTTGGACTCTTGTGGAAAGTATTTGATAGGTTCTTTGATTTTTTAAATTAAAATCTAAACTTATTATTCTAATTTTTATCCCATTTGCATACATAATAAAACTTTTGAAACCTTCTTTTTTGCCATGGTGATTATATCCCTATAAAATTAAAATGTTAGTGGAAGAATTAGAGCCTTTTGTGGAAGAATTAGGTTCTTTGATTTTTTTTATATATTAAAATTTAAACTTATTATTATCCTTTTTATCCCATTTGCATACATAATAAAACTTTTGGAACCTTTTTTTTGTCATGGTGATTATATCCTTGTTCATAACTATATTAAGATATAAAATATTGAAGAACACAAGCTTATACTGAGAGGGGGGTGAATAATATAAGACCACTTTTTACTTTTCTTTCCCAATCAATATTATGCAATGTATCAATAGCAATATCAACAATAGTAATCAAAGCAATGCACAAATCACCACACACAATAGAGACACCAATTTAACGTGGTTCACCCAATGTGGGCTACTCCACGGAGAAAATATTTCACTAATATTTTCTCAATAAATATCTTGGGAATCCTTTCCCTATTACAATGTTTATGGACCTCTATCCAAAGGAGACACCAATCCCCTGATCAAGTTCGTGGATCTCTATCCATAGGAGAACTCCTTTCTCCTCTACTCTGGCTGGTGATCTTCTAGAAGAACTACTACCTCCACTACACTGGCTAATGGATCTCTATCCACTAAAGACTCCTATCCTCACTACCCTGGCTAATGGATCTCTATCCACTGGAGACTATCATCCTCTATACTCTACCACCTCCAAAGCTCTGTCTCAAATCTACACTAAACATAGTCCTTCGGTCTAGCACAAATCTTCTCAATATCTGTCTCTGGTCTGGCACAAACCTGTCCTCAAATATGCACCAAACTCTATCCTCAAATCTGCACTAAACATAGTCCTTCGGTCTAGCACAAATCTATCCTCAATATCTGTCCTCTGATCTGCACTAAACATAGTCCTTCGGTCTAGCACAAATCTATCCTCAATATCTATCCTCAAGCCTTAACACAAAGCTTGACTTAATCATAAATCAACTCTGCTAGATCTTCCCCAAACCTTAACTCAAGGTTTGAACAAATCAATCAATCAACTCTTCTCACAAGTCTTCTCAAAGACTTATCTCAAATATACCTTGTAAGCTTCCACAAAATCTCACTCTAATCTATCCACAAGTCCTCTCTAGAACTTGTCCAATATTCTCAACAATATCTATCCTCAAATCCTGTATTGTAAGCTTCCACAAAAGCTCACACAAATCTATCCACAAGTCTTCTCTAAGACTTACCTCAAATCTGCTCAACAAGTCCTCACTAGAACTTGTCCAATCTCATAGAAACATATAGATAATTGTTAGAGACTCAATATGCTTCACATTCATCACAATGCTCAATCACTTTCAATATCTCTTTTACCATATAAATATATAGATAATTGTTAGAGACTCAATATGTTTCACACTTACAAACACTCAACCTCTTTCTCAAATCAATTTAGAATATGGAACAATTTGTTTCATAGAACTTGAACTATCACTTCAACACATCCACTTGACTAGACTCAATCAACTCTACTCAATCAATCACTTCAAAAACAACAATGCTTATCAAGTAATCCTCACATAACAATGATACTCATGATCTTTGCAAACCCTAGTTCAAGTTCTTCACTCAACCAATCACTTCAACAACAATGCTTATCAAGTAATCCTCACATAACAATGATACTCATGATCTTTGCACAAACCCTAGTTCAAGCATATGAAAGCTTTACTCAATATTTCCAACAATGCTTATAAAACAAGGTTTTTATCATCAACTCTCACTCAAAAAAACCTTCAACAATCAAACTCAACAATGCTTATCAAACAATCCTTTTCACTCCAACTTAGCATTCACAACATTCAACAATCACTCACTAGGAAGATGTGCCCATACCTTTTTGTTTGATGAAGAAAATGACCTCAAAACCTATCTTAAACACAATTTTCTTCTTTTCCAATTTCAATGGTTAGATGACAAAAATATCACACTAACTCTCTTCAGAAATATTTCTCAATCACAAAAATAATCAAACTCAAATACACCTTATTACTCCTTTGAAATTAGCAATCATCAAAGCATACAAAAATTAATTACTCAATTACTCCTTATAATCTCCAATATTTAATTAACAACCTCCAAAATCAAACCCTTAAAAATAATGCTTCCTATCCTTATATCTCCCTCAAATTCTCAATAATCAAACTTTAAAAAATAAACTTTATAACCCACAAAAATATTTATTTTATTCAACCTTTAGCAAATCTGAAACATAGCAATTAACCTTGGCAAATCATGAGTGCATACCTCTCTCTATGCAAAAAGGGCCTCAATGGGTTTCGAACATGGAACCTCTCCAATCGAGCGCCTTAGCAAGGTGCTAGCCCACCACGTGGGCTACGTGCCTTCCCACAAAGAGGAAAGCTAGCGCTTTCCCTTTGTGACTTCCCCATGGTGCAACGCTCAACAAAACAATCACCCCCACTTTGCAAAACTAAATTCGAGGGTTTCAAACCTTGCACCACGAGCCTACCACCCTTAGCGCCTCCCACGATTGCCAGTTATGCTACATAGTGTTGTGCATTGGAGAAGGAGCTCTGCTCCTCTTTGTCCTTTAGTCTACCACCAAAAACTTTTAAACGTGAATTACTTCTTCCCTTTGTGCATGATTTTTGAGAGCTTAGCACATACGAATGGTATGGATGGGTTTAGATAAAGTCTTTGCCCCCTTTTTATATGCATAGACCAAGATTTGAAAATGTCGATGGATAATTCAAATTTTTGAATTCGAATTATAAAATAAATTTTATAATCCTAACTTTAGGATTATTTTAATTAACATAAATTAATTTTATAATTAAATTATAATTAATCAATAATTAACTTAATAACTTTAGAAGTTAATTAAATTAATTAATAAATTAATTTATAATGAAATTATTTAAATTAATTTATAATTAATTTAAATCTCCCCTTTTAATATTATAATAAAATATTATAATATTATTTTTCTTGGGCCTCTTTATTTCTCTTTGAACCTCATCTGACCACCTGGAATCGGATCTGACCAACTGGATGTGGACTTTCCTTTGCACTAATTTTGGAACTACTTCTTCTTGCATTGCTCACTGAAACTAACTCTTGACATCAATGACAACTCAATTACTCAAAATGTCCAACAATCTCCCCCTTTGTCATTGATGGCAACCCAATTATCTTTTACCTTTTCCTTGACCTTTTCTATTCTACTCCCCCTAGGAAATTGCTCCCCCTGACTCAATGCTCTCTCCTTAAATCAATTCTCTCCCCCTTACTCAAATCTCTCCCCCTTTGACATCAATGGCAAAGGGTCACCTTTGGGGCTCATGGCTAAGAATGAGTCTCTTAGCTTAGCCCCTCCCCCACCTCCTCTTGAGGTGGTTAATTCTGGTGTGGGAGTATTTCTACTCCCAGCATGCACTGATATTTACCTTTGTCCACTTTCCTTCTCATCTGATCCTTCTGATTCCTCTGACTATTCTTGTTCCTGCTTGTCTCTGGAATTTTTGCTCTACACCACTTTGTTGTATGTCCATCATTATTGCACTTGTAACACTTAATATTGTTATTCCTTGAAGGTGCAAATATCTTGGGATTTCTCCTGGTGAAGCCATATCTATTCTTGTCATGGACCTTGCAATTCATTGCCTTGTGACCAAACTGATTACATGAGTAGCAATACCCATGAAAAAGTTATCTATTTCTGAAGTTCCCATATTCCTATCTTTCATGTGTCCTACATTGTGAAGCCTTGTGCCCAAATCTATGACATGAGAAACATCATCCATTGAATTTTCCTTGCCTTGACCTCATTGGTCTCTTAGTCTCTTTTACCCTATGTTGGTTCCTATTCCATCTGTTCCTCTTTTGTGCATTGTTCTTTTCCTTGTTGAACTTTCTATTGTCCAACTCATCCTCAGAAGTCTCACTTTCTCTCACACTATCTTCTTCTGAAGTTTCTTCTTCTTCAGAACTTGAGGTTGACTCCTCTTCTTGTTTCTTTTGTACTTGTTCAAAACCAAGACCTATTTTATTTGTTGACCATATTTGTACCTTGATCATCTTATCTATAATATTTGAGCTCTTTCCAAACTTGTGTAGCTTATCCTTAGACTTTTCTACTTCTTCCCTTAGTAGAGCTACTTCTTGTTCTAATATTTCACATTCTAAGACCTTTGCTTCTAACTTATCCTTGAACTTCTTAGTCTTAGCCATTGACTTATTTAGATCCTCTATAAGCTTTCCTCTCTCTTCATCACATTCTTGAAACTGAAGCTTAAGTTGGGAGTTTTGCTTTCTTACCTTCTTTAATGTGTTAAGAGCATAAATAAGCTCTCCCTCAAGATCAACTTCTCCTTTCTCTGATTCTTCCTCTATTTGTTTGCCTTTGAAAACATCTTCATTCTCTTCTGACTTGTCTTCTATAGGATCACCTCCTTCTTCTTCTAGTGCCATTAGAATATTCTCTTCTGGTCCTTCAAGTGTATCTTCATATTCATCATCACTGAAACTGAAACCATTCTTTGTACAACTATCTTCAAGATGTCCAAAATTACCACATCTAAAACACTTGAGAATTATTGGTGACCTTTTCTTAACTTCTTCCTTTTCCTCTATCAAAAATAGAACTTCATCTTTATCATTATCTGAGAAACTATTTTCACTATCACTTGAGTACTTACTTGCCTTGTCTGCATAGTAACTCCTCTTCTATCTTTGAAAGAACTTATTTCCTTGTTTGCCTTGTCCATCCTTACCTTTCTTTTGGTACTTGTATTTTTCTGATTCCTTGTTCTTATGATCCTATTTTTCTTCATCATTGCTATTTCTAGCTTCTTGACAATCAGTTGCATAGTGACCATACTTTCCATAATTGAAACATCTAACATATTTTGCATCTTTAAATCTTCTTGGATCCTTATTCCTTCTACCATAATTTGCTTCTTCATCATTGGATGACTCATTGCTTGAATCTGACTTCTTGCCCTTTGTCTTCTTAGTAGCTTTGAAGGTTGCTTCCTTCCAGATATTAGGTTCCTCTTTTGTTCTCATCTCAAAAGCTATAATAATACCAAGTAATACATCTCTTGTCAAAATATCACCATATTTTGATTCCTCTATAGTAGAGATATTTTCACTAAACCTTTTTGGGAGAGATCTTAAGATCTTATCACAAACATCAGATTCTTCAATCTCAAGTCCAAGTCCTTGCATGGCATTAACAACCTCGTCTACATGAAGTAGATAAGTACTAATGTTTTCCTCATCCTTCATTCTTAATTCTTCAAATTGTCCTTTGAGATTTCGTATCTTTACCTTTTTGACACTTTTATCTCCTTCATATATGCTTTGCAACTTATCCCAAATTCCTTTTGCTGATTTGCAATGCATAACCTTTATGAACTCTGTTCTATGCAAACCTCTCAAAATTGCATTCATTGCTTTTGAATTGTAATGATGTAGAAGCTTACCATATTTATCTGTAGGTGGAGTAGCTGGTGGTGTGTATCCATTTTCAACTACTTCCCATATTTCATTGCCAAGTGCCATTAGGTGAATCTTCATTCTCATACTCCAAAATACATAATCGCTTCCATAAAATACTGGTGTTGAATTATCTGAGGATCCATTCTTAGAATCCATTGTGTTCTTGTAAGCTTTTCCTTCAAGTTATTAAACTCTTTCGAAGGAACCCACTCTGATACCAATTGAAGAACACAAGCTTATACTTAGAGGGGAGGTGAATAGTATAAGACCACTTTTTACTTTTCTTTCCCAATCAATATTATACAATGTATCAATAGCAATATCAACAATAGTAATCAAATCAATGCATAAATCACCACACATAATAGAGACACCAATTTAATGTGGTTCACCCAATGTGGGCTACTCCACAGAGAAAATATTTCACTAATATTTTCTCAATAAATATCTTGGGAATCCTTTCCCTATTACAATGTTTATGGACCTCTATCCAAAGGAGACACCAATCCCCTGATCAAGTTTATGGATCTCTATCCATAGGAGAACTCCTTTCTCCTCTGCTCTGGTTGGTGATCTTCTAGAAGAACTTCTACCTCCACTACATTGGCTAATGGATCTCTATCCACTGAAGACTCCTGTCCTCACTTAGAAGACCTATCCTCACTACCCTAGCTAATGGATCTCTATCCACTAGAGACTATCATCCTCTATACTCTATCACCTCCAAATATTTATCTCAAATCTGTACTAAACATAGTCCTTCGGTCTAGCATAAATTTATCCTCAATATCTATCTCTAGTCTAGCATAAACCTATCCTCAAATATACCAAACGTCTAATCTTATTACTAAACATAGTCCTTCGATCTAGCACAAATCTATCCTCAATATCTGTCCTCTGATCTACACTAAACATAGTCCTTTGATCTAGCACAAATCTATCCTCAATATCTATCCTCAAGCCTTAACACAAAGCTTGACTTAATCATAAATCAACTCTGCTAGATCTGCCCCAAACCTTAACTCAAGGTTTGAACAAATCAATCAATCAACTCTAGCTCACAAGTCTTCTCAAAGACTTATCTCAAATCTACCTTGTAAGCTTCCACAAAATCTCACTCTAATATATCCACAAGTCTTCTCTAGAACTTGTCCAATCTCCTCAACAATATCTATCCTCAAACTATGTATTGTAAGCTTCCACAAAAGCTCACACAAATCTATCCACAAGTCTTCTCTAAGACTTACCTCAAATCTACTCAACAAGTCCTCACTAGAACTTGTCCAATATCATAGAAACATATAGAGAATTGTTAGAGACTCAATATGCTTCACATTCATCATAATGCTCAATCACTTTCAATCTCTCTTTTACCATAGAAATATATAGAGAATTGTTAGAGACTCAATATGTTTCACACTTACAAACACTCAACCTCTTTCTCAAATCAATTTAGAATATGGAACAATTTGTTTCACAGAACTTGAACTATCACTTCAACACATCCACTTGACTAGACTCAACCAACTCTACTCAACCAATCACTTCAACAACAATGCTTATCAAGTAATCCTCACATAACAATGATACTCATGATCTTTGCAAACCCTAGTTCAAGTTCTTCACTCAACCAATCACTTCAACAACAATGCTTATCAAGTAATCCTCACATAACAATGATACTCATGATATTTGCACAAACCCTAGCTCAAGCATATGAAATATTTACTCAATATTTCCAACAATGCTTATAAAACAAGGTTTTTATCATCAACTCTCACTCAAAAAAAACTTCAACAATCAAACTCAACAATGCTTACCAAACAACCCTTTTCACTCCAACTTGGCATTCACAACATTCAACAATCACTCACTAGGAAGATGTGCCCATACCTTTTTGTTTGATGAAGAAAATGACCTCAAAACCTATCTTAAACACAATTTTCTTCTTTGCCAATTTCAATGGTTAGATGACAAAAATATCACACTAACTCTCTTCAGAAATATTTCTCAATCACAAAAATAATCAAACTCAAATACACCTTATTACTCCTTTGAAATTAGCAATCATCAAAGCATACAAAAATTAATTACTCAATTACTCCTTATAATCTCCAATATTTAATTAACAACCTCCAAAATCAAACCCTCAAAAATAATGCTTCCTATCCTTTTATCTCCCTCAAATTCTCAATAATCAAACTTTAAAAAATAAACTTTATAACCCACAAAAATATTTATTTTATTCAACCTTTAGCAAATCCGAAACATAGCAATTAACCTTGGCAAATCATGAGCGCATACCTCTCTCTATGCAAAAAGGGCCTCGATGGGTTTCAAACATGAAACCTCTCCAGCCGAGCGCCTTAGCAAGGCGCTAGCCCACCACGTGGGCTACGTGCCTTCCCACAAAGAGGAAAGCTAGTGCTTTCCCTTTGTGACTTCCCCAATGGTGCAACGCTCAACAAAATAAATCACCCCTGCTTTGCAAAACTGAAGCCGATGGGTTTCGAACCTTGCACCACGAGCCTACCACCCTTAGCGCCTCCCATGATTGCTAGTTGTGCTACACAGTGTTGTGCATTGGAGAAGGAGCTCCGCTCCTCTTTGTCCTTTAGTCTGCCACCGAAAACTTTTAAATGTGAATTACTTCTTCCCTTTGCGCACGATTTTTGAGAGCATAGCACATACGAATGGTATGGATGGGCTTAGACAAAGTCTTTACCCCCTTTTTATATGCATAGACCTGTAGACACCAAAACAACACCAATCTGATTATGTGACTGCAAACACTGATCACTTTGACACACACAGCCCCTAGGGCAGCCCTCAGAGGTTAAACAGTGGTCCTAACCACTTTCATAGCAATTTTGTAAGGTCAAAAAGCAATTTTGCACATTTAGGCACTTTGCCCAGTATTCGTCTCACCTAGGGACAAATACTAACTGGGATTCGTCTCACCCAGGGACGAATTTTGAAATCATCTCTGGTCAGGAAAAATTCTAGGTTTAACGGGAAAAAAGAAGAATGCCGCCAAGTGGCAGCCGAGGACAGTCAATTATTGCCTCCTGCTATGCATGTGCGTGTAGGTGGGTAGGTTGGCAGTTAGAAGGCTGTCACAAGGGCAATCATGGAAGCCCAAGTTAGGGAGGAGTCTCCTCCCTCTTGGGAAGGCATGGCCGCCACATGGCATCCCTGCATGCCCCTCCAAAGAGACCCCATGGGTCTATAAAATGGTGGACTTTCCCACCCAAATAAGGACAGATTGGAGGCATTTTCAAGCAACGAAGTGCTGCCCAATTGAACACCCATTTGCATCCTTGTTGATTCACCTTTTCACATCCATTAATCTCTTTTGCAAGAGAGGTTATTGGGTGGATTTTGGAAGCATGAATCTGACCCAAACCCAACATTTGACCACCTCAATCCACCAATTTGTCGACAACACAATCCTAAGAGGTTTTGGGCCCATCCCTAGTGGATTGGTGCCGAAATCAAGTGCCAACGGTGGGAGGCCCACTTGGGCACCCCGCATTTTCTAAGTTTCATTCTAAAGTATTCTAGATCAATTGTTCATATTGCATTTTATGTTATGTTGTCTAGTTAACTCATAGCTTCAATTCTATAACGTTTTGATCAGATTTTATCATGCTTTTTGTCGCTTTGTTGTCCCACTAACTTGCAGGTAGCGACATCGAATTCTTGAGGATAGAAGCCAAATTGGGAGAATCCGACCATCTGGGTCGTCCCAAAATGGCCACAATTACGTAACCCCTCTGTTTGTAGGTGTTTTGGAGGCCCTGAGGTTCGACATTGGAGCGGCAGAAACTCGGCGTTCTAACACAGTAAAATTTGTCCCACCCGGGGACGAATAACAGTAGAATTCATCCCACCCAGGGATGAATTACAATCAAAAGTAGATTGGATGACTGTTTCAATGGCAGTGGCCATCTGGTAAGGTCTTTTGGTTTCTGTTAAATTTGCAGGTGACTTAGATTCATTTTATTCACTGTATTTGACAATATTTTGCATGCATATTTTGTTAATTTCAAAGAATGAACTTTCCCTATTCATAGCAGGTGCTACTAACACCTTGGTTGTTTCTTTGCATGCAGGACGAGCAGCAAGAAGTGAGGACTCATTAACATCAACGACGGCAACACTTTGGCCTGCCCATTTTGCATGTGGGCATGCGGAAGGAGGAGTATTGATCACGATTGTAACCAAAACATTCTAACACTCCTAGCCCCTAAAAGGGGAGGAGATGGATTGTAACCGAGTTTGAAATTAATATAAAGGGGTTATGCTCTTTCTTTCTCCTTTATGTTTGGTTGATTCGATTACATTCGTCCTATTTCATGCATATTCGTTTAGCATCGAGTTAGTTTTGTTTTCATTGCATCTTAGTATTTCTTTCTTTCAAAATCTCATGCTTTCAGTGGCGATCACGGTGGGACTCTGTCCCCTAGTTTTAAGATCAAATAACTGATCCATTTCTATGTTTTGTGCTTGACAGGTACAAGTTTTTTAAGCAGACTATTATTCATCTCTGACTGTGAAGAATACTTTACTATAATTCGTCTGACCCTGAGACGAATTTAAATTCGTCTCTGGCAAGGACGAATTCTGTTCTGCAATTCGTCTCACAGAGGGACGAATTCCTGCATGTAAATTTTTAGAGCCGAGGATCAAAAACAGCAAGTCTGGGCAGAGAAAGGTAAGGGTTCCAAACTGTCTGTCGTTTTTCTAATTTTTTGCTTTCACTTTCTGTCAAATTCTTGCGTGCTTAAATAAAATAGTGGTTGCTTGCATGTTTCATTTTTTAAGTAAAATAAACCACACACACATCACGTGGCACATTTTTAACCAAGAAGCTGGTCGTAAGACCCTAGCCCTTGAGCAAGACCAATGGTGGGTTCATCACCACCTTGGCTTAGCTTTGTATCCATTTCCCTGATTGTCACTGTTGTTAGGCATAAATCCTGACAAAAGCTGACCGAGTTTCGCTGAGGTGATTCCCATTCGCACGAGGATAAGTCTTCTATGGTAGGTGTCATTAATAGGACAATCCCCCTTCTATACCACCTATGTTCCACGTACCATCTACTCTCACGTACCTATAGTTTCCCTCTCGTAAGGGCGGGTATATAGAGAGGTTGGTATATTGGTCCGACAATGGTATATTGAAGGGGTGACCATTTATGGGAGTCATATGAGCCAACATTATGCATTTAAACGTTCTTCAAAACTTGCAAAAACAAAACAAAACATCAAAATGCACTAAACCAGTTTAGGACACACTATTAATCCTTAAAAGAGATAATCATTGTTTGTGTATGTGTGTGTTCAGTTTTGCTTAGTGTAACAAAAAGAAAAATCATCATAAACGAGATAAAAATCTACTTAGCTAGTCGAGAAGCACCACAATGGTGTACACCTGTAGCCAAGCCCAATCAATGGCGGACGCTATGGAAGGTGCACAAAGAGAGGGCATTGGTCACATTTGCTTTAGCCTTGAGGACTTGGCCATACCGCCTTGGAGGTCTGGCCTACAAGAGAGTCCACATCAGGCCACATCAAAAAGGAATTATTGGGACCCTCCCCTGTGGAGTTTGCCCATTCAACACACCTCCTTTAGGGAAGAAGCTTTACATGTGGCACTCGATGTAAATAGAAAATTGCCTTTTGAGGCTAGACATGAGTGGCCACAGCGCGATGAAGCGCTAGAGAGGCACAGTGTCCATGAGGAGAGACAACGTGAATACGTCATCTCTCCTTTGCCTCCCATTAGAACTGAAAGACAAAACCCAGAGTGCAGGGCTCTTCACATAGGGTGAGCTAACTCCGCCCGCCCCTTTCAAACCCATGAAAGGGAGTATGAGGAAAGCCATCACATTCCTTGAGGACAACAAACAGCGTGGGAGCCTTGCATTTTTGCACCTGCTAGATACAATGATCACACATCGAGGCCAGAGCCTCAAGTAAATGTCGCCTACCTCGATAGAGGGAAGTGACCCATTGAAATTTTAGATCATCAAGATCAAGGCAAACACATAGGAGAAACATTCAAGCCTCCTAAGCAAAAGAGGGTGGACCAAATTGACCTAGCAATCGCCAGACATGCCACCCGCCAAGCCCGAATCACATAGCTTGAGCAAGGTCATCAGGAGTTAGAGTACTTATATCACCTTAATAAAGAGCGCAGGCAGTGTGAAGCAGATGAACTGCGTTATAAACTACCTGAGAGGGTGCCAACCCCTCGCACCCAAAAAATATAACAATATGAGAGGCACAACCCTTTGGTGCAGGACAGGTCTCCGCGACCTTGTCAAGCTTTGCCTTCGAGACCTTATAGACCCAAGAGGGAGGCCACTCCCTGAAACAATGATGGATACCCTCAACGAGGATTCGCTCAGGGTCATAGCTCTGGCCCAGAGACTCCTCAAGAAGTTCATGAGGAACATGAACCAGAAATAGAACGGGTCGAAATGCCCTATCAAGGCGGGAGGGCCACCCCCCCATAGGCCTCTAGTCTCCCACCACTCACAATGGGAGCAAACAAAAGAGGAAGAGATCAAATCTTCTGATGCATACAAAGCATTATTAGAGCATTTGGAGTCTGTGGAGACAAAATCTTCTGGGCATCAAAAGCCCACGTTACGTCAACTCCCATGTCATCCAGTGCATCCCTTAGTGCCCACACCTCTTTACCCCAAACATTTCAAGTTGCCTCAATTGGTAGTCTTTAAAGGTGAAGAGGACGCACAAGAACATGTCACAAGATTCCTGAGCCAATGCTTCGACATTCAAGATAATGATGCATTGTTTCTTAGGACATTCATAACCACATTCGTAGGCCCTACCTCGGATTGGTTCACACAGTTACCAAAACACAGCATAAACAACCTAGATCAATTAGTATATGCGTTTCTTGAACACTTTGCCTTCAACACAAAGAAGAAGGCATCATTGAGTGATCTGGCCAGCCTCAGGAAATATGAGGAAGAGACAATGGCAGCATATGAGAATCGATGGAGGGCTTTGCTTTCTAAGCTACCCTATCTTCCCCCTATGTCTGATCTCACACAGATTTTTGCACGGAGTTGTATGAAATCAATCTCTGGGCTATTGCTGCTGCAGCAATATGCCAGCCTAGAAGAAGCTTTGGCGCAAGCCAGAGTTATAGAAGAGATCAAAATAGGTGAGGGTGCAATCGCCAAGCCTAAAAAGAAAGAGTGGAACAAAACCACTAAGACAGGGACTACGCAATCACAACCCACTATGGTTAATCAAGTTGCGATAAATGTCCCCAAGCCTGTACAAGAAATACAACCCCAAAAGGCTAATTATCAGGCAATGCCTCCTAGTTATGAAAGAGACAATAAAAAATAGGAGCAAAATTAGCAGCGTTGCCCTAGGTGACAATTCACCCCTTATGCGGAGTCCAGGGACTCCCTATTTGATCGCTTGTCAGCGGCAAATTTAGTCACCCTTCCAAAAATCCAAACTATAGATCCTAATGCTCCCAAGCCTAAGGGATACAAAGAGGAATTATATTGCAGGTTCCATAGGCGAAGGGGACATGACCTGAATGGATGTTGGAAATTCAAGGGATTAATCCAAGATTTGATCGATAATAAAACATTGGCAGTGGACAACCCCATAGCGCCAAATAATCAACAAATGGGGGTTTTCAAGGACCCTTTGCCTGCCCACAAGACACAGGAAAAACCTCTTCAGGTCAATGAGGTGCGACAGAATCTTCCCATGCAAGGATTTGTGGGAATGATCAGCATAGTGACCAGGAACAAAAAGTATCCAGGAGTTGCCCCCGAGGCAGCTACAAAGGAAGTTCCAACAACGTCGTAGCCTCAACAACGCCCTGTGCAGTTGCGTCTGCCTAGACCTGAGGTCACGATACGGACCAAACTCATGCAGAGTTTGTGAACCACATCATCCAGGCTTTCCATTTACGAGCTTATTCAACAGTCAACACCCCATAGAGAAGCTCTTATGGAAATTTTGAAAGCCATCAAGTTACAGCCTCATGAAGCGAATTCTTTCAATAACTTCGTGGGACATGTGAAACGATGTACGAAGTCGATCATTACCTTCAGAGAGGATGAAGTTAAAACAATATCGAATGACATGGAAGATCCACCCTTGCATGTTATCGCACGGGTCAACGGGATCCCGTACAAGAGAGTGTTGGTATATACTGGATCGTCTAGTAACATCATTACCACTGCATCCTTAAAACATCTAAAGTTGCTAGCCTCTCATATCACGGCTTCCACATACACACTGCGAGCATTCAATGATGCAATATGCTCGACAGTCGACACAATTGTTCTGCCTGTCCAGGTAGGACAAAAGACAATACCTACATTGTGCCATGTTTTGGAAGGCGAGATGGCTTACAACATACTGCTAGGGCAGCCATGGATCAGGGACATGACGTGTGTCCCTTCGATCGCTCACCAGTGTATAAAGTATGCATTTAAAGGAGAAGTTCATGTAGTTTCTATGGACTTAGAACCCTTCAAGTATTGCAATGCGGTGCAATTAATGCCTCAATCGACCCTCCCTTCAACGCATTTGGATTTCTAGTTAAATCCATCTAAACAGGGTCCAATACCGCAAGCACCACTGGTGACCAAATAATCAAAATCCCAGCCAGGTGAGTCTTCATCATCTGCTCCTTCACTACCAATGCCACCTATCATGGCTAAAAAGAAGGACAAAGGAAAACAGATCTTGGAAGAGGTTTAGCCCCTAGAAGAGGGGTTGCCAACAATATCAATAGTATCAACAGAAGAAAAACCTAGCACAATGGAAGCTGAGACTCCTAACCCACCAAACATGGAATGGACTTAGGAAGGCCTCTTGTTCCCTCCCTCCCAAGCATCAACAATTACGGTTGAAATGGCCAGTACAGGCCTGGGGGAGTATCTAGTGCAGAATGTTGTGGCAACGCCCATGCTAGAATCAGTACAGGACATGGGGAGACCTTGCATTCCCATAGGAATAGTCGTTCCTCTAGGTTACCCACCAAACCAGACAAATTTTGTGTATGGGGGCCTTGATCATGGTCCTGAACCATGCAAGCAAAAGGACGAAGACGAAGAACATTTTGCAAAAAATGTCAATTATCTATCAAACCCGGACTTTGCTCTGAGATATCTCGGCCAATGCAATTGGCATGGATACGAGCTAGGTAGGTATGAGCAAGGGGTGCAGGTTCTTTGCCAACCAAGATACAAAATGCCATATGATAAGTTGGGAGTAGGGTTCAACCACCCCCTACCCTTAGACATCTTGGTAGAAAATATGTAAGGCCTAGGAATAGGCAATAAGGGGGGATTGGCATCAGATCCTTATGCCAACCCAAATATAGAATATACATTGGGATATTACCTCCCATGGTCAACAAAAACCCTTGGTAACATCAGCAATCCCTCTCCTTTGCTAGAGAGAGGCGAAAGTTCGGACACTAACTCCCAAGGAGAACATAAATGATGTCCAAAAATCTTTTTGAAACTGTTCCCTTTAGAGGTTCCAATTGAGCCAATACAATGTCAAGAGAATCTGGTCCCTCCACAAAAAGTGGAACAACCGCAATGGGACCAAATTAATTTGCTGGAACAAGGTGAACCCTTAGTGTCGTAAGCAGTTATGGAAGAAAATAAACATTTTTTGATCTTCGACGGTGATTCAGAAGATGAGACTGAGATGGACTATCTCAATCATGCGCGACGGCACAATCGCCCTTTAACTCATGAAGATCTGATGGGACAATTAGGCATAAGGTTAGGGCATGAATGGTATGTAGACCCAATGGGGTGGGACCAAGTGTTGGATCCATGGCTCCAAATTCATGATGAGCACCATCCACCCCGAGACCCTATAAGGGCATCAGTGCCAAGAGAATACCCTATCCTCCTATTAGCACATAGGGCCGATCTATTTGTGCCTGTTCCCCTAGAGCCAGATCTAGAGTATAGGGAGCATCCAGAATGTTCAAGTTATCATACCCGTGGTAATGGAGACCAAATTCATTCCATCCACATGATATCCATTGATTTGACCGCACCCATCCATAATCCAGTCGATCTAGCACGGTCATTGCATCTAGACATAGATGCCATCGACTGGGATCGCATCAATTCACCTT
Organism: Wollemia nobilis; assembly: GCA_028583015.1. Lineage (NCBI taxonomy): Eukaryota > Viridiplantae > Streptophyta > Pinopsida > Araucariales > Araucariaceae > Wollemia > Wollemia nobilis. The sequence goes on along the minus strand of JAQPPZ010017191.1, from coordinate 232,115 downwards.
TATCACCATCAGAGTACTGGCCTTTTGGTAATATGCCTCATTTTACCCCTGGGACAACTCAAGATATTTTTTAGGCTGAAGAGGAACCCGAGGTTCCCAATGCAGACTTAAATTCAGCTGATGATATCCATTTGATCCCGACTCCACATTAGTTGGAGGACGGATCCCACATGTCAGTCGAGGAGACGATTGATGTAGATATTGGCACAAATCCAATGAATCCACAAATTCTCAAGCTGGGGGTAACCTTATCCCCCGAAGAGCAAGCCAACTACATTGCCCTTCTCAAAGAGAAGAAGGAGGTTTTTGCATGGTCATACAAGGATATGCCAGGACTAGACCCGCAGCTAGTCATGCATAATTTAACACTTGATCCGAAAATCAAGCACGTAAAACAAAAACTATGTAAGATGCATCCAATAGCGGCCTTGATGGTCAAAGATGAATTGCAAAAGTTGTTGGATGCATAGTTTGTCATCTGCATGTATTATCCACCATGGTTGTCCAACATGGTTCCCATCAAGAAGCTCGACGGGAGGATTCGCATATGCACTAATTTTTGAGATCTAAACAAATTGAGTCCTAAGGATGATTTCCCCTTTTCGAGCATTGATGCATTGGTAGACGCTATAGCAGGTCATGAAATGCTCTCCCTCATGGATGGTTTCTTAGGATACAATCAGATTTGTATCAATCCCGAAGACCAACTAAAAACGGCGTTCACAATGCCTTGGGGGACATTTTGTTATAAGGTCATGCCTTTTGGCCTTAAAAATGCTGGTGCCACCTACCAACGTGCCATGACGTACATCTTCCATGACTACATGCATAAAACTTTGGAAGATTACATGGATGATTTGTTAGCCAAGTCTCTATTGCGCTCAAATCATATCGATGACTTAAGCAAGATCCTCGATCGCCTCATGGAGCATAAAGTTAGACTAAATCCCAAGAAGTGCGTATTTGGTGTCACATCTAGAAAACTCTTGGGTTTCATAGTCTCAAAGCGAGGAATCGAGGTGGACCCAAAGAAAGTCAAGGCAATCCTTGAAATGGTTCCCCCAACTACCATCAAGCAGCTCAAAAGTTTGCAGGGAAATGTCACATCGATTAAGTGCTTTATACCGCAATTATCTGACAAGTGTCGACCCATAAACAAATTATTTCACAAGGGGGTTACATTTCACTAGGATGATGAGTGCTAGTCAGCCTTCGATGGAATCAAACAATACTTGGTTCGTCACCAGTATTGGAACCACCTAGACCAGGAGTGTCGTTCTACTTATACATCTTAGCTACTAAGGTGGCACTGGATGCCATGCTAGCCCAAAAGAATGAACTTCACAAAGAATAGGCTACTTACTATCTTAGCTACACCCTGGTCAGTTATGAACTTAACTATGCATACGTTGAGAAACTCTGCTTAGCAGTGGTGTTTGCTACCAAAAATCTATGCCACTACATGCTGAGCAACACTACATATGTTGTGTCTAAGGAGAATCCATTGCGATACATGATGAGTCGTACTTATCATAGTAGTCACATGGAAAAATGGATCATGTTGTTGATGGAATTTGACATAGAGTTTATTGGACAAAAATCTATCAAAGGACAAGTCATAGCCGATCAACTAGCAGAGGCTCCTCTTGAATACGATCAACCTCTAGTCATAGAACTACCCGATGATGTGGTCTTCCATGTCTCAGAATCGCTAGATTCTGATGAGCCTGAGTCACAGGCTGACATAAACCTATTCTTTGATGGTTCTAAATGTGAGCAAGGTGGTGGCGCGAGAATTGTATTCTTCACACCGCAGGGTGCTCCAATTCCCTTGTCATTTAAATTAAACTTCCGTGCACCAACAATAATGCAGAGTATGAAGCCTTTCTCCTAGGTCTTCAGACAACAATCGCCATGAACATCAAACGACTAAATATCTTTGGTGATTCACTGTTAATAGTCAATCAAGTTAAAGGGGTATATCAATGCAAATGCCCAGTTCTGTAGGATTATAAAGCCCTTGTGGACAAATTCCTGGCAAAACTTGAGTGGTATGACATCGAGGCACTCCCTCGATCATCAAATCATTTTGCGAACACAATGGCCTCCTTAGGGTCACTAATTTTGCAAGACCTTTCCGATGATATGACAACCATTCAAGTCAAAACCTTATCACAATCCGCGATGGAGCGTGCAAGCTCTGACTTAACACCAAGAATCCACATGATCCAGATTGAACAATCCTCGGATAAGTTCTCTCGAATCCAAGATCATCTGAAATGCACCAATTGGGGGTCCTTTTTCTCCCCTACTCCCACTAATAGCAACACAATGCTACTCTTACAGGTTCTATCCCATTCAGTGTTCGCTAGGGATGAACTTCAAGAGGGATTGGCTGTTCATACTGTCGAGGTTTTCTGATCAACAAGATTGGTATTTACCCATTAGAGACTACCTCAAGTTAGGTAATCTCCCGCTTGGATTGACTCATGCCATAAAATGAGAACTCAAGCAGAAAGCGGCTAAGTATGTCTTGATAGGAGACATTTTGTATCATCACAGCTATGAAGGAATCCTCCTTCGTTGCTTGGACCAACAAGAGTCCACTTGGGTAGTCACCCAAGTGCACGATGGTACATGTGGTGGCCACTTCAGTGGTATGGCCATTGCAAAGCGCATTCTTCGCATGGGCTATTATTTGCCATCTTTAGAGCGATATTATTGCACCTATGTCAAGAAGTGCATGAAGTGTCAACATCATGCCAATTTGATGCACGTACCTTCCCAGGACTTGCAAACAGTCCAATATGCTTGGCCATTTTTGCAGTGGGGCTTCGATCTAATTGGAAAGATCTCCCCTGCATCGTCAGGCCACCACACGTTTATAATAACGTCCACAGAGTATTTTACCAAGTGGGTGGAAGTAATTTCACTTACCTCTACGATAGGACCCCGCATTGTGGAGTTCATTTTACATAACATCATATGTCATTTTGGTATTCCATCCAAAATAGTCTCGGATAATGGGACGCCATTCAAGAACAAATACGTGCATGCTTTGACCACAAAGTACAAAATTTAGCATAGTTTTTCGACACCCTATTATCCGTAGGTGAATGGGCAAGCAGAGGCATCAAACAAAATGCTAGTTGCCATCTTTAAAAAGACAGTCACAGACAATCATAAGGATTGGCACATTCAAATCCCACTTGCCCTATGGGCCTATCGCACTAGCATTCGGAAACCCATGGGGCCACTTTGTTTTTGCTTGTGTATGGCTCCGAGGTAGTCATGCCTCTAGAGTTGGAGATTCCTTCCCTACACATATCAATGCAGGAGTTCATCGATGATGACTCTGCGTGGCAGGCCTAGTTAGACCAGCTTACGTTGCTTGACGAACGACGCGTTAATGCTCTCGAGCATTTACGTATTTATCAAGAGCGACTTAAGAAAGCTTACAACATGAAAGTTCACTTGAGGGACTTTCGGGTTGGTGATTTGGTTTTGAAGGAAAACTAGCAGAATTCTAGTTTGTCGTCCCACCAAAGGGACAAATTTGTGGCAAATTGGTTAGGTCCATATGTTATTGATAGAAAAATAGGACCCGGGACATACCGGCTAGCTTCTCTTGATGGAATCAAGGAAACAGAACCCTTGAACATCAGTCATTTGTGCCCATTTCATATCTAAGAGAGTCAATCCCTAAAAACATTCCAAGTATCTCTAAAATCGCTTGGTCAACCCCAAAAATGCTCCAAGGATCTCTAAAATCACTTGGTCAATCCCAAAAATGCTCCAAGGATCTCTAAAATCGCTTGGTCAATCCCAAAAATGCTCCAAGGATCTCTAAAATCGCTTGGTCAACCTCAAAAAAGCTCCAAGGATCTCTAAAATCGCTTGGTCAATCCCAAAAATGCTCCAAGGATCTCTAAAATCGCTTGGTCAACCCCAAAAATGCTCCAAGGATCTCTAAAATTGCTTGGTCAAATCCCAAAATGCTCCAAGGATCTCTAAAATCGCTTGGTCAATCCCAAAACGCTCCAAGGATCTCTAAAATCGCTTGGTCAAATCCCAAAATGCTCCAAGGATCTCTAAAATCGCTTGGTCAATCCCAAAACGCTCCAAGGATCCCTAAAAGCGCTTGGTCAAATCCCAAAATGCTCCAAGGATTTCCACAATCGCTTGGTCAAAAAACAAAAAAACAAAAAAAAAAAATCATCAAAAACAACAAAAATTGGCATCTCATTTCTAGGCATGCTCAAATTCATCAATAGAGAGCTTTTCTCACATCTCATCTTCATATTCACAAAAATCAATCCATCAAAAATACAAAAAAAAAAAAAAAAAAAAAAATATATATATATATATATATATATATATATTATATATATATATATATATATGTAGTTGCATTAAGCATCGCACCCATACATTGCATATTTGTGGTCGTAGAGGTCAAAGGCACCATAGATTGTAATTATGCTGCTAGTCCATCTTGTTCCACACTTTTCCATTTCACAAAACAGCAAACAAATGCCATTTAATGTTGTTCACCACAATAGAGTCAGTGGTCTTATAATGCATCAAGAGTTTTCATAATTCAGTCATCATTTTTCCCTTTAGCCACATAATGTATCGAGTTAGACAGATTTTACGAAGGTAGAGTTACACTTGAAATATGCCTTGTTACGTAGCATCCCAACACAAATTAAAACAAATAAAAATTCCTAAGTTATGTGAACGAAAGATGAAACACCATAGTAATCCAGGTCACCATAAGCGAAATGGTTATCTTTCTCATCCCCCTATGCAAATGGTTCTAGAATGCTGAGAATTGATAAAAAGACGAGCTCTTCCCTATTCATTCACCTTAATATATAGTGGTTTTCACCACTACCAAATCCCAATCATAGTTGGTTCCCAAAGTTGTAAGGATTCGTACTACACATCCCTGCCAAGGATGGGTAGTAATCCCTAAGACCTAAAAGGATCAATGCCATTCATGAACAAAATTCCAATAAATCATCATCCTAACACTTTCCATTCACCTTTGGTCTCCAAGTCGTAAGGATTTGTACTATCTGCCCCTAACCAGGATGGGTAGTCGTCCCCAAGGCCTAAAAGATCAATACCCTTACTTCATAATCTCCATCATCCCATTGGTCCCCAATGTCGTAAGGATTCGTACTATTCACCCCTAACCAGGATGGGTAGTCATCCCCAAGGCCATGAGGATCAAAGCCATTCACAAGTTCAAACTCACACCGCTCAAAAAAAACAAAATCAAGTAACAGTGGTTCTCACCATTATTCAAAATCCTTGCTCAAAAAGGAAAAATAAATAGAAAAATAAACAGTGATTTGCATCACTATATAGACAAGCAAATCTCCCAAATTATTTAGCCAATAAATAACCTGAACTTGAATCTTTGGAATTCTCAACATTCGAAAACCATCTAGGTGATCCTCAGTACCGGTTTGGTTGATAGCCTATCAGTCACTGGCGGTAAACTTCCCGCATGACAATATATTTGTCACATTAACTTGTGTACAGATCAATGTTTACATGTGGATGAGCTAGCTTATGGTATCCTAGATAACACCACAGATTAATCTGACTAAATACAATAAAGGAGTTAGTGGAGCTAATTAGGTGATCCTCAGTATAGGTTCGGTTGAAAGTCCATCTGGCACTGGTGGTATCCTGACAAATACCACATAAATGAACTCAATTGCACACACAGGGATGTGAAATAGCTTGTTCAAAAACGAGTTTGATTCATACCTTGTCCAAAAGTCTTGTAAGATAAAGTATAGTCGTGGCTAGTGAGTTAAAACCATCCGAGTCTCAGAAAACCTTAGCTACATTTTCTAAACCAACTGCGCTACTTTTCATCTTTCCAACACCATCAAAAAAAACAAAAAAGAGAAAAACCACATGTATACATACAAAGTCATGCATCACAGCAATCGCCTAAAAACAAAATAATAGAGTGCTAAATAGTTTATGGTGCCATAGCCAAACATCACAAATCCCATTCATCCATTTCATTTTTGCACATCACATATAAATCAAAAACATTTGCATTCACCATAGCATATGCATCCATCAAAATCAGCCATCATGCATAAAGATCAAATCATCACATGTGCATAACCACAATAAAACCTATATATATATATATATATATATATATATATATATATATATATATATATATATATATATATATATATATATATATCGTCAAAAAAATGCCTACAAGCTACAAAACAGGTCTTTAGACCCCGCAATCACATAACAAAATCACCCACCCTAAGGCGTCGACCACCATGATCACACAGGATCGGTGCGATGGGAACTACCCCCCATGGTGTGGGTCCTATGGGACCCTGTAGGGCGGCTACTACTAGCCCCCGCATCATGCCTACTGCTGCCTCCCTCATCCAATCGCCTGCGACGAGATGATGTTGACTGCTCAATAGCATTGTCCCTCGTCCGGTGTGAAGATCCACTTCTCGATGGCTCAAGTAGTCACCCATCGAGGCGGATGACCTCCCTCTCCAAATCTAGTCGATGCCGACACCACTCTGCCTCCCATCAATGGTAGTAAGCTACTGCATCGTCACACTGCACCAAAACCCTATCCCGCTCTGCTAGTTGAGTCCGCAAGAGATCCCTCTTTCGCAGCGCATCCCCTAGATCCTAATCTCGTATCTGCAGCAGCTTCCCCAACCACGCAGTCTCAGCATGTACCCCAGACTCCATCTCCTTCGTACCCACCTGAAGTATAGGACTCTCTGGAATAGCAGCCTGCTCTGGCTCCCACTGCTCCTCCATGTCCTGCATGTCTGACTGATCCGGAGCTCCCAAATCTACATCTTCATCCCCCACCTCAACCATGTCCGCATCCTCTAGCGGAGCTCCCCAGTCATCCCCTGGTGCCTTAGCATCCTTCGTTGTCGGCTCTGCACCTCCCAGTGGTCCCTCTCCTCGCAATCTCCGTAGTACCCACCACGAGTCATACTCAGTGGTAGTCCCGACGTCATCCATGTCCAGGATGTCGATCATCGCATCTGAATCCTCGCCCAACGGTGTGATGACCGGTCGATCTAGAGTCCTCTCATCTCCCTGATGTCGATAGACCATGGGCTCACTAGGAAACCCCTGGCACACCCCAAACTATCGTGTAACCTGGCTGTATGAGAAGAACTCGTGCTCGGTCCCATGTCACCCAATCAACCATCACTCCCTGCATACCCGTCGGAGCCACTCTCTAGCCTTCGGCCAGGCTGGACAGTACCGATAGGGGTGCCAAACCACCTCCCCTAGAGTAAGCCGAGAGAAGGCATCAGTATAGTGCCCTACGACACCTGCCCACCGTCGACTCTACCCCTGCTCTACGGACCACTGCCACAAAATTGCATACCCTATCTCCTTATCCTCCATCGCCGCCTGAGTCGTCCATGGTAACCCGGTTGGCCTCTCAACTGCTATGTGCTGCCAACCCTAGCACTGCAATAGATAACTGCATCTGACCCCCTTCTGTTGTCGACAGCGGACCCCATACAGCTCCCCATAAAGCTGTGCCAACAGTGTCTGTCCCCATCTCAGGATCAACGATGCCTCTATTGGGCACTCTACCAACTGCCACACCAAATCCAACAGGTTCCATGGGAACCTCGCACTTGACGATTCAGGTAATAACATTTTAGAAATGAGGCCCATAAGGAATGTGTGCCTCACTCCTAACACACCCCTCTCCTGCCACCATCCAACAAAAATATTGCCAACCTGACAGTCCACCTCGGTCGTCTCCACTGGGTTCTCTACACCCAGCCGCCCCCCATGCTCGAAGCATCTCGTCAGTATAGCAGTCCACTGATCATGCGGTGATGTCCTAATAGGCAGTCCATCTATCAAAATCCAAAGAAGCCGATAGACATCCTCTAGAGTCACAGTCATCTCCCTTGTCGGGAGATGGAAAGTGTTGGTCCACGGATCCCAAAGTTTGATCAGGACCGTTAGATAGGCCTAATTTAGGACCATAGGCTCCAGTTGAGCCACCTGCTTGAGCCCAAGGGCATCAAGCCACTCCCAGTCAGCATCAGTCAGCACCCCCCATGCCTTAGTGAAAGCAGTGGGTACACGGTACTAGCTCCTAACAACTTGCAAAAGAAAACAATTAAAAAAAAAAAAAATTAAAATCATGGAAAAGAACTGTACAGAAAAACAACACACTTACAGTTTTAAAAACAAAATAAACTCTAGGGAGCACTTACAGGTCTCGCTTCGGCTCTGCCGCTCGAACCAGTTTGTGTACCCATGATGGTAGGGAAAACCTCAGCAGCGCTTCGCTTCGTAGAATTAACCTCCTCCTCCCCAGAGCTCCAAATGGCAAGAAAAATTTGACACAAATGAGCCCAAACTCAAGTTTTGGCCCTTAAATAAGCCTTTGAGCTAGAATTCATCCTTTAATAGGACGAGCGCTCTAGTTAGCACTTGTCCCACCCAAGGACGAATTCTACAGCTGGAATTTGTCCCACCCTGGGACGAATTCAGGCCAGAAACTTCAAAAACATCAAAAAATGAACAAAAATGCACTAAAAACAGACAATAAATTTGCTCGATAAGAGTGCTGTTGCACTTGACATCCCGGGCATACAAAATAGAGATTGGGGTCACAAATTGTCATTATCCTACTCCCTGAGAAGGCTATCTTAGCCGGACCGCTCCACGGGAAGACGGATTTTCGCCAATTTTAGCTCCAAGAAGCATCGCAAAAAGGGTTAACACCCACCAAAAATAGGTCCAAATGTTAGAAAAATTGCACATGCTTAATGATAAACCATCTAAAGGCACCCTTGCACAAGTCATATTGGGTCAAGCGACTCGTCACTTTTCTCATGAAGGTCATTCCCTCATCGATTCGTCGCTTGAGGGGGTAGTCACACTTAGTCACCAATCAACAAACACATACCCAATCAAGGCAATGACATGCATTCAAAGAATCATTGACAAAGACAATCATGCTCCTGCTTGGGGCAATAAACAAGCAACAATCAAATTGATCAAACACTTGGCATTACCGAAGCATGAACACAAGGTTCCCCTGTGGACAAAAGGTTGCGCCCTTTGCCTAATCATGATTGATCAATGTCCAAGCTCAAGTCACACCTCACCAAAATAGATTAACACTTGAAATAAAATTCCTTAGCTCGTCAGAAGTAAGGATTCAAGAATGCATGCCCTTTCCATACTTGGGGCATCAAAATTTGGTTAGGTTACCAAGAACCCTAATCATTAGTGCTTTCGCTATTTATTTTTGCTCGACGCTGCGCCATGCACAACGCATCCCAAAAAGGGGCATCTGTAGACACCAAAACAACACCAATCCGATTATGTGACTGCAAACACTGATCACTTTGACACACACAGCCCCTAGGGCAGCCATCAAAGGTTAAACAATGGTCCTAACCACTTTCATAGCAATTTTGTAAGGTCAAGAAGCAATTTGGCACATTTAGGCACTTTGCCCAGTATTCGTCTCACCGAGGGACAAATACTAACTGGGATTCGTCTCACCTAGGGACGAATTTTGAAATCATCTCTGGTTAGGACGAATTCCAAGTTTAATAGGCAAAAAGAAGAATGCCACCAAGTGGCAACCAAGGATAGTCAATTATTGCCTCCTGTCGTGCATGGGCGTGTAGGTGGGTAGGTTGGCAGTTAGAAGGCTGTCACAAGGGCAGTCATGGAAGCCCAATTCAGGGAGGAGTCTCCTCCCTCTTGGGAAGGCATGGCCACCACGTGGCATCCCTGCATGCCCATCCAAAGAGACCCCATGGGTCTATAAAATGGTGGAATTTCCCACCCAAATAAGGACAGATTGGAGGCATTTTCAAGCAACGAAGTGTTGCCCAATTGAACACCCATTTGCATCCTTGTTGATTCACCTTTTCACATCCATTAATCTCTTTCGCAAGAGAGGTTATTGGGTGGCTTTTGGAAGCGTGAATCTGACCCAAACCCAACATTTGACCACCTCAATCCACCAATTTTCCGACAACACAATCCTAAGAGGTTTTGGGCCCATCCCTAGTGGATTGGTGCCAAAATCAAGTGCCAACGGTGGGAGGCCCACTCGGGCACCCCACATTTTCTAAGTTTCATTCTAAAGTATTCTAGATCAATTGTTCATATTGCATTTTATGTTATGCTGTCTAGTTAACTCATAGCTTCAATTCTATAACGTTTTGATCAGATTTTATCATGCTTTTTGTTGCTTTGTTGTCCCACTAACTTGCAGGTAGCGACATCGAATTCCCAAGAATAGAAGCCAAATTGGGAGAATCCAACCATCTGGGTTGTCCCAAAATGGCCCCAATTACGTAAAACCTCTGTTTGCAGGTGTTTTGGAGGCCCCGAGGTTCGACATTGGAGTGACAGCAACTCGGTGTTCTAACACAATAGAATTCGTCCCACCCGGGGACGAATAACAGCAGAATTCGTCCCACTCGAGGACGAATAACATGAATTCGTCCCACCCAGGGACGAATTACAATCGAAAGCAGATTGGCCAACTGTTTCAATGGCAGTGGCCATCTGGTAAGGTCTTTTGGTTTCTATTAAATTTGCAAGTGACTTAGATCCATTTTATTCACTGTATTTGACAATATTTTGCATGCATCTTTTGTTAATTTCAAAGAACAAACTTTCCTTATTTATAGTAGGTGCTACTAACGCCTTGGTTGTTTCTTTGGACTCAAGGACTCATTAACATCAGCGACGGCAACACTTTGGCCCGCCCATTTTGCATGTGGGCATGCAGAAGGAAGAGTATTGATCACGATTGTAACCAAAACATTCTAACACTCCTAGCCCCTAAAAGGGGAGGAGATGGATTGTAACCAAGTTTGGAATTAATATAAAAGGGTTGTGCTCTTGCTTTCTCCTTTATGTTTGGTTGATTCGATTACATTCGTCCTATTTCATGCATATTCATTTAGCATCGAGTTAGTTTTGTTTTCATTGCATCTTAGTATTTCTTTCTTCCGGAATCTCATGCTTTCAAGACCAATATTTGAAAATGTCGGCGGATAATTCAAATTTTTGAATTCGAATTATAAAATAAATTTTATCATCCTAACTTTAGTATTATTTTAATTAACATAAATTAATTTTATAATTAATCAATAATTAAACTAATAACTTTAGAAGTTAGTTAAATTAATTAATAAATTAATTTATAATGAAATTATTTAAATTAATTTAAATCTCCCCTTTTAATATTTTAAAAAAATATAATAATATTATTTTGCTTGGGCCTCTTTATTGCTTTTTGAACCTCATCTGACCACCTAGAATCAGATCTGACCAACTGAGCATGGACTTTCCTTTACACTGATTTCAAAACCACCTCTTCTTACATTTCCCACTGAAACTGACTCTTCTTCTTACATTGCTCACTAAAACTAACTCTTGACATCAATGACAACTCATTACTCAAATATCCAACAAATATATAGTATAAAATTCAAATTTTTATTCACAATATTTTTTATGACTAGTATCCTTTAAAAATACTTTTATATAAATATATTTTAATTTTAATTGACCTATCATAATTAATTCTATGTTATATATTTTTATATGAAAATAGATATCCATATTTTTATTTGCCTTTATACATATTTTGTAGCATAATGTGATGCTTTAATGATCATATTTTACTATGTATATATATATATATATATATATATATATATATATACACACACACACACACACCTGACAAGAGGTTAGATTAGTTATCAAGTAATAGCCTAATTGATCAATTACAACTATAAGGTAATTCATCTCTCATATTTTAAAATGAGATATTGAACTAATAAAGAGAAGTTTGTTTTTCTTGCTCAAACCAATATTTGACATCAAAGCCAAATTTATTTGATTGACTTATCCATTTTGAGGTGTTTGTTGGAGTATATTACATTATTGGGTACATGCTAATGTACCACCTTGGGTACATAACTAGAGTAGGAGTTTACCTTAGAGTAAGGTTTGAGTAGTTACTTCATGCAATGTAATAAATGCACAAGTGTTAGAATGTGCAATGATGTAAATGTGCATGTAGTCCACATGTACATGAGTCATAGGGTAGATGAAAGGCCAAGGGACTTATCTCCCTATATATATGCCTTTGAGGTAGAAGAGTGAGTGATGGATATAGAGAGGTGATAGAAGATACAATAGTGACTAGTTGCATTAGTTAGAGTGAGTACAATGTAGTTCCTTCATGTATTTATGGAGTGTTCATGTCCTCCATTATATCACATTGTACTATTTTTGTGAGCTTTCATTAATGGCATATTTTTGAGTTATTGCAGAAGTTTCTCTTATAATTTTCCTGCATATTATAGTGCCATTATCATATAGTTATCATTGCTTACTCATTTTACATCTTGTGGTTGCATTTCCTTTAATATATATCATCAAAAGCTAATAGTGGTATCAGAGCACATGGTAGATCAATAGGAAATAGAGAGAGAGCCACAAGAGAGATTGAGAGGAGATCAAAAATCTCATTTTTAGAATTTCTAAAAATTATATTTGGCTAGAGTCTTTCCACAAAGTTGCAAAAAAACTTGTGAAGACTAGGACTCAACATTGATTCCACTAGATTGACAAATCAACTAGTGAAGTTTATTCTCTCTAGATTTAAATATTTCTCCATTATAGTTTCTAATACTTTGTTGCAAAAAAAGTTGATTCAAAGAAAGTTGGGAAGCTTCCTACAAAGAGCTAGGAAGAATATCTTCTTTGGAATCAATCCAATACCTAAAGCAACAAGTTGGAGATTGAAGATTTGGAGGCCTTAAGGAAAAGGTCCCATTGCAAGAGTTGCAGACCTATAGATTGTAGAAGAGAGAAAAATGCCAAAGGAGCCTTATTGCAGATTGAAGACTCCATAGCTGAATATTGAGAAGAAAGGAGGAGGCCAAAGAAGCCACATTGAAAACTACAGATCAAGAAGGAGGTCCAAGAAAGAAGACCCCATTGAAGGAAGAAGAGACTCAAAGAAAAGAGTCCAGGAGAAGATTGGAGATTGGAGATCTCCATTGAAGATTGAGGACTACAGATTGTAGAGTGAGAGAAGGAGAAAACAACTCAAGAAGTTGAAGAGACCCATAGGAGGTCCCATTGAAGAACTTCCAGATTTGGAATATTGAAGATAGAGAAGGACTAGCAAAAGTCCTACTGCAGATTTTAGAAGCAACAGATTTTAGAGATCCAAGAAAGAGATCTCATTGCAAAACTTCATAGTTGAAATATTGAAGAGATCAAGGGAAGGTCTCATTGAAGTTTTGAGAAGACTAGAGAAGCTACAAAAATTAGAGACCCAAGAGAAGAGGTCTCAAGGAAGGATTGAAAGGAGAAAGAAGGAGAAGGCTAGGAAAGCCTCATTGCAAATTTTGGAGAAGGCCATTGAAGGAGATTTGGAGAAGGCCATTGGAGAAGTTTTTAGGAGAACTCATTGGAGAAGATAGCTAGCAAGGAGAAGTTCCTGATAGAACAAAATTTGGGATAATTATCACCATCCGACAACAAGCCCAAAAGGAGAAATATTTGGCAAGGAGCTAGCCAAATTTTGGAGGAGAATACTGAAGACCTCAAGACATTTAGATTCTTGAGAAGAAGGCCACTAGATAGGCCAAGGTTGAAGTTAGAATTTGACAAGGAGGTTGAAGGAGAAAGGAGTTAGAAGAAGCCACCAAATCTAAGAGATTTGGAGATTGCCATTGAAGGCTATTTTGGAGAAAGGATATTGTTGGTTTTACAATAGAAAATTGAAGGTCTCTAGGAGACAAGTCTTAGTTGCGATTTGGAGGAGTTTCCTACCAAATTTGAGAGATTCAAGGACAACATTTCGGAGGAGAAATTAGCTGCATTAGAATCTAAAAATTTTAGATTTGAGGATAGCAATTTAGGCAGCATTAATAGCTACTAATTTTTAGAGTTCAAGGGAGCATCCTGAAGGAGAGTTAAAGCCACCAAACCACATTTTTAGGCAGCAAGTTAGAGGAGTTTCAAAGCTGCAAATTGGTGAGTTAAAAAGTTATTTTGGACAACAAAGAAAGAGTTGTGATTTCATCAAACAAAGGGCAACAATTAGGTGATCCAAATCACCAAGAATTACATCATCTACGAAGGTTAAAAAGGTATGCAACTTAGGTGCAAAAGGTTCATTATTTGAACACTTATATTAAGTTCATTATTAAGTTTCATTAAGCACCAAATTAGAGTTTAAAGTTGCAAAGGAGAAGGGTTCATATTTAAGTCTTCAAGGAAGTGCAAAAGATAGTTATTACAAGGTTAAAACCTGCACATAAGAAAGAGGAGTTAGATATATTTTGAAAGAAATAAAAATATCAACATCCTACCTTCTATTGAAAGCAAAGAAGACATTATTCTAAAAGCATAGATTGCATATACTAGAGTGCAAATTTAAGCCATCTAAAAGGGCATATTACTTGCATGATTGAAAAGCTTGGATTCATTATTGCAAGTTAACCAAGCAAAGGAATTAGAGGAGTGAGTTGTCTAGTAGTAGAAGGCAACATTAAACTATCAAAGGATAGAGAAGAAGCGACCATATTAAGGAAGAAAGAAAGCTTCAAAAAGAAGACTTAAAGGTCTCAAAGTGAAGGTGCAAATTAAGATATCTTATCTTAATTATTACAACATTATTTACATTACAAAATTGCATCGATCTTGTCCTTTCCAACGTAAAAAAGGAGGACAAAATTTGAAGTGTTCTAAAACACTCAAACAATAGTATACTATAGTATTCAAGCAGTCGAATCATCAAGTTCGAAGAGCAAACTTTGAAGTGGAGGAAGATAGCCAACTAAGGGCTCAATAGCACAGTTTCCAAGGTGTCTAAAGACACCATATTCAGCATCGTAGGTCTCATGAAAGTAGCGCTCAAGGGGCAATAAGAACCTGCAATAGAGAAGAGACCAAGTTGGGTAGCATAACGATATTAGCAAGGCAGTATAACACATCGCTAGTTGCAAGAAGAACAACGTTAAGGAATAACATAAAAAGCAAGGTGTAAGAAACAAGGCATGTTACCCAAGCAAACAATGATAATAGCTTGGATGAAACCACCACCTAGACAACAACGTTGAAGCACCTTAGAGCCACCATCGCTGAAGTAGAACCACCTTCGTGGGAGAAGAGCACCACCATTCACTGGAGAAAGCACATTGTAAGCCAAAACAACTTGCAATAGTTGTCAAGAACGTTGAAGAAATAAGATGTTGAAAGCGTAGTTACATGCAAGGGAAAGACCTTCCACTTGCCACCTCAAGCAAAGGAATATCGTGCCACTTGGCACAAGGGAGAAGAGCATCTTCATATACACAAAAATACCTCTACAATTTAACATCTTCTCAGAGAAAAGAGCGCTCATCCTAAAGTAACGCTCAGTCATTATTCAAGGCCCAGTATAACATCTATGTTATCAAAACACCTACACCAGTATAACATCATCTAACATTCATGCCACCTAGCAAGAAGTCTCAGGCTCGAGGTAATGGAGGTGCCACTTGGCATACCTTTCAAGGAGGACAAAGGTATTAATAACCACTGCACAAGAAGAGCATGAAGAGAGAGCTTTCATAGAGGTCAACAACATTGAAAGAGGAGGTAATACAGTCCAAGGCATGCAAGAGAACAAAGCTCATTTAATGTGCAACATCATACGTCACAGACTGGAATAGATACAACACCCGAAGCTTGAATAAAGGAGTCAAAATAGAAGCCAATCAGCACGCACATTTCACATTGCAAGGAAGGTATAGTTTTTACATGATTTAATACTTGCTTTCTTTAAGTATAAGGAGTTATAAGGTGCATGATATAAGGTTGAGTTTATTCAATTATTGCATTGAGAAATTACAACCTTAGTTGATTAGAAAGCAATTAAACAAGGAGATTATATCCTTAAGAGAAATTTCAAATTGCATTAGATTGAGAATCAAATATCATAGTATTTGCAAATAATTAAACTAGGAGATATAAGGTTTTCTACCTTTGAAAATTTGAAATATTATTTTGCAAATATTATCATTTTCTAAATTTCCAAATTAGGGAGATATAAGGAGTACTACATCAAACTTTAGATCATT
This sequence comes from Wollemia nobilis, assembly GCA_028583015.1. NCBI lineage: Eukaryota > Viridiplantae > Streptophyta > Pinopsida > Araucariales > Araucariaceae > Wollemia > Wollemia nobilis. The sequence goes on along the minus strand of JAQPPZ010017191.1, from coordinate 215,919 downwards.
GGAATTTAGAAAAATTGAACCATTGAAAGTTAAGGATAAAAGAAGCAAAATCATTGATTGCTTTAAAGTTGGAATTTATTGCTTATACTTGTCTCATATACAAATTAAAGGGACAAAAGGAATCCAACTATAGAGTCTTGAAAAATAGAGAACTTCATCAAATTGAAAAGTGCATATATCAATAGGGAGAAATAAGGAAAAATAGGAGTTGAACATTATCTTCAAAACATTAGAGAATCAACTCAAAAGGAAATTTAAATCAAGCACTTAATCAAGACCATAATTTCAATCACTTGGGAGATATAAGGGATTCTACAAAACCTAAGATTTGATAAAGTTTTATCAAGCTTGATCACTAGGGAGATATAAGGTAGCCTACAAGGACCATCATGACAACAAAAAAATTCATTCTCACTGAATCCCAACTTCTTAAAGGTCCAAATTACTCATCATGGAAAAACAAAGTGAGGGCAATTCTAATAGTTGAAAAACTTTGGGAGATTGTCAAAGGAACAATAATTAAACCTACTACAGGTGATAGTGAGATTCAAAAATTTGAAGAAAATGAAGCAAAAGCACTAATGATAATAACTTTTGCTATTACAGATGAAATACAACCTTACATTAGTTCAGCAACAACATCTACAAAAGCTTGGAAAACCTTAGCCAAAATATTTGAAGGAAAGAATAAAGCCACTATCTTAAATCTTCAAACTCAATTGCATTCTTTGAAAGTGAATAGTGGTGAAAGTATAGAACTATTCCTAAGGAAAGTAGTAGATATAAAAGGGAAATTGTTAACCTTAGGAGAATAGGTAGAAGATAAGTTTCTTGTTCAAGTAACCTTGAGAGCACTTCCAGATAGCTACAAGCATTTAGTTACATCTTTACAAATCCTAAGTAAAGATACATATTTTGATGAGTTAGTCAATATTCTTCAAGAATATGAGGTGGAAAATACAGTTAAATATGAAATGACTAACAATGCATTGGTTTCAAAAGATAATCCACAGGGAAATGTTACCTCATCCACAAAAGGATGAAGACCATGGAATAACAGGTATTTTGGAAGAAGAAAGGACATAGTACCAATATCAAGAAAATTAAACAAATTTTGAAAGACAATCAAATAGGTCATTCCAACCAAGATAATATCAGAATTAGTATAGTCCACATCAACAATAATTTCAGCATCCATATACTTCTCAGAACCAATACAATTATCCTCAATTGCAAGAAGGGAAACAGAAAGGTAACTTGGTTCAAGAGATTCAAGAAATTCAAGAAATGGAAGAACCTATAGATGAACATGAAATTAAAGCTCTCTCAACAAAGATAGTATTTTATGAAGATACTAATAGGAAACAAAATGAAGAGGAGCTCAAATTCTAGAACTAAGACGAAGATAATATTGAAGACTAAAGTCTTCAATACCCAAATAATGTAATACAAGGGGGTGTTGGAGTATATTACATTATTGGGTACATGCTAATGTACCACCTTGGGTACATAACTAGAGTAGGAGTTTACCTTAGAGTAAGGTTTGAGTAGTTACTTCATGCAATGTAATAAATGCACAAGTGTTAGAATGTGCAATGATGTAAATGTGCATGTAGTCCACATGTACATGAGTCATAGGGTAGATGAAAGGCCAAGGGACTTATCTCCCTATATATATGCCTTTGAGGTAGAAGAGTGAGTGATGGATATAGAGAGGTGATAAAGATACAATAGTGACTAGTTGCATTAGTTAGAGTGAGTACAATGTAGTTCCTTCATGTATTTATGGAGTGTTCATGTCCTCCATTATATCACATTGTACTATTTTTGTGAGCTTTCATTAATGGCATATTTATGAGTTATTGCAAAAGTTTCTCTTATAGTTTTCCTGCATATTATAGTGCCATTATCATATAGTTATCATTGCTTACTCATTTTTACATCTTGTGGTTGCATTTCCTTTAATATATATCATCAAAATCAAAAAATGTTCACATGAAATAGAACATAGTAGTGTCTTAGCTTGTTGGTTTCCATGAGCATATAGTGAATACATTGTCCCAAAAGTGACAAGGTAATGAGAAGTATTATGTCTCCATGCACTGCTCATTTGAAGGCACTTAGACTCATCTTGAACATCATGGATAGCAATGAAAAGTTATTATTTGAGCTACAAGGAATATACAAAGAGCAAAAGGAGGTGGTAAGTGTGAAGACACTATAGGTACAACACTCCCAATAAAATATCTATATCTATTTGAAGAACCATCCTCATCATAAACATCATGATGTCAATGTTGCATTCCAAACATAGCCTGCGTCGGCTATGTTTTCCAAGCGTTTAATATTTAGTATATATTGATTCACAATAGTTTATTTGAAAGCTATCATCATTATTATTTCCTACATTTCATTGGCGTTAATCGCATTTGCCTATACGGCGAGGGTGTGCCCACCTTGAGTGGCGTTGATTTATTTTATTCCTCTGCTGCAATTTCTTATTCAATATTTTACATTCGTTCATTCCGTTTCGGTAATATATTTATCTCTGTAATTTTCTTTGAGCAGAAGGATAGAAATATCCTTCCAAGTGGTATCAGTCTAGCCGATTCCGGGAGCGCCTGCGTACTCGAGCAAAATAACTTACAGTCGCCTGTTACGTTTCTTTTAATTTTTTGTCCCCGTCGTTCGCATCTCCGTCCCCGTTCTTTCGCTTTTCCGTCGTTCACATCTTCGTCTCCGTTCGTTCGCCTTCCGTCTCCGTCCGTTCGTATTTGCAAGTAGCGGTGGCCAGGGTCTACGATCTTCCTACGTAGATAGAATCCGAACGCCAGGTAGTTGAAACACACGCAGTCCAGCCCAAACTTTCGCCAGCGTCGTCAACCAATCATTAAATCGCGATTAAATTTTTTAACCGGCAAGCTAAGGTTGTTGATTAAATTTTATTCGCTGACGTCAGCCGCTGCGTGGGGTTTAGTTTTATTTATCCCACATTGGGTATACAAGGTGCAAAACACAGTTTAAAACACATTTGCCACACCTTCTACGGTGTGACTTCGGTCACACAACAGGAGCTCCTTCGCATTGTCCACGTCGTGCAGTGTTGTCGTCCTTGCTATCGGTTCTCCGCTTGCTATCATGTGGTCGTGTCGCCCTTGCTGTCTGGTTCCCTCTTGCTATCACGTCGTGTCAATCCTTGCCAAGTGTCGAGTGTCCGCGTGTCTGTCCGTCGTGTCCTTTAGCCATCATGTCGAGCGTCTCGCTGGTTGGGTTTCGTATTCGTTGGGCTATTCGGGTGTCTGTCAGTCGTGTCCTCTAGCCGTCGTGTCGAGCGTCTCACTGGTGGGGTTTCGTATTCGTTGGGCTATCGGGGTGTCTGTCAGTCGTGTCCTCTAGCCGTCGTGTCGAGCGTCTCGCTGGTTGGGTTTCGTATTCGTTGGGCCGTGTCGTATCGTGTCAGGTTGTCGCTGTCACGTGTATCCTTGTCCGTGTCTAGTCGGGTCGTGTTCGGGCGTCTCGTGTCTTACGATTCGTGTCTTGTCAAGCACTTATCTGAAGTTGTTCTCACGGAGCCCACAACATCCAATTCCGCGCCGCAGTTGGAGTGGCAGTTAAGGCAGAAAAACAACAAATTTTTTACCAAAAGATAACCCAATTTTGCAGATCAAGGATTACTAAGCAAGAACTTTTGAGCAGTGCATGAGTAGAAGTTGGATCAAAGGTCCTGACGGTCGATTATCAAGCTCGAAAATGACCAATAACAATGCAAGAAGACCTAATCGAAGCCCAGGTACAAAAAATTCTCCTTCTCCTTTCAAAATTGGCAGTTATAATCCACATCATCCACTAGTAGACCCTATGGCTACTAACCCTCCCCCAACTCACGAAAACATCACACAAGGCAACTCAAGTAATTCAGCCGTTTCCAATGATGATTCTCTTCGACTGTTATTAGAGGGTATGAACGAAATGAGTCTCACCCTAAAATCCCTAGTGCGAGCACAAAACCAGCTTAATCCCAATACTAATTCCCAATATCACTCCCATGCCCAAAGGAATGAAGACAATGTCGATCAAAATGACGATTGGGAACAACAAATAGGCACTTCGGATAATTCCAGGGATCGCTATCATAGACAGCGGTATAACCAAGATCAAGAAAGGGATACGGGTTATCACCAACCGAGAGGCCCTAATAATTTTCCACGCATTGATATGCCCACTTTTGAGGGTCATGATCCTCGTGGTTGGATAGCCAAAATGGAAGGCATTCTCGACTTATATCAAATTAAGGAAATTGATAAAGTCCCTTTCGCTGCCTCAAAATTAGGCACTGAGGCCTACCAATGGTTCGTATGGCTTAAACGAGAGAAAGGAGCTACTATTAACTGGAGAAAATTCACTACCTCTTTTTTAGAAAGATTTGACGAAGGAGCTACATCATCATACACAATAAGACTATTATCTCTTAAACAAGAAGGATCGGTTAGCGAATTCGTTTCGGAGTTTACCAGTTTACTACCATACACTTTAGACCTCAGTCCCGATACAGTGGTAGGAGCTTTTCGCAATGGATTGAAAGAAAATATTCGAGTGGAGGTAGACATGCACAATCCAACCTTGCTAAACGATTGTATACGAATAGCTAAGCTGGCCGAAAAGAGACATCAGTTGTCTGCACGGCGTGACAATTATAGTCGTCCTCCGTATCGCAACAATTCCTTTCGTAGAAATGATCAACCCTCAAGATACTTTTGTTATAAATGTCGCACTCATCACCCCAAGGAACAAGCATGTGCCCAAAAACAAAACTTTCATATTGAAGGCGATCACTATGAAGGAGAAGAGGAAGAACCTTACCAACCGAGAAGAACCTATGCCGAGAAGAACTACCAAGTACTCTAGAAGAAAAAGAAGAGGATACAATGGCGATCTCCGTGCATGCCCTCATGGGTTTAACCGCCCACCATACCATCAAGGTACCAGGATTTCTCCGCCAGAAAAAGGTGAATGTGCTAATTGATTCTGGTAGTACCCACAATTTTATCGACATCAAAACAGCAAAAGCTTTGAATTTATTCATTAACTCTTCCAACAAAGATAAATTCCAGGTTCTAGTGGCCAACGGGGTGAATGCACAATGTGTTGGTCGCACATCTCAAGTTTCCATAAAGATGGGAACTTATACCTGGTTTGGATCCCTTTTCGTCATGAATTTGGGGAACTCGGATGTCATTTTGGGAGTTGAATGGTTGGAAACATTAGACACGGTTAGCTTCAACTTCAAAAAATTATTTGTGGAATGGAAGGAAAACGGATGAGTCATTCGCTTACAAGGCATTACTACTCCTCCATCACAAATGGTGAGCTCTCATAGTATGGAGAAGATGTTAAAAAAGGGTGGATATGGGTTTATAGCTCAAATTAATTGTTTGGAAAAACAATCTCAAGCAACTTCGGATATTACTGCTCCCGAGTTACAAGACATCATAACACATTACGAAGAGGTTTTCCAAGAACCTAAAGGATTACCACCTAAACGATCTCATGACCATGCCATCCATTTGATTCCGGGAGTGTTCCACCTAACAATCGTCCTTACCGCTATCCTCAACCACAAAAGACAGAAATCGAACAGATCGTTCAGGATTTGTTGGATCACGGAGTCATTCGTCACAGCACTAGTCCTTATTCCTCGCCTATCGTTCTGGCTAGAAGAAAAGATAATTCTTGGCGTATGTGTCCTGACTTTCGTTCTCTCAATAAACTCACTATCAAGGACAAATTTCCTATACCTGTCATAGATGACCTACTAGATGAGTTGCATGGTGCAAAATTTTTTACAAAATTAGACCTTCGCTCCGGATTTCACCAAATCCGTGTCAGAGAAGAAGATATTCCTAAAACTGCTTTTCGTACTCATGAAGGTCATTACGAATTTTTGGTCATGCCTTTTGGCCTCACCAATGCCCCATCCACATTCCAAAGTCTCATGAACCAAGTGTTTCGCCCACTCCTCCGTAAATTTGTGTTAGTCTTTTTTGATGATATTCTCATATACAACAAAACATGGACGGATCATTTACATCATGTGGATAAGGCCCTTCACATTTTACACAAAGAAAAGTTATTTGTCAAACGTTCCAAATGTTCATTTGGTGTTCAAGAAGTCGAGTATCTTGGTCATATAGTTTCACATGAGGGCGTCAAAGTGGATCCCAATAAGATTAAGGCAATTCAAGAGTGGCCTTTACCTAAAACCATCAAGAAACTTCGTGGTTTTTTGGGTCTCACGAGGCTATTATCGCAAGTTTGTACAAAATTATGGTAAGATTGCAGCACCTCTCACCGCACTCACAAAGAAGGATGCTTTTCGTTGGTCAACAGAGGCTTCTCAAGCCTTCGAAGCTCTTAAGAAGGCCATGTGTACAACTCCAGTATTAGCAACTCCCAATTTTCACAAACCATTTATTATCGAATGTGATGCATCAGGAACAGGAATTGGGGCTATACTCATGCAAGAAGGTCATCCATTGGCATTTGAAAGTAAACAGCTTTTCGAGAAAAATTTGGGAAGATCAACATACGAAAAATAAATGTTGGCTATCCTTCACGCAGTAGAAAAATGGAGACACTACCTAATCAGTAGCCGCTTCATTATAAAAACAGATCATAGTAGCCTCAAACATTTTCTTGAGCAAAGGTTTTCATATCCGAAACAAAATAAGTGGTTAACCAAAGCTGTTGGGCTATGATTTTGTTATCGAATACAAGAAAGGGAAGGAAAATATAGTTGCTCGATGCACTTGTCCAGGAAATATGAAGATGAAGTAGTCATTAACGCTATTTCAGGTCCTTGCTCCCAATGGGTGAATCAATTACAAGATGAATGGTTGTCCAATAGCGAAGCTACTCAGATACTTCAAGAATTATCTATAGGGTCCTCTAAACACCCTTTGTTCTCTTATGAAGATAAAATCCTCCGGAAGAAAAACCGCATTTACATTCCACACAATTCAGAACTCAAATCGAAGATCCTCGACGAATCACACGCTTCTCCATCAGCAGGACATTCAGGATTTTTGAAGACATATTTAAGGGTCAAACAATCATTTTGTTGGAAAGGATTAAAAGCCGAAGTCAAACAATGGGTAGCGAGAATGTGAAGTTTGCCAGCGCAATAAAGGAGAAACGAGTCAAATCACCGAGGATTGTTACAACCATTACCCATCCCCGAACGACGGTGGGAACATATATCCATGGATTTTATTGAAGGTCTTCCAAAGTCGGAAAGGCAGGACAGTAATATTCGTCGTCGTAGACCGGTTATCCAAATACGCTCACTTTCAGGCTTTACAACATCCATTTTCCGCAAGCAAGGTGGCAAAGGTATTTATGGATTCAATTTTCAAATTACATGGTATGCCAAAAAATATTGTAAGTGATAGAGATCCCATCTTCACTAGTAACTTTTGGCGGGAATTATTTCGACTTAGTGGAACCAAATTGAACATGTCTTGACCTACCATCCACGAGACGGATGGTCAAACGAAGTAGTTAACAAATGTTTGGGTACGTACTTAAGATGTTTTGCTCAAGATAAACAATACCAATGGAGCCATTGGTTAGCATTGGCAGAATGGTGGTACAACACTTCTTACCATTACTCAATTAAGATGTCTCCATTTGAAGCATTGTATGGCACCAAACCTCCAACAGTCGCAGATTACGTACATGGATCATCCAAAGTAGCCAAAGTGGATGATTGGTTCCAACAAAGGCAGTCTACACTCACCATCCTCAAAGAGAATTTAGTCCAAGCACAGAATCGTATGAAACAACAACAAGACTTGCACCGATCAGAGAGAACTTTTAATATAGGTGATTGGGTGTTCCTAAAGTTGCAACCTTACAAACAATCCTCGTTAAAGATAAAGTCCAGCCAAAAGTTGGCCCCACGATTCTATGGTCCCTACAAAATTGTGCGCCGCATTGGAGAAGTAGCCTATCAATTAGAGCTACCTACATCTTCACGAATACACCCGGTATTTCATGTTTCATGTCTCAAAAAAGTAATTGGTCGAAAGTACAAAGTCAATCGGAATTACCAGTGCTCGATGAGGAAGGACGCATACATCTCCAACCGGAAGATATACTACAACATAGAATCCGCAAACTGAGATCACGTCAGATTCACGAATTTCTCATTAAATGGCAAGATTTACCAGAGGAGGATGCCACATGGGAATCTGAAAGTATCTTCCAGACATTTCCAGCTTTGAGGACAAAGCTTTCCGAGGAGGGGAGTCATGTTGCATTCCAAACATAGCCTGCGTCGGCTATGTTTTCCAAGCGTTTAATATTTAGTATATATTGATTCACAATAGTTTATTTGAAAGCTATCATCATTATTTTCTACATTTCATTGGCGTTAATCGCATTTGCCTATACGGCGAGGGTGTGCCCACCTTGAGTGGCGTTGATTTATTTTATTCCTCTGCTGCAATTTCTTATTCAATATTTTACATTCGTTCATTTCATTTCGGTAATATATTTATCTCTGTAATTTTCTTTGAGCAGAAGGATAGAAATATCCTTCCAGTCAATTTCTACCTCCTCGTTGCAGTTGAAAATATTGAAAGGCCTCATAGAGAGGTCAAAATGCTTGATGGTTTTTATGAATATATGTGTACAAAAATAAAGGGACTATTATTTAAACCTCTTCAACAATTACCATCCTTAGATTCCATTGGCAAAAATTAGGATGTTCTTGACTTTCATCATCGTAGTGAGTTTGCCACCAACGATGGATTTTTTCCATGAATACCTCAAATAGGATTGAATTTAAATTCATCCATGCCATGTAGATCATCATGGTGTGCATTACAATACCAATTCTAATTATACATGCTATCTTTCTCAACTTCATTTGTGTTATCATTTCATTACCTAATGGAGATGGTTTTATGAGAAGCAACAAGGGAGATGGAAAAGTGGAGATGAACGTTATAAATTTATGTAACAAATTGAAGGCTTAACATTTCCAAAGTGGGTGCATAGTTGTATTGGCATCATGGCAGAGTTGAAGACATTCAAGCTAGAGATCTTAAGTTCAACTCCCTGCTTTTAAGTTTTGCTTTAAAATTGCATATATATATATATATATATATACATATTAAAGGGGTTAAAAGTAAACTTTCCATTTTATATACATTAAACATTAAGTAAAGGAGTTATCAAGTTAAAACAATGTATCAATTATTAAATTAAAGGTTAAAGGTACAAAATCCATCAAGACCACATTTGCTTTTTACTACCCTAGTAAGGACATTTTTTTTTCTTTTCAAATTCCTAATCTTTCTTTGAGGGTCAATTTTCAAATTATTAATTATAGTGAACATATTTCAATTTTTATAGGGGTAGTAAAATTTTCTCATAAAAGTGAAATTTCTAGTGATGACTAACACCTTAAAATTTTAAAATATTTGCTTTAAAAATTTTATAGTTTGTACACCAATTAAATAAGTGCTTAAGAAAATAAGTAGGACTTGGTATCAATGACACCTTTCGATCACATTTACAAGTAAAATTGCAATGACCTATTATTTTTATAGCCTAACAAAGTTGTCATAATTACGTCTAGGCATTGACACTTTAAATCATTGGGGATATATAAGGTCATATTTTTTGATAATTTCACTCCATAATTTTACCCTATTGATCACTATTTCTAAACATAAACCATAATATTGAGATATTATAAGTATATAGGAAAGTAACACTCACGTATAAGGATTTCTCTTTAAGAAGGTATAATTGATAGGTGAATTCCTTTCTATATTACCTTGGTACCTTGTATCATTCTTTATCTTGTACCTTAAAGTCTCTCATATATGACAACATATGTCAAGAGGACTAGCTTCTTCCATGTATTGATGGGTATACAAAAGGGAAAATATATAGAAAGGTTTGATATATCGAATTGATGATATACCAAAAGGGGTGACATTAAAGTATTATAATGAACCTCGCCATTCAAGCATTAAAAGTTCCTCGTTTAGAATCCCAACTACTCACAGGATTAAACTTTGGACCTTGAAACACTAATATAAGAACCATATTGGTAGTTGAGAAACTCTAGAACATTCTCATTGACATAGTCACTCAACTTGAAGAGAATGAATATGTCCAACAAACATTTCACGATGCATATGCCAAAGCACCAATTTTCATCACCCTTGCCATAAAATATGTTATCCAACCACACATTTGTGAAGTACAAAAATCCAAGCAGCCATAGGACACTCTTTCTACCATCTATAAATTGAAGAAGAGTGGATGATGGGACGATAGTGACTAGTTGCATTATTTAAAGTGAGTACAATGTAGTCTCTTCATGTATTTATGGAGTATTCATGTCCTCCATTATATCACATGGTAGTATTTTTGTGAGATTTTATTAATGGCATATTTATGAGTTATTGCAAAAGTTTCTCTTATAGTCTTCCTATATATTATAGTGCTATTATCATATAGTTATCATTGCTTACTCATTTTACACCTTGTGGTTGCATTTCCTTTAATATATATCATCAAAATCAAAAAATGTTCACATGAAATAGAACATAGTAGTGTCTTAGCTTGTTGGTTTCCATGAGCATATAGTGAATACATTGTCCCAAAAGTGACAAGGTAATGAGAAGTATCATGTCTCCATGCACTGCTCATTTGAAGGCACCTCGACTCATCTTGAACATCATGGATAGCAATGAAAAGTTATTATTTGAGCTACAAGGAATATACAAAGGGAAAAAGTAGGTGGTAAGTGTGAAGACACTATAGGTACAACACTCCCAATAAAATATCTATAGCTATTTGAAGAACCATCCTCATCATAAACATCATGATGTCAATTTCTACCTCCTCGTTGCACTTGAAAATATTGAAAGGCCTCATAGAGAGGTCAAAATGCTTGATGGTTTTTATGAATATATGTGTACAAAAATAAAGGGACTATTATTTAAACCTCTTCAACAATTACCATCCTTAGATTCCATTGGCAAAAATTAGGATGTTCTTGACTTTCGTCATCGTAGTGAGTTGGCCACCAACGATGGATTTTTTCCATGATTACCTCAAATAGGATTGAATTTAAATTCATCCATGCCATGTAGATCATCATGGTGTGCATTACAATACCAATTCTAATTATACATGCTATCTTTCTCAACTTCATTTGTGTTATCATTTCATTACCTAATGGAGTGGTTTTATGAGAAGCAAAAAGGGAGATGGAAAAGTGGAGATGAACGTTATAAATTTATGCCACAAATTGAAGGCTTAACATTTCCAAAGTGGGTGCATAGTTGTATTGGCATCATGGCAGAGTTGAAGACTTTCAAGCTAGAGGTCTCAAGTTCAACACCCCGCTTTTATGTTTTGCTTTAAAATTGTATATATATATATATATATATACATATTAAAGGGGTTAAAAGTAAACTTTCCATTTTATATACATTAAACATTAAGTAAAGGAGTTAGCAAGTTAAAACAATGTATCAATTATTAAATTAAAGGTTAAAGGTACAAAATCCATCAAGACCACATTTGCTTTTTACTACCCTAGTAAGGACATTTTTTTTTCTTTTCAAATTCCTAATCTTTCTTTGAGGGTCAATTTTCAAATTATTAATTATAGTGAAAATATTTCAATTTTTATAGGGGTAGTAAAATTTTCTCATAAAAGTGAAATTTCTAGTGATGACTAACACCTTAAAATTTTAAAATATTTGCTTTAAAAATTTTATAGTTTGTACACCAATTAAATAAGTGCTTAAGAAAATAAGTAGGACTTGGTATCAATGACACCTTTCGATCACATTTACAAGTAAAATTGCAATGACCTATTATTTTTATAGCCTAACAAAGTTGTCATAATTACGTCTAGGCATTGACACTTTAAATAATTGGGGATATATAAGGTCATATTTTTTGATAATTTCACTCCATAATTTTACCCTATTGATCACTATTTCTAAACATAAACCATAATATTGAGATATTATAAGTATATAGGAAAGTAACACTCACGTATAAGGATTTCTCTTTAAGAAGGTATAATTGATAGGTGAATTTCTTTCTATATTACCTTGGTACCTTGTATCATTCTTTATCATGTACCTTAAAGTCTCTCTCATATATGACAACATATGTCAAGAGGACTAGCTTCTTCCATGTATTGATGGGTATACAAAAGGGAAAATATATAGAAAGGTTTGATATATCGAATTGATGATATACCAAAAGGGGTGACATTAAAGTATTATAATGAACCTCGCCATTCAAGCATTAAAAGTTCCTCGTTTAGAATCCCAACTACTCATAGGATTAAACTTTGGACCTTAAAACACTTATATAAGAACCATATTGGTAGTTGAGAAACTCTAGAACATTCTCATTGACATAGTCACTCAACTTGAAGAGAATGAATATGTCCAACAAACATTTCACGATGCATATGCCAAAGCACTAATTTTCATCACCCTTGCCATAAAATATGTTATCCAACCACACATTTGTGAAGTACAAAAATCCAAGCAGCCATAGGACACTCTTTCTACCATCTATAAATTGAAGAAGAGTGGATGATGGGACGATAGTGACTAGTTGCATTATTTAAAGTGAGTACAATGTAGTCTCTTAATGTATTTATGGAGTATTCATGTCCTCCATTATATCACATGGTAGTATTTTTGTGAGATTTTATTAATGGCATATTTATGAGTTATTGCAAAAGTTTCTCTTATAGTCTTCCTATATATTATAGTGCTATTATCATATAGTTATCATTGCTTACTCATTTTACCCCTTATGGTTGCATTTCCTTTAATATATATCATCAAAATCAAAAAATGTTCACATGAAATAGAACATAGTAGTGTCTTAGCTTGTTGTTTTCCATGAACATATAGTGAATACATTGTCCCAAAAGTGACAAGGTAATGAGAAGTATCATGTCTCCATGCACTGCTCATTTGAAGGCACCTAGACTCATCTTGAACATCATGGATAGCAATGAAAAGTTATTATTTGAGCTACAAGGAATATACAAAGGGCAAAAGGAGGTGGTAAGTGTGAAGACACTATAGGTACAACACTCCCAATAAAATATCTATATCTATTTGAAGAACCATCCTCATCATAAACATCATGATGTCAATTTCTACCTCCTCGTTGCACTTGAAAATATTGAAAGGCCTCATAGAGAGGTCAAAATGCTTGATGGTTTTTATGAATATATGTGTACAAAAATAAAGGGACTATTATTTAAACCTCTTCAACAATTACCATCCTTAGATTCCATTGGCAAAAATTAGGATGTTCTCGAATTTCGTCATCGTAGTGAGTTGGCCACCAGCGATGGATTTTTTCCATGAATACCTCAAATAGGATTGAATTTAAATTCATCCATGCCATGTAGATCATCATGGTGTGCATTACAATACCAATTCTAATTATACATGCTATATTTCTCAACTTAATTTGTGTTATCATTTCATTACCTAATGGAGATGGTTTTATGAGAAGCAACAAGGGAGATGGAAAAGTGGAGATGAACGTTATAAATTGATGTAACAAATTGAAGGCTTAACATTTCCAAAGTAGGTGCATAGTTGTATTGGCATCATGTCAAAGTTGAAGACTTTCAAGCTAGAGGTCTCAAGTTCAACACCCCGCTTTTATGTTTTGCTTTAAAATTGTATATATATATATATATACATATTAAATGGGTTAAAAGTAAACTTTCCCTCTTATATACATTAAACATTAAGTAAAGGAGTTAGAAAGTTAAAACAATGTATCAATTATTAAATTAAAGGTTAAAGGTACAAAATCCATCAAGACCACATTTACTTTTTACTTCCCTAGTAAGGACATTTTTTTTCTTTTCAAATTCCTAATCTTTCTTTGAGGGTCAATTTTCAAATTATTAATTATAGTGAACATATTTCAATTTTTATAGGGGTAGTAAAATTTTCTCATAAAAGTGAAATTTCTAGTGATGACTAACACCTTAAAATTTTAAAATATTTGCTTTAAAAATTTTATACTTTGTACACCAATTAAATAAGTGCTTAAGCAAATAAGTAGGACTTGGTATCAATGACACCTTTCGATCACATTTACAAGTAAAATTGCAATGACCTATTATTTTTATAGCCTAACAAAGTTGTCGTAATTATGTCTAGGCATTGACACTTTAAATCATTGGGGATATATAAGGTCATATTTTTTGATAATTTCACTCCATAATTTTACCCTATTGATCACTATTTCTAAACATAAACCATAATATTGAGATATTATAAGTATATAGGAAAGTAACACTCACGTATAAGGATTTCTCTTTAAGAAGGTATAATTGATAGGTGAATTCCTTTCTATATTACCTTGGTACCTTGTATCATTCTTTATCTTGTACCTTAAAGTCTCTCATATATGACAACATATGTCAAGAGGACTAGCTTCTTCCATGTATTGATGGGTATACAAAAGGGAAAATATATAGAAAGGTTTGATATATCGAATTGATGATATACCAAAAGGGGTGACATTAAAGTATTATAATGAACCTCGCCATTCAAGCATTAAAAGTTCCTCGTTTAGAATCCCAACTACTCACAGGATTAAACTTTGGACCTTGAAACACTAATATAAGAACCATATTGGTAGTTGAGAAACTCTAGAACATTCTCATTGACATAGTCACTCAACTTGAAGAGAATGAATATGTCCAACAAACATTTCACGATGCATATGCCAAAGCACTAATTTTCATCACCCTTGCCATAAATTATGTTATCCAACCACACATTTGTGAAGTACAAAAATCCAAGCAGCCATAGGACACTCTTTCTACCATCTATAAATTGAAGAAGAGTGGATGATGGGATGATAGTGACTAGTTGCATTATTTAAAGTGAGTACAATGTAGTCTCTTCATGTATTTATGGAGTATTCATGTCCTCCATTATATCACATGGTAGTATTTTTGTGAGATTTTATTAATGGCATATTTATGAGTTATTGCAAAAGTTTCTCTTATAGTATTCCTATATATTATAGTGCTATTATCATATAGTTATCATTGCTTACTCATTTTACACCTTGTGGTTGCATTTCCTTTAATATATATCATCAAAATCAAAAAATGTTCACATGAAATAGAACATAGTAGTGTCTTAGTTTGTTGGTTTCCATGAGCATATAGTGAATACATTGTCCCAAAAGTGACAAGGTAATGAGAAGTATCATGTCTCCATGCACTGCTCATTTGAAGGCACCTAGACTCATCTTGAACATCATGGATAGCAATGAAAAGTTATTATTTGAGCTACAAGGAATATACAAAGGGCAAAAGGAGGTGGTAAGTGTGAAGACACTATAGGTACAACACTCCCAATAAAATATCTATATCTATTTGAAGAACCATCCTCATCATAAACATCATGATGTCAATTTCTACCTCCTCGTTGCACTTGAAAATATTGAAAGGCCTCATAGAGAGGTTAAAATGCTTGATGGTTTTTATGAATATATGTGTACAAAAATAAAGGGACTATTATTTAAACCTCTTCAACAATTACCATCCTTAGATTCCATTGGCAAAAATTAGGATGTTCTCGACTTTCGTCATCGTAGTGAGTTGGCCACCAGCGATGGATTTTTTCCATGAATACCTCAAATAGGATTGAATTTAACTTCATCCATGCCATGTAGATCATCTGGTAGGGTACCTAGGAATAGATATTTGGGGATATATTATTATATTGTATAAGGGTTGGCATGGGCCACACATAACCCAAGGGTGATTGTATTATAATATTATATTATATTTTAATATAATATAGTATTAGTAGTAGGCTCTCCAAAGTAGAATAAGAATATGGATATATAAAGAAGAGATATTTGTCATTGTAAGGACATTCATATCATTGAAGAAGAATCTTATGTAATCGTCGTGCCCATGAAGTGGCCTCTCATCTTGGGAGATCTTGTGGAGTTATTCCTTCCTTAAGGATTATTATTGGTGTTTCCCTACCTTAAGGGTATTATCTATCTCTCTCTCATTTGTGGATTTTTATTGTGGATAATGTATTGTGGATGAATGATTTGATATTTTTGCATATTGGTGAATGGTTCATGTTTAATAATAAAAGTTATGCAACAAGTGGTATCAGAGCAACAATTTTGGCAAAGTGGGGATTTTTGTGTGAAACCCTAGAATTAGGGCAATTTTTTTTTTTTGCAAAAACATCTCATCTTTCAGGAGCCATATCACTGCGCAAGTTTATCTAATTCAGGCGATTCTTGGATTAGATTGTGTAGAATTTGAAGAGCTTTAAAATGAGTGGTCATATGATGGAATATGAGCAGTATTGAGGGAGATATGACCTTTTGAAGTTAGTCATTTGAAACAAGGATAGTGACGAATTTCGTAGATTTTTTCTGAAAAAAAAGCCTCATCTTTCAGAAGCCATATCTTTGTGACAATTAATCCGATTGAGGCGATTCTTGGATCAGATTGTGCAGAATTTGAAGAGATTTAAAATGAGCGGTCATATGAAGGAATATGAGTAGTATTGAGGGAGATACAACCTTTTGAAGTCAGCCATCTGGACCAAGGAAAGTGATGAATTTTCAAGTTGCAAATTTTTCAAAAGACAATTTGTTTAGTTCGGGGTATGAACAATGGTACCCCAACGTTTTTTTGGAGAAGATGATATTGATGCTCGAGAATGGTGGAAAAATTTTAGATCTCGGTATTGTAATGTCTTATGGGGGAAATCCGCGCTTGGTTTACGTCTTCAAGGGAAGGCTTTGCTTTGGTTGGCAAAGTTTCGTGAAGAAAGGAATAATGAATACACTTGGGATGAAATAGAGCATGCATTCTTGAGTAAATGGGACCCATATTATGTAGATCGCCTAAGGGATTTGATCGACGACTATGAAAAATAAATAAAATTACTCAAGAAGAAAGAGGAAAAGGTCAGGGAAGATAAAAAATATGTCAGTATGCAGACAGAGGAAACCATACCTGTGGTGGAAGATAAATTAGAAAATGGTAAAAGGAATTTGTTTAAATCTAAAAATTCTATTTTGCAGGTTCATGGAAGCATTCAAAAGGAACAGGTTATTATTTCGATTGACCCTGGTAGCAAATATAATTTTATTAATATTGCTTTGGCTAAGAAGTTGCAAGTTAAAGCAACAAAAATTAAGGACATACAGCTAGAGGGTGAGAATGTTCAAATTTTTAAATATTTGAAGATCACCATGGATAAATATGTTTTACATTCAGATTTCTATGCTATTGAGATGGATGATGAGGATATTGTTCTTGGTTATCCTTGGTTAAATTCTTTGGGTATTGTTAACATTAATGTGCAAAAGAAGTTTATGAAGTTATGATACAGAAAAAAGAAGATAACATTGCAGGATATGTCTCAACTTGAGGAGCAAGGATACAAGGAAAATCAAGAAGCGGTTGCAGAAGAACAAATTGAGGAACATGAAATAGAATCCAAGAAGGCGATAGTAGCAACAGAGTCCATGAAAGAAGTAGCAGTAACTAATTCAGTGGAAATAACATTGCAGGATATTTCTCAGCTTGAGGAGCAAGGATACAAGGAAAATCAAGAAGTGGTTGTAGAAGAACAAATTGAAGAACAGGAAACAGAATCCACAAAGGTGATAGCAGCAATAGAGTCCAAGGAATATTTGATAGAAGAGCACAAGGACACACCAAACAAATATAACATGAAAGAACAAGGTGTAGAAGAATTTATAACAATGAAGCCAAAGGTTGAAAAGTCAAAGAAGGTAGAAAATCAAGTAAAGGTTGCACCATATCGCCATCCACACCACCATGAGTGGAAAAAATATTTGAGGCATGGTTCAAGGCAACAACATTATGGTTCTACATGTAATCAACAGGGCACAAACTATGGTAGTGTTTGGCAAAGAAAGCATAGTGATCATGGTTTTCAACATGGTTCATCAGCATCAAGGAACAAGTGGATCCATCATTCAAGTTATCAAAATATAGCAACAGAAGCGTGGATCCAACAAAGCAAAATTGGATACTTAAGTAACAAAATGGCGTACCATCATCATCGAGTTTCACTTGGATGGATGGATGATCGAGATTGGTACCAATTGCTAACATTGCTTAGCAAATCATACTATCTGATTTCTTCATATGTTTCGAGGACAAAACATTTGTAAGGAGGGTGGCATGGTAGGGTACCTAGGAATAGATATTTGGGAATATATTATTATATTGTATAAGGGTTGGCATGGGCCACACATAACCCAAGGGTGATTGTATTATAATATTATATTATATTTTAATATAATATAATATTAGTAGTAGGCTCTCCAAAGTAGAATAAGAATATGGATATATAAAGAAGAGATATTTGTCATTGTAAGGACATTCATATCATTGAAGAAGAATCTTATGTAATCGTCGTGCCCACGAAGTGGCCTCTCATATTGGGAGATCTTGTGGAGTTATTCCTTCCTTAAGGATTATTATTGGTGTTTCCTTACCTTAAGGGTATTATCTATCTCTCTCTCATTTGTGGATTGTTATTGTGGATAATGTATTGTGGATGAATGATTTGATATTTTTGCATATTGGTGAATGGTTCATGTTTAATAATAAAAGTTATGCAACAAGTAATAAAAGTTATGCAACATCATCATGGTGTGCATTACAATACCAATTCTAATTATACATGCTATCTTTCTCAACTTCATTTGTGTTAACATTTCATTACCTAATGGATATGGTTTTATGAGAAGCAACAAGGGAGATGGAAAAGTGGAGATGAACGTTATAAATTTATGTAACAAATTGAAGGCTTAACATTTCCAAAGTGGGTGCATAGTTGTATTGGCATCATGGCAGAGTTGAATACTTTCAAGCTAGAGGTCTCAAGTTCAACACCCCGTTTTTATGTTTTGCTTTAAAATTGTATATATATATATATACATATTAAAGGGTTTAAAAGTAAACTTTCCATTTTATATACATTAAACATTAAGTAAAGGAGTTAGCAAGTTAAAAAAATGTATCAATTATTAAATTAAAGGTTAAAGGTACAAAATTCATCAAGACCACATTTGCTTTTTACTACCCTAGTAAGGACATTTTTTTTTCTTTTCAAATTCCTAATCTTTCTTTGAGGGTCAATTTTCAAATTATTAATTATAGTGAACATATTTCAATTTTTATAGGGGTAGTAAAATTTTCTCATAAAAGTGAAATTTCTAGTGATGACTAACACCTTAAAATTTTAAAATATTTGCTTTAAAAATTTTATACTTTGTACACCAATTAAATAAGTGCTTAAGCAAATAAGTAGGACTTGGTATCAATGACACCTTTCGATCACATTTACAAGTAAAATTGCAATGACCTATTATTTTTATAGCCTAACAAAGTTGTCATAATTACGTCTAGGCATTGACACTTTAAATCATTGGGGATATATAAGGTCATATTTTTTGATAATTTCACTCCATAATTTTACCCTATTGATCACTATTTCTAAACATAAACCATAATATTGAGATATTATAAGTATATAGGAAAGTAACACTCACGTATAAGGATTTCTCTTTAAGAAGGTATAATTGATAGGTGAATTCCTTTCTATATTACCTTGGTACCTTGTATCATTCTTTATCATGTACCTTAAAGTCTCTCTCATATATGACAACATATGTCAAAAGGACTAGCTTCTTCCATGTATTGATGGGTATACAAAAGGGAAAATATATAGAAAGGTTTGATTTATCGAATTGATGATATACCAAAAGGGGTGACATTAAAGTATTATAATGAACCTCGCCATTCAAGCATTAAAAGTTCCTCGTTTAGAATCCCAACTACTCACAGGATTAAACTTTGGACCTTGAAACGCTAATATAAGAACCATATTGGTAGTTGAGAAACTCTAGAACATTCTCATTGACATAGTCACTCAACTTGAAGAGAATGAATATGTCCAACAAACATTTCATGATGCATATGCCAAAGCACTAATTTTCATCACCCTTGCCATAAAATATGTTATCCAACCACACATTTGTGAAGTACAAAAATCCAAGCAGCCATAGGACACTCTTTCTACCATCTATAAATTGAAGAAGAGTGGATGATGGGACGATAGTGACTAGTTGCATTATTTAAAGTGAGTACAATGTAGTCTCTTCATGTATTTATGGAGTATTCATGTCCTCCATTATATCACATGGTAGTATTTTTGTGAGATTTTATTAATGGCATATTTATGAGTTATTGCAAAAGTTTCTCTTATAGTATTCCTATATATTATAGTGCTATTATCATATAGTTATCATTGCTTACTCATTTTACACCTTGTGGTTGCATTTGCTTTAATATATATCATCAAAATCAAAAAATGTTCACATGAAAAAGAACATAGTGGTGTCTTAGCTTGTTGGTTTCCATGAGCATATAGTTAATACATTGTCCCAAAAGTGACAAGGTAATGAGAAGTATCATGTCTCCATGCACTGCTCATTTGAAGGCACCTAGACTCATCTTGAACATCATGGATAGCAATGAAAAGTTATTATTTGAGCTACAAGGAATATACAAAGGGCAAAAGGAGGTGGTAAGTGTGAAGACACTATAGGTACAACACTCCCAATAAAATATCTATATCTATTTGAAGAACCATCCTCATCATAAACATCATGATGTCAATTTCTACCTCCTCGTTGCACTTGAAAATATTGAAAGGCCTCACAGAGAGGTCAAAATGCTTGATGGTTTTTATGAATATATGTGTACAAAAATAAAGGGACTATTATTTAAACCTCTTCAACAATTACCATCCTTAGATTCCATTGGCAAAAATTAGGATGTTCTTGACTTTCGTCATCGTAGTGAGTTGGCCACCAACGATGGATTTTTTCCATGATTACCTCAAATAGGATTGAATTTAAATTCATTCATGCCATGTAGATCATCATGGTGTGCATTACAATACCAATTCTAATTATACATGCTATCTTTCTCAACTTCATTTGTGTTATCATTTCATTACCTAATGGAGATGGTTTTATGAGAAGCAATAAGGGACATGGAAAAGTGGAGATGAACGTTATAAATTTATGTAACAAATTGAAGGCTTAACATTTCCAAAGTGGGTGCATAGTTGTATTGGCATCATGGCAGAGTTGAAGACTTTCAAGCTAGAGGTCTCAAGTTCAACACCCCGCTTTTATGTTTTGCTTTAAAATTGTATATATATATATATACATATTAAAGGGGTTAAAAGTATACTTTCGCTTTTATATACATTAAACATTAAGTAAAGGAGTTAGCAAGTTAAAACAATGTATCAATTATTAAATTAAAGGTTAAAGGTACAAAATCCATCAAGACCACATTTGCTTTTTACTACCCTAGTAAGGACATTTTTTTTTCTTTTCAAATTCCTAATCTTTCTTTGAGGGTCAATTTTCAAATTATTAATTATAGTGAACATATTTCAATTTTTATAGGGGTAGTAAAATTTTCTCATAAAAGTGAAATTTCTAGTGATGACTAACACCTTAAAATTTTAAAATATTTGCTTTAAAAAATTTATACTTTGTACACCAATTAAATAAGTGCTTAAGAAAATAAGTAGGACTTAGTATCAATGACACCTTTCGATCACATTTACAAGTAAAATTGCAACGACCTATTATTTTTATAGCCTAACAAAGTTGTCATAATTACGTCTAGGCATTGACACTTTAAATCATTGGGGATATATAAGGTCATATTTTTTGATAATTTCACTCCATAATTTTACCCTATTGATCACTATTTCTAAAAATAAACCATAATATTGAGATATTATAAGTATATAGGAAAGTAACACTCACGTATAAGGATTTCTCTTTAAGAAGGTATAATTGATAGGTGAATTCCTTTCTATATTACCTTGGTACCTTGTATCATTCTTTATCTTGTACCTTAAAGTCTCTCATATATGACAACATATGTCAAGAGGACTAGCTTCTTCCATGTATTGATGGGTATACAAAAGGGAAAATATATAGAAAGGTTTGATATATCTAATTGATGATATACCAAAAGGGGTGACATTAAAGTATTATAATGAACCTCACCATTCAAGCATTAAAAGTTCCTCTTTTAGAATCCCAACTACTCACAGGATTAAACTTTGGACCTTGAAACACTAATATAAGAACCATATTGGTAGTTGAGAAACTCTAGAACATTCTCATTGACATAGTCACTCAACTTGAAGAGAATGAATATGTCCAACAAACATTTCACGATGCATATGCCAAAGCACTAATTTTCATCACCCTTGCCATAAAAGATGTTATCCAACCACACATTTGTGAAGTACAAAAATCCAAGTAGTCATAGGACACTTTTTCTACCATCTATAAATTGAAGAACAAATTAATAATAGTTCACCTTCAATATCAAATCCACATTGAGAGTTAATGATGGAGAAAGCATTGAGGCTTTCCTTTGTCAAGTTATATTTTTTAAATTCAAGTTGAATGTCATGGGTGAAATATTGAATGATAAGCTCTTAGTACCATCATACTTCAAGCTCTACCATATTCATTTTGAGTGTTGATCATTTCCTTGCAAGTATCAAATATGAAAGTGTCCCTTTATGAGTTGGTGAATATGATTCTATAGGAAGAACAAACTAATAAGTTGAATTATTAGTTGACCACCAATGCATTCATTTCTAATAAGTCTACGAAAAATAATCCATAGAAGGGTCCTTTCCCATCATCATATTCATAGAAATAACCTTAAAAATAAAAGAGGTATTGACATATCTGTAATAAAGGATACAACATGAATTGTTATTGGTATAAATATATAAATCAAGGAGATTGAGTCTATCAAACACAAAAAAAAATTATAGTATAGACCATGTCCCAACCAATAGTGATAATAAGGGCATGTTGCACATGAAGAATCAAATTTAGACTCAAAATAGAGACAAATTACCAAAATCTAAAGTAAATAAAATACTGAAGGATGATGCCTTGTATATTGATTCAGGTGCTAGTAAGCACATGACTAAGTATAAAGCATGTTTTAACTCCTTATAAGCCAATAGTGGGACACTAGTCACCATTATAGATGATAAAACCTATCGGGTCAAAGGAGTGGGAGATGTTTCTCTCAATTTTATTGGAGGAAAATACACCATTACAAAGGTACTATATGTATATAGATTGGAAAATAACCTATTATCTATACCATACATTCTATATCATAACATGGTGATCAAATTGCGAGTTGTTAATGGAAAGAAGAAGTATTTTATTACAAAACATGGCAATATTCTGGTAAGAGATTCCTATAAAAATGGATTGTTTGAACTTGATGCCATATCCTCTTATAATATTACTCTATCATCAATAATAACATATGCTACCTCTCTTTGACATAGGTATGGTAACCTATGTTTGAGATACTTAGTCCATTTGAGTAAAAATCACATCATGTTAGGTTTGTCGAACCATTCACTAACATTGCTAGTATGTTTAGGTTGTTTAGTAGAGAAACAACACCAAATACCCTTTGAGTTGAGCGCACATAGAGCCAAAGTACCGTTGATACACAATAATCCATGTAGACCTATGCCAACTAGTTTTAGTGGATGAAGGTACTTTTAGTTGTTTGTAGATGACTACTCAAGGAATATGTGAGTGTATTTATTAAAACTAGAGTTATATTTTCTCAAGTAATTTTAACACTTTAAGACACATTTAGAAATATAAATTGGGTATTCTATTTAAATTCTCTACTCTAATTGAGGCTGAAATATAAACCCAATGAATTTTAAAGGTACTCTTGAAAAATAGGATTAAGTAACAACTCACTATACCATACACACCATAAAAAATGGGGTTTCTAAAAGAAGCAACCGTTCCATCATGGAAATGGTTTGTTTCATGATCACAAGCACCAATATGGAGTAAAATTATAGGGCTAAAGTAGTATCTACTCTAGTATAAATTCTAAATATAGAATACACAAAAGAAATACAAGGAGTTACACCTAAAAATTCTTTGTCCAAAAGGAAGCCTTCCATTTCACATCTTAAAGTCTTTGGAATCAAGACATACATACATGTGCCAAAGCAACAAAGAATGAAGTTGGATGTGAAGACCTTGTCATGCATATTTTTAAGGATTATTATGAGTAATGCCTATTGACTGATAGCTCAACTCAACAAGAAATTGTATATGAGTAAAGATATGGTGTTTAATAAAGAAATTCAAACTAGGTCAAATATTGAGGATTCTAAGGAGTTAAAATATACCGTATTTCTAATTGTGAGGATGGAGTTAAATGAGGAAGTTTCAAATTTCTTTGATGAACCTATAAAACAAAAAAAATGAAAAATATATTATATTTATAGAAGTTGTATTACAAAGTAAAATAATCTAGACAAGAAATAGGGGAAGAAGAAAATCCTCCTCCAATCCCTCCTGGATCAAAAGTTAGGCATAATAAAAACATATAGGTGTGTTTTTTGAAAACATCACCTGAGGCCACCATAATACAATTATCCATACACATCAACTTTAACATAGTTGAATTCCAATTTTTCTTAGTTATGAATTTCATAGACCATCCATTTATATTCATGACATTTTGAAGTATTTATTGGCATCTTGAACATGTCTACTATCTTCCTGTACCACCTCTCACATCCCTTTGATTCTTTAACACCAACTTATCTAATTTTCCATCTAAGAGTCCACATATTGCCCTTCCTCCAATTCTTTTCCCCATTTTGCTAAATAATTTTGCACCCTATATCCTTCTCACTTGATATGAGTAATAAAAACATCTTGAAAAACCTTCCAAATATTTTTAACTGCTTTCACCTTCCTTCTCTCTCCAATTCCCAACACCTGAAAGGGTCTTATCGAATCCAAGAATCTAGCCCATACTTGAGATTTTGTCTCTATCTATAGCTTATGTAAATGTATATTTGTAGCTATCATTGATGTTGACAAGATCATATGTCATTCTACTTCATTATTTGTTGTCTCCCCCATACCTTCTACTCTCTAGTACACCTATTCTCCTTTCCAATTTTGTATGATAATATTAAAATCAACATTTCTAGGATTTTTAGTAGAAGCCCCATGTGTGTTTCCTTCACCCACTCTCTGGGAGGTAGTCTCCACTCTATGTTATTCAAGGATATCTCAACTGCACAACCAACCATTAGTTTATTTTATTTTATAGTTATTCCAAAGCTCCTTAGAATAGTCACTTCCTCTATTTCTATGTTTGTTTCCTCATGTAATCTAATGGATAGTGTTTCCATTAACTTACTCATAATCCTCTCCTAAACTTACTCCTTTTTTTATGCTCTGATCTAAATATGCATACATTTGATTCTAGCCATAATTGCCACAATATGAAGCTAGGTCCTAGCTTCCATACCATTTTTGTTGTTCTAGTCTTAAATATGCACTATTTCTATTTCTCATAAAATCTTTCTCGACTCTAAGAAATTTCCCAATGTTGTCTCATCTACCTCCACCAATTGATCCATACGTATTTTGAAAAAGAACACCCAAAAAAGAGGTGATTCAAGGTCTTCGATGCCTTTCCACACATAACACATTTGGAAGGCCCGTAGAAACTTGTTTTTCTCAAATTATCAAATATCAAAGCACTTTTATGGTTAATTAGCCATGAGAAAATATTAATTTTTGGTTATACTTCCTTTTGCCAAATAAATATCCATGGAAGTGGTGTTGGGGTAATCTCATATCCGTGGACTACCTTGTATACCTCCTTTGCCTTATAGATTCCCAATGTACTTCCTCCTCATCCAAGTATATCCCTCTTAAAACCATTCTGAACTAGATATATTTGGAGATGTCTCCACAGTTTTTCAATTAGTTCCTTTGTCCTCCTCATTGGCCATTCTTGAGTATATTTCCATTATATTAATTCTATAAAATATTGATTCCATGATTTCATGTAGTAAGATACTTTCGACCACTCTACCTTTTGGAGATTTGTTTTCCAACTCTCCATCTCTAGGAATGTTTGAATAATTGGTTGATATTGATTCCATGAATCCTCCCAAAAAATAACATCCTTTTTCATCCCCTAATTGCCAATAAAGGTATGGATTTATTAACTCCTGGTTTGCTTCCATTTTTCTTCATACTATAGATCCATGTCCTTCCACTCTGAGCCTTGGGGTGTATTTTGCAACCTATTTTGGGTAATATTTGGCTTGTAATAGTCTACTCCATAAGCCTCCAATAGTTGTAATCCATCTCCAATATAGCTTCCCTTCTAGTACCTTGTTGCTTTGGGATGTTGATATTATCCCCAATCCTCCTTGTTTTTTTGGTTGACATATCTTCTCCCATACAACTAGTGCTAATTTTTGTTCTTCCCTTGTACCTGACCACAAAATATTTCTTGTGTATTTTTCAATATCTTTTAGACTTTTCTTTGGAGACTGAAGTATGTACAATTTATAAACTAGGAGATCTTGTAGCACAACATTAATCATTGTAAGCCTTCCTCTCAAGCTTAGCTATTTGTGTATCAAATTTCTCAACTTATATTGAAGTCTATCAATCAACCATTTTCACTACTTGCTTTTTGTTTTCTTTGTATATAAAGGTACTCCTAAATATTGTATGGGTAAATGAGTTTCCATGAAGTTCAACAACTGTATAATTTTATCTCTCATCCTCTTTGTTGTATTGAAAAAACTATTTGAGACTTTTTTCATTAAAAGTTTGCCTAGTAGCTTGAGTATACCCATCTAAAAATTATTTTATATTTCTTGCTACTAGGATATTGGCTTGACTAATAAGAGTAGTATCATCCATAAACTAGAGGTCACTTATCTCAATCTGAGAACTTATTTTCATACCTCTTAGCCTCCCTTCTTGTCTCCCTTTTTTAATAGTCTCCCTAGACCCTGTACATAAAGGATAAAAAGGTAAGGGGAAAGAGATTCCCATTGCCTCAACCACATTCCTATTGTGAACATGAGATATGGACTACCATTTACCAAAATACAAAAAGATGTAGTCTGTGTACAATATTTTACCTAGTCTCTCCACTCCTCTACAAAGCCCATTTTTTATAAAATCCTTTGCAGAAAGGACTAGTCTACTCTATCATAAGTTTTATAAATATCTAATTTAATAAAAATACCTATGTACTTTTGCTTATACATTGTGTGTATCACCTCTTGGGCCATTACTATTTCATCTATAATTTTTCTACCTTCAACAGAACCACCTTGCTCACTTGAAATACGATTTGGTAAAAAAGGTTTTAAAATATCTACCATAAGCTTTGTTAATATCTTGTATACTACATTACATAGTGAAATAAGCCTATAGTTCTCAATTATCTCACTATGTGGACCCTTAGGAATTAAAGTGATAAAAGTACAATTCAAGGCTTTTAATATTTTCTTACTCTATCTGATTTCCTCCAGTGCCTCCACCACTACTTGACCCACAATTTCTTAAAATTTTTGATAAAATTCAATGGGAAATCCATCTGGTCCTGGGGTATTTCCTATTTATATTTTTGTATGATCTACGATGTTTCTTCCAAAGAAATTTCCTCCATTAATAATTTATTATGTTTAGGTTTGACTAATTGTAGAATTACCTCTAGTATATTCTCCTACCATGTTGCATTCAAAATTATTTTTCTACTAAAAACAGTATGGAAATGTTAATTTTCAATAGTTTTTATTTCACTTCTACTGGTTTTTACCTAACCCATCATATTTGTAAGACCTGTAATTCTATTATGTCATATTCTAGATATTGTTATCTTATAAAAGAAAGTTGTGTTTTGATCCCCCTCCTTTAACCATGTAACTTTAGCTCTTTACCTCTAATAGATCTCTTCTTGTTCCTCCAAAGCTTCCTCTCTCCTAATAATTTCTACCTCACATTTCAACAGATCTTCCATAATAGTTCTTTGTCTTATCTCCTAAGCAATATTCTTCTTCTAATCCTTTATTTTTTTCTTTTGGATTCTAGTGAGTTTCTTCTTGTGTTTACTCCACTCGTTTAGTTGGGTCCTCACATATTTTAGTTGTTTGTGGAGTTTGAATTGGGTTGTCCCAAATCTTGGTCTCCCTAATTTCCACCATTCCTTTATGTGCTCCTCCAACTCCTATCTTTCAACCACCATAGCTCAAATTTAAAAGTTCCTGCAACTTTATTATTATCTTCTTATATGGTAAGGCTTACTGTAAAATGATCTAAATAAAGTCTATCTATGACCCTTGCTTGATGCTTGGTATGCAGGAATAATTCCTCCTCCATGAAGAAATAATCCAAGCAATATTTGACTTTCTCCACTTTCTTTCTTCTATTTATCCAAGTCATGGAGGTATCCATAGTTGGAATATCTATTTGACATGTTATTGCTAAAAAAAAATTATCTTTTTCCTCCAACATGGCTTTGTCTCCTTATTATTCCTCTATTCTAAGATTTGCATTGAAGTATCCTCCCACAATCCATTGGTCATTTGGGTAGTTATCTCTAAAAATATGGATGGTTGTGCATTGATCCCTTTATAATCTAATTGATTGTGCTCCATAAAAATTAACTATAGTCTAGTTCTTCCTATTTTCCCTATTTTGTAACAGAATCATCAACACCCCTCTCATGGAGGTTCCCCTATTAATAAGAATAGTTGGGGATTCCACACTGTGGCAAATCCATCTAATTTCCCTTGTTCCAATTGAGTAAGGATCTCTCCTTTTTTCCATATCCTCCTACTTATTTTTTGTAACTCTTCTCCTTGCATTTTTGATTTCTTGTAACAAAATTATATCTGAACTCATATCCAAGATAATATTTTTGACTGCCTTTTGTCTAGGGTGGCTACCTAAAATTCTCACATTCTAATTAATTAAAATCATTAAGAATATGGAGAGAAAAAATTAGCCATTGATTTTACATATCCATTTTGGATCAAATTTCTTCCTTGTTCCTCCATCGTTTCCTTGTTTAACTTTCTGTCTACAAATTGGTTCAATTTTTGTTTCTTCTCTACTTGATGAATCCCTAAAGTAGGTTTATATTTATTATTATTTCTTTATTTCATATTTATTTTCTAAGTTAAGAATATCTCCTACACTAAGTCCCCTTCTATGGTCTCCCTTGTAGGTTGAATCTCCTCATCCATGAGAGAGGTTGTGTGTAGTTCTACTCCTTGCTTTTTCCCTAATAGTAGACTAGAGTATTGTTTTTGATCCACCGGTGTAACTTGCTGAGTATCCTCCTCTAATACTTCCATTTGGAAATCCCCTTTCGTTTCCAATATTCCTAGTTGTTTGAATATCTCATATCTATTATTTGTTCTTCCTCCTTTTTCTCCTTATCTCTGGTTACTATGTTGATTTCTTTTGTTTGACCTTATAATTAATTTTTGGAAGCCCTTAGAGTATTTTGGGCCCTTCCATTCCTTATGATTTACATTTTCTGAAGAGATTGGCCCACCATTTTAATATTTTCTTTTATCCCCTCTTGTTCGAATTAATGATCTATAATTGTTGGACACATTCTAGCTAGATATCCATGAGCGTGGTACACCAATATCTAAATGGAATAGCTTTGTAATCATATTTTTAATGCTAGAAAAAAATCATTATTTTTAGGTCTCTCTTTTGGAAGAGGTTTACTAAGATCCATTTCTACGCAAACCCAAGCAAACATTATCGATCCTCTTAAAATTATTTCTTTTGATCTACATTGATAATGTCCAAGTAAGTTTTCTAATGCCTCAAGTATCTCCTCTTTCCAAATTCAATGATAAGGGTAAATAATCTTACCCATATTGGTATTGCATTTGGTTCCACCCTTGGATTGAATCCCATATTCCATGGTTGTAGGAATAGTCCTGTTGGCCCGTGATGATATGACCCTCCCTCAAATACTTTTTATCGGTCTACCATTGATGTGAACTCTACAAAAAATACCCATTTGGGAGAGTTAGAATTTTATATTCTCCTTCTAGATGTCATTGTTTCCTTATCCATATGTGGAGAAAGTGCATGGATAGTCTGAAACCCATAAATTTACCTATCAATTTTTTTTTATCTTATAAACTATATCCTCAGCTATCCAGTCCTCTACTATTTCTAATATTGGTATTTATTTTGCTTGTGGTAAACATTCGTTCATCCTTCCAAGCAAAGAATCCTCTTTTTATAGCTTTTCCATGGCATTTATGATTGTCCTTGCTTGTGTTTGATAATCATTGAAGCTATCATAAAATTCACATAGATTATCCTAGTATGAGATTCCTTGATTTGGAGGAAGTAGTACCGAAGTACCTATGTCCCTCATTCTTAGTGATGATCCTTACTATTGAAAGACCCTCCAAAAGGATTTTTCCTCTATGATGGTATTTTTTGCACAAAAATGTTCTCCAGGCCTCTACCCTAGCCTTTGAAACCCTAGTTTGATTCCTTAGACCTCTAGTATTCCTCTTGTTACTTGTGCTCCAATAATTCAAAATGCTATTGTAATGTCTTAGATATCTGATATTCTTCCTCTGAAATCCTAATTCCATGTTATATCAATTATGAACCTGTAGAAGTTGATATAATTATAGCTTCATCTCAACATAGAAATACTCTAAAATGTATCACCAGTACAAAAAATATGCTAAAGTTTATGTACCTCCTAATCTCACTTCCACATGATCATATACTCATAATTATACTTATCAAGAAGTAAATCTAGACTTCATGGATTTAGTGATGGAAAACTCAAAAGTAACATTAGTGAAGGCTACACTTAGTTTAACACAAGATAAGATGATTATGGATGCAAAATATAAATCTCTATTGAAGAACAACACGTGATAAATTGTTGATTTATCAAAAGGAAAGAGGCCCATAGGGTGGAAGTGGATCATTAAAATTAATTACAAGGCATATGGATCAATTGAAAAGTACAAGGTATGGTTTTTGCATAGGGCTATGCAAAAAGAGATGGAATTGATTATGAAGAGGTATGTGTATCTATAGCAATGATTAAAACCATCTATGTACTTTATGCACTAACAATAGAATTCTATTAGAAAATTTAGTAGATGAATGTCAAGAGTGCCTTCCTTAATGGTGATCTTGATGAAGAGGTATACATGAAAAAACCTAAGGTATTTGTTGTCAATGAGAAACATCAAAAGGGTTGTACACTAAAAATCATATTTTATGGGTTGAATAAGGCTCCTAGAACCTACTACATAAAAATTAATGATCACCTAATATAGCATGGTTTTACCAAAAGTCTCTTTGATACAAATATCTATAGTAAAAAGTTGGATCTAAGAGAGTGATACTTTTGCTTTATGTTGATGATTTGGTCATCATTGGCAACTTAAATGACCTGGTAAATGGTGTGAAGAATGACTTAAAAAAAATATTTGACATGATAGATCTAGGAATTCTGCATTATTATCTTGGCTTGGAAATATGAAAAAAATTACATTGTGGTTTCACAAAGGAAAATGCTACGACACTATTGTAAAAATAGTAGATGATAGATTGTAAACCTAAGGTAAAACCAATGGATCAATAATTATAATTGTCCTGATATGAAAATCACCTCAAATATCTAGTACTTTTTATTGTTAATTGATTGAGAGTCTCATATACCTAACAAATACTAGGTTTGATATCAACTTTGTTATGAGTTATCTTTCGAGGTTCATGCAAGAACCTAAGGTGAGTTATTGGAAAGTAACAAAGAGGATATTGTATTATGTCCATGGTACAATGGAATATGGCCTAGAGTATAAGAAGAATGATAAATTATTTCTACATAGATATACAAACTCAAATTATGTTGGATCTATAGATGATAGGTCAACATCTAGATATTTATTTCATCTAGGATCTGGACCTATATCGTGGCACAATAAGAAACAATAGGTAGTGGCTTTGTTATACACAAAGGAAAATATCATGTTGCACTAGGCTCTATGTGCAAAGTAATATGGTTACATCACATACTATCATATATGTGCAAAGGAATATGGTTACATCACATACTATCATATATGGGTGTATATAAAAATCTATCGACAACATTAAATTGTAACAATCAAGATGTTCTAAAATTGGTCAAAAATCTAGTCTTTCATGAAATAACAATACACACAAAGTTCTGTCATTTTATTTGAGAACAAAACCACTAGATTCATCTCCACTACATTTCCACCAAAGAACAACTTACAGATATTTTTTACAAAGACAATTACACATATCAAATTTAAATTATTTCACCTTTCTTTATATACTAATTTATATAATAAATAAGAATATTAAATAATTATTGCATTATTATAATAAGTTATCAACATATAACCTAATCTGTTACAACCATTTTGATCTTAATCTATTAAAATTATTAATAATATGCTATATTTAAAAATAGAATATTACAATAATAATGAAAAGCTTGCTTCTCTTAAATACGACATCAAAATTCCTAAATTCATATTAGATTTCCTTACTTGCGCATGTCCTATGCTCTTAAATTTTCCGAGGTAATCATGATTGATTACAAGCACTTGAAAAGTTGGACACTTTTTCCATACACCCCTTCTTGGCCTTCGCTGGGTTTGTTACATATATATAACACCTGGGAAGTTTATGTACATAGATAATGCTTTCTTATTGTTGTGAATAAATTTAGTTATGTGGTTAACTATGACAACCCTTTCATCACAATGTGGAGTTTTAATTCAGCCAATGAGTTCTTCCTTTAAGCTCGTTTCTCTCATTTCATTAAAATTAGTTTGTAAGCCAATATCTTTATCTTTTTATCTCTGAAGGTTCATAAAGATGTTTTAAAAATTAGCGTTCTCAAGTCTATAAATTAATTTAAATTTACATATTTAAAAAATATATATTACTTTTTTTAGTAAAAAATTATATTAATAAGACGAGAATCCAATTACATGTTTGTAGCTTTTAATAAACTTTAAAATCAAAATAAAACTCAAATTAACATCTTCAAAAATAATAATTTTTTTATCAGTTATACTTTTCATATTTATCTTTATAATATATATATTTTTTAATTATTAGTTATTGCTAGTTTACAATACACTAAATACTGGTTATGATTTTGGTAACTTTGGTTTATCTCTGTTTCTTAACAGCTGTAACCATTTTCATAGCTTTTTTGAGGTTATGACAGTCAAGTTCATTTAGCTCCTGAGAGGGGCCTTCATGCAATGCTAGGATCCTTTGTTCCCACACAACTTCCATATCCTTCATTATCCTTTGATATGATTCAATGTGCAAGGTGCGGCATCGAATGGAAGCAAGGTAAAGCCTTCCTATAATTTGTTTACCTGTATTTCTATTTTGTAATTCCTTTTTGTTTCCTCCGTTTTCAAAAGAAAAAATATGGACTACACTTGTATAATTACAAATTGTATTCTATTTGGTTGGGAATGTCACAATCAAAATTATTCATATAGTAATTAGTCGAGTAGACATATGAATTTGTTTTTGCTTTAATATTGACATCCTCGCCAAAGTTTGTTTCAAATTTTTTTGGGGGGTAAAATAAACATTTCACACTGCTATTGATGCATTTATTGGCTTTCTCACTTAAAATGGACGGTGCTATTTTTAATTGAAGTTGACAGGATTCTAAACCTGGTGGGTATTTTATTTGGACTCCGCCAGTCACCAATTTACAGGGAGCTATGCCAAAAAGCTGAAAGTCAGAAGAAATGAAAATTTATTCAAAAGCTCACCAAGAGGCCAACGCTGGGTTCTGTTGTCTCAGCATGAGGAAACAATTCTCTGACAGAAAACAAGTAACAAAGATAGACATTTCCACAGCTTGGATTTTTCTTGATACGGTTACTTCGATAACGAAAAAAAAAAACAAGCAAGCATGCATATGTACATAATTTCAAGCACTTTCCAAATTTCTGGCCTTTTGAGTTAGATATCTTCAAATTATTCCTTATCTTGGATCTAGGTTATGGTGAGTGGAGAATTTCCTTTGCTTTAATGCATTCGTTCTACCAAATTTTCTTCTCCATCTTGGTTTTTATTACTTGTACTGTGTTAAAAGTCGCGCCGTTACGAGAATTATATCGCATAGAAACAAGAATCGAGACGTGGACACTTTCTGTATCACTCCTCTGTCTGCCAGGTTTCTTTTTTTTTTTCCTGATGTCCCACTTTCCGATTTACTGGAAATTTTATGTTCACCAAACACGAGATGTAAGGGCTCATAAAATCTTGCCACGTCTTTACGAGCATATCAATGAAATCCAGCGTATCAACTTTTGCAAAAAAGAATGATAACCTCTACAATACCGAAGAGACACCACACTCGAATTTACAATTCGTTGCTCTCAAATTTCGAGTTTAGCATCACGCACTCGCTTTAAGTAATACGTGTGTCCTATTTTTTTTGTCCAGATTAATCTCTCCATTGAGACAGTTTACGTTATAAATACTGGTTTCTCTTCATTCCATGGTATTACCAGTGCTCTCGATTGTTCATAGTAACATCTTGATCTCTTTTTGATTTGAGAAGTTTGTGTGAAAATGACAGGGGAGAAGAGCAGTTGTGAAGAGGTTGATAACAGACGAAGGCCCCTCCCACGTAGAGGGCAGGTGAAAGCTGCGATTGCTGCTGCTCTTCTCACCTCTGTCACTTCCGTCGCCTCAGACTTGAAGTTTACTGTGAAAAAATATCTGTCACGCAGGTCATTTTCATCAAGATCAGATTGTTCGTCTTGTAGTTGTGAGAGTGAAGGCGCCCTCACCGGCCATCGTGGTTTGGGATAGTGAACAGGAGATTGGGGATCTCCCGTTTTGAAGCTTAAAATGTAACGAACTGGTTATAGTTGTTTGTCATTGTACATGGAACCCAACTTGTACAGGAAAGGGCTTTTGGTCATGCAAAAGTGGATATTCGCTTACGGAAAGAGAAGGTCAACATTGCATTTGATGTGTAAAGTTATTTCATATTTTTCGGTTGCGTTGCAGCAATAGCATATTTTGAATCTAAAAATCGATATTGAGTCTTTTTGAGAAAAAGATCTATCTCAACCAACGTAGAATTATCTATTTAGACTTATTTGGCTTTTCCAAACGTATTTCACCCTAAAAGATTTTTTATTTCACAGTAAACTATTTTTATTCACATACGGAAAATCAGAACTATGAAAAAGTGAATAGGATGCTACTTGTAATAAGAAATAACAAAGATAATAAATTTAATATGAAAATGTATGGTATATTACAGAGTCTGGCCATAATGCTTGTAAAGGTTGTTTTCAATTTAATGGGCATAGAAATCTTTAACCTTTACAGATAAGCAGAGGTGCCCATCGAATTTTACGTCACATCATCGTTTAATCATCCTATTACTATTATTTTTATGTTTAATATATCACTCTCTTTTTTAAAAAACTATGCCACTTTCATTATGTACACAAAATATTATATTGTTTATATTTCTAACAAGTTAATTAAAGCATATTCAACTTTGTCTTTTTATCATAGGTATTCTTCATTTACCCTTCTATCAAAGATATTCTTCATCTTCCTCAAACTGGTAAGTTTCTACAATCAACTCCTTTTATATTAATGCCTTCAAAAATTTACATTCTATCAATATAAAAGTCATCACTACTCCTTTTATATTAATGCTTTCAAAAATTTACATAATGAAATTCAACACTGCAAATGGTTAAAATATTTATTACCCATCTTCTATATACAAAAATATCTTGTCTATAAGAACATCACAATTTCTAAATACCATTTTTTAGGGTTCTTATTCATTCCAGATATTATTTTCATTGTTATTTTATTTATTTTATTTGTGGGTTTAGCCCCACTTCTTGTTAACACTTGTGTTATTTGCTTTTGTTTTTCCATATCAATATTCCTTTATGTTTTTTTCTCTTTGTTTTTGTTTTTTGGGTCTTTCTCTTTTTTTTTTCATGCTACTCATTGTAAGACTTATCATCTTTAGGTTTACCTTTTTCTAAAGGATCTAAAGTGTAAGGAATAACCTCAAAAGCACAATCTTCTTTATGTTGCCCTAGAAACCCTAAAGTGCAAGGATGCTCTTTTGTAGCAATTACCTTCTTATTATGCCTTAAAAATTCTAAATTGTTATGGATTTCCTCAAACCTCATTTTTATATTATTTTGCTTTTTGAAACTTTAAACTGCAAGGGATAACATCTTTACTACTTTCACCTTTATTACCTAAACAAGATTCTATACTACTTGAGGAAAATGAAGATGATTTACCTAGAAAAAAATTAACCTCTTTTGTTGTCTTTGTTTTAGGTTTTATCTCAACTTCTTTTGTATATTTAGTTCCTTCTAAACTTACCAAATGATATTGTAGATAGGCTTTATTTACCTCTTCTTTTGGAGTAGAATATTCTTGATCTGATCAAGCTTCTATTATTGTATGATTTCTATTATAATTTCACAATAATAGATATGTAAAGCATTACACAAAATATAAAGAGAAGAGTGAAACTGATTGATTTTACCAAGGATCAACTTTGTATAAATAGCAAAGTTGATCATTGAGAGCCATTGGATTACAACAACTCATCAGAAATGATGAAGACACCATTGAGAGTTGTCATGACACATGGTGCAGTAGAAACTCAAGTGTATCTATCCTAGTAGAATTTAAGAGAATATTCTCTTATTCTAACACCCCCCTTAAGTGATACTAGGGGATATTCATACAAATGAGTCCCGACAATAA
The DNA here is from genome assembly GCA_028583015.1 of Wollemia nobilis. Lineage (NCBI taxonomy): Eukaryota > Viridiplantae > Streptophyta > Pinopsida > Araucariales > Araucariaceae > Wollemia > Wollemia nobilis. The sequence goes on along the minus strand of JAQPPZ010017191.1, from coordinate 179,007 downwards.
TTCCTGATGAGGTACTCATGTACAAAGACTTATTTTTGAAGAGATGGGAAAAACCAATGGGAAAAACCACCAATAAAAAGGAAGAAAGAGGCTTGTCTTCGTATGGTGATTTTTGTCCTCTTAATACAATAAATAGTTGGTGAAAAAACCCCTATGGGGAAAAACCACCTATGAGAAGAAGAGAGGCTTGTATTTGTATGGAAAATATTATCCTCTTTATACAAAAATAAATATGAGTCTCGTCAACTTGGCCTGATTAGGTACTCATATACAATATATAGTTGGTGAAAAAATCCCTATGAGGAAAAACCAACTATTAGAAGAAGAGAGGTTTGTATTTGTATGGCAAAGATTGTCCTCAAAACCAATCAATGCAGTTGTATTACTCCAAGATGATCTCACAACTGAAGGTAACATGGAGAAGGAAAATATTTGGTGAAGATATCTACAATTTATTTCTCAGTTGGAATATATTCCAAGTATATATCCCCATTCTAAATATGTTGTCGTATGAAGTGCATGTGTATATCAATGTGCTTGGTGCGCTAATGCTCAATTGGATTGCATGAATATGAATTATGCTTTTATTGTCACACCAAAGAGTTATGGTATTTTCATGGGAGAAACCAAATTCTCTTAGAATTTGTTGAATCCAAAGAGCTTCCTGACTAGCCAAAACTACTGCCTTGTATTTTTCCTGTATAGAAGATAAGGCTACTGCTTTTTGTTTCTTGCATAACCAGGCTATTGGTGAAGAACCAAGGCAAAAGATATAGCTTGAGGTTGAACATATATCTTCTACTTAACCTACCCAATCTGAATTTGTGTAGTCAATGATATCCATGGATTTTACCTTATAGAAGAGCCCAAAGTTCATAGTGCCTTGCAAGTAATGGAGGATTCTTTTTTTTGCTTGCCAATTACTGAAATGAGGTTGATGAGAGAATTTGGATATGATGCCAATAACATATGAGATATATAGGTGAGTATGAGTAAGGTATAACAGACTTCCTACAAGCTAATGGTATAGATTTGCATCACATAGAGGGGATGAGCAAGAAGTACTAATATTAATTCTAGATTGAAAGGGGGTAGGAGAAGGTTTGCAATCTATCATTTTAAATATTTGAAGAAGATCTAGAGTGTACTTTTGTTGACACAATGAAATTCTTGCATCTGTTTGACTTATTTGGATTCCAAGGAAATAATGAGCTTTACCTAGATCAACCATTTCAATTTTTTTAGAGAGGGAGTCTTTTATAGTTTGAATGTGAGTTAAGTTACTACCAGTGAGAAGAATATCATCAACATATAGAACAAGAATGGTGATATTGCCTTCATTTCTCCAAGTGTATACTTATTATTAGACTCACAATGAGAAAAACCTGTGGAAAGAAGGAAGGAGTCCATATTTTCATACCAAACTCTAGGGGCTTTTTTGGCGCCATAGAGATACTTTTTCAGCCTACAAACAAGAGAGGAGTCTTGAGTGGAACCAACAGGTTGTTCCATGAATATTTCTTCTTTTATTCCCCATGTAAGAATGCATTTTTTACATCCATTTGATAGACATGCCACTTATGGGAAGCATCCAGAGCAAGAACCAGTCTAACATAATCCATTTTAGCAACTAGAGCAAAGGTTTTAGCATAATGAATACCTTCAATTTGAGAAAAACTTTTGGCTACTAGACGAGCTTTGTGTTTTTCTATTTCTCCATTAGGGCCATATTTTGTTTTGAAGATCCATTTTCAATGAACTAACTTCCTTCCTTTAGGCAAGCGAACTAAATCCCAAGTTTTGTTTTTTATTAAGGAAGAAAACTTGTTTTCCATGTTATCATCCCATTCTTAAATACATGAGTCTTATTTGAAGGATTGAGGATTAGAAGAATAAACTGACAGACAAGACCAATGCCTATGGGGTTGGATGATCTGTTTGATGGAATATTTTAGATGTAAGGGTTAGCTTCTTTAACAATGGAGTGGGCCCATTTTGGCATAGTGGAAGGAGTGGAAAAAGTTGAAAGACATTGATTTGGGGTTACAGGTTCCTCATCTTGATTATCAATAACCAAGTTAACTTCAAGAGTTGGCTCTTCATAATATTGAGGTTCTACTATAAGAGAAGGCTCAATGGAGGAAGAGGGGGTTTGAGGATCTTTTTGAGGGAATGTTTCATCAAATTGGACATTCCTATGAAAGAATACCTCATGAGTTGAGGGATCAAGAAGCCTGTAAGCTTTCAATTCTTCACAATAACAAAAAAATATGAGCTTTTTGCTTTTATGATCTAAAACCTTCCTTTTATTCTTTGGGATGTGATCCCAAGCAGTACACCCAAAAATATTGAAGTAGGAAACATATGGTTTTGAGCCAGACCATACTTCTTCAGGAGTTAAATGGTCAAGATATTTATGAGGTGTGTGATTTTAAATATAATTGGCACAGTTAATAGCTTCTACCCAAAAAACTTTTGGAAGATCTCTTGAATGGAGCACAAAATTTGTCATTTCTTTCAATGTCCAATTTTTCCTTTCTGCAATGCCATTTTATTGAAGATTATGGGTGATAGAATGTTGATGAATGATGCCATGACTTGATAGAAATATGGATAACCCATTACTACAATATTCCTCCCCATTATCTGTGCAAATTTTCTTGATATTGCGAGAGGTCTTATTTTCAACTAAGGCCTTAAAAAATTTAAAGTGGGATAGAACATCACTTTTAGATTTTAGGAAGTAGACCCATGATATTCTAGAAAATTCATCAATAAAGGTTAGAGCATACTTGGCTCCTTTTAAATAAGGTTCTAGAAAATACATTATGTCACTATGGATTAATTCTAGAGGTGATGAGGCTTTCAGAGAACTACTTGGGTGGAAATAATCTTGATGTTGCTTCCCAAGGTCACATCTAGGACAAACTCCATCAATAGAAGAGACTTGGGGTAAACTTGTTACCATATCATGGGTGCTCAAATCCTTTAGATAGTTCTAACTAAGGTGACCAAACATTTCATGCCAAATTTTGCTTTCAAGATCTCCATGAGCCACAAAATAGGAGGTCCCTTCTAGATCTTGGAATCCTTTGAAGTGGAATAGGTGAGAGTTGTGATCAATGTTCCCTTTGGCTATAAGCAAATGGGGATATTGAAAGTCTCTTATCTCAACTCCTTTTGGAGAGAAGAGAACTATTTTCCCATTTCTAGAAGTACAAACATGATAGACAGAGAGGAAATTAGTGGCAATGTTTGAAACATAGATAACATTATTTATAGAGCCACAATCAATTGTTATGTCCCCCTTTTCTTTGACAGAGATAAAGGAAGATTCACCTACTTCTATGTTGCCAGTAAATCTTGAGGAGATAGAAGAGAATGACTTATCTGAAGTAGTCATGTGATGAGTAGCTCCAAAATATAGGACCCAGTAATTAGAGGAAGAATTGGAGGATTTTCATTGAACATTTAGGGCTTTTCTTGTTTGCTTTTTATTGTATATATTTTGATCCTTCATAGCTACCTCTAGTTGTTGTAATATTTTCCAGCAATTTTTTGTAGAGTGACCATTATTTTTGTAGTGAATACAAGTTATGGGATTTTTTTCCTTCTTTTTGAACTTATATTTGGAAGAAGTGGAGGCTACCAAGGCTTTTAAGGAAGAGGAAGAAGAAGAGATTTCATATCTAGCAAGTTTTGTTTCTTCCCTAGTTAATATGTCAGAAAACTCTTCTAAAGAGGGCATTTTAAAGGTTGTACCAAGAGCATATTTGGTAGATATAAATGTGGTAGAAAATATTTGAAAGACACCATTTAGTTTAGAAAGGATTAGATAAATGCATTCTTCTTCAGTATTAGTCTTCCCACTGCCATTGTATTGAGTGAGGACTTCTTTGAACTTGATGAGGAAGTCAACAATACTGCTAAAATCTTAAGGAGACAAATATGTTAGTTCTGCTTCTAGTTGCATTGATCTCATTTGGTCTACTTTCCAAAACAAGGTATTTAGTTTATCCCAACATTCATGAGGATTTTTACAATCTGTAATGTTAAACCATAAAATTTCATAAACATTAGAGCTAATAATACCCACTATTTCATGCATCTTTCCTTTATGAACAAAAATTTCATATTCTTTCTCAAATTCTGATTGTTTTTCTTCTAGTAAATGAGTAAGACCTTTTTGAGAGATAAGATTTAAAATTTTAGGTTTCCAAGTGTGAAATTTATGAGGGGTGAGAGGTTCAATTGAATTCATCATTTTTATAAAAAATAAAAGTTGAGGTTTTAACCAATATATCCCCCCTTAGAACTTCAACTTTTTAAAGTAATTGACTTAGGAAAAATGAAGCTTTTCAATATATTTATCCTTAAAATACCTGCTCTAAATAGAGGGAAAATATAAGTATTTTAGTTTTATATATATATATATATATATATATATATATATATATATATATATATATATATATATATATATATATATATATATATATATATATATTTGTTTGCTTTTAAAATGCCAAAGCCTCTCTTTATTCTTCTTGATAACTTCCCTTACTTGAAGGAAACTATTAAGTATAGAGAAGAAAATTCAAGGTTGTCTGGCTTGGAATGTAGTGTTATCAATCATATTTATATTGGAAAATCCCAATACTCGCCCTTACAAGATGGAAACTATAAGTAAGAGAGATATCATTTATAAAAATGGTTGATCTGGAAAAATATATGCCAGGCCTTTATACCAATTGCCTCTAAAAACCACCCTTACATGAGGGAAACTATAGGTGTATAGAGGTAAGGATACATGGAACTTCCACTAAAATCTAATAGTGGACTTCTTCATTGGAAAATGGAGTACAATTTTTTTTATCCCAATTGCCTCTGTATTGATTTAGAGGAGATCAAGAAAAACAAGATGAACCCAAATTCAACTAGGAACCTAAGAAGGAGGCAGAAGAGAAATGGATATTTCTAAAGATTTTCATAGAGTACACAGTAGGAGATGTAGAAATTGATGCACAATAGACACACCCAAAGAATGTAGATAAAGCAGTAAGTGAGCCAGAGAATATCAAATATGAAGGACCTCAGATAGTGGAAATCAATATAAAAATGTAAAATAAACCTAGGATGATTCATTGTGACGATGATTGAAACTCTGTATTGAAACTGACAGCTTTTAAGATATTCTTGGAATATAAGGATGTATTTGCATGGTCATAGAAGGATTTGAATGGAGTACGACCTAATTTATGTGTTTGCAATATTACACTAATTCCTAGAGCACAACCTTGTAAGGAGAAGACCATATAGAATGAATCCAAAATATGCTACATTGGTGAACACATAGATAGAAAAGATGTTGGAGGCATGAATCATCTTCAAGGTTATGACCAGTGAGTGGGTATCACCTATAGTAGTCACCTTGAAGAATGAAGTGGAAAAAATCATAATATGTGTGGACTTTAGGAGTCTAAATGTAGTAAATATAAAGGACTCCTTCCCTAGTCCCTTCACAAATTCTATCCTAGAAGAAGTCGCGGGACATGAGATATATTCATTTTTTTATTGCTTTTTGGGTTACAATAAAATCAGTATAGCCAAGGAGGATAAGCTGAAGACCATATTTATTTTGGAGAATGGCATTTATGCATACAATCAAATGCCATTCGAGGATCTGTAATTCCTCAACTACATTTCAACGCATCATATTGTATATATTTGACCAGTTGGAAATAGGAAACTTCAAAGCATTCTTGGATGATTGGTCCATTTATGGGAAGATCAAGGAGCATCTTCCTGCCCTCAGTGAATGCATGATTAGATATAAAAATGCACATATATCATTAAACCCTGGGAAGTGCTACCTAATGGTACCATATGGAAAAGTTTTAGGACATATAGTGTGCAGTGAAGGATTAAAAACAAACCCTGATAAGATCTATGTGATATGGCACATGGAAGAACCATACGATGTGAGTTCACTTAAACCCTTCCTAGGATCGACGAGATATTATCGAACGTTTATCAGGAACTATGCATACGTATCCTATCCATTGGATTCCTTGATGAAGAAGAATATTCCTTTTATATGGACATAGAAGCACTAAGGAGCCTTTGAAGAGTTAAAGGCCAAGCTTATGAGTAGCCCGATTCTAGTGTTCTCAAATTGGGATAAATAATTCCATGTCCATATTTATGCTTCAAATTTTACAATCATATGTACCTTGGTACAACAAGGATAGTTCAAGTTGGGTCAATCTGTTTTCTTTGCTTGTCACCTATTGTCAAGGCCGGAGAGAAATTATAGTACAATAGAGAGAGAAGATCTAGAAATGGCATATGCAATCTAGAAGTTTATGTATTATCTACTGGTGAACCCCTTTGCTTTCTATGTAGATCATCAAACCCTATTGTACTTGATAAATAAACCAATGATACAAGGATGGATTAGTAGGTGGCTTGTCACCCTATAGGAGTTCGTATTTCGAGTAGTAGTGAGACCTGGTAAGAAGCATATCATTGTAGACTAGTTGTCTTAGATACAATTAGGAGAACCTACAGGAACAAGAGTTCCAGATGAATTCCTTGATGCATGGTTATTCACCATCAATGTTTTTTTGTCATGGTATAAGTTGATTGGCTAGTACCTTTCCAAAGGAGAGTTGCCACAAGATATGATGACAACCGAGAAAAAAAAGTTGATTATGAAGTCATCACCCTTCCAATTGATAGCAGGATTGCTAGACATTATGGGAAGCGATGGTATCTTACAAATATGTGTGATGGAAGAAGTTAAAGTAGCATTGAAATAAGCTCACGAAGGCTTAGCAAGAGGGCACATGGGACCAAATGCGACAACTAGAAAAATATTACTAGTAGGATTATGGTGGTCCACATTGTATAATGATGCAAAAGAGTATGTGAAAGCATGCAATACTTGTCAAAGGGCAAGAAATCTAGTAAAGAGGGACTTTATGCCTTTGCACCCATCACAACCCCAAGAACTATTTGAAATGTGGGGATTGGACTTTGTCGAACCATTGCAGACATCTCATAGAAGTAAGTGTAGATACATTGTAGTAGCAATGAAATACTTAATAAAATGTCTTGAAGCGAGAGCATTACTTGATAACTCAACTAAAAGTACAATGAGATTCTTGTACGATCAAGTAATCTCATGATTTGGTCTTTTTCTATAGATCACAAGTGACCGAGGAGGACACTTTGTCAATAAAATAATCAAAATGCTAATAACAAAGTTCAATATTTTGCACTCATTGTATAGTCTGTACTATCCCAGGTGAAACCAACAAAAAAAGCCTTGGTATCTACTCTATATATAATCTTTCAAATAGAGGGATTAGATTGGAAGGAAAAGCTACCATCTATTTTGTGGGTATATAGAAATTTTTTTAAAGCAACAACAGAGTATACACCTTTCTAGTTGATGTATGGATAGGAGGCAATGGTTCTAGTTGAATTCTTGATACCAAGTTTGAGAGTCACGATAGAGCATCGCTTGGATGATCAAGAAATTTTGGAAGAGCGACTGAAAACACTAATCAAGTTAGATGAAAGAAGAGTCATGGCACAATGGGCAATTGAGGTAGCTCAAAAAATAAGGAAGTCGTGGCATGACAAACATTTGAGGAAGTTAAAACTTAGTCTAGGCGACTTAGTCTTTACAAATTCAATGGTAAGGGTAAATAATCTTACCCATATTGGTACTGTAGTTGGTTCCACCCTTGGATTGAATCTCATCTTCCATGGTTGTAGGAATAGTCATGTTGTACCGTGATGATATGGCCCTCCCTCAAATACATTTTATTGATCTACCATTGATGTGAACTCTACAAAAATACCCATTTGGGAGAGTTAGAATTTTATATTCTCCTTATAGATGCCATTGTTTCCTTATCCATGTGTGGAGAAAGTGCACGAATAGTCTAAAACCCATAAATTTACCTATCAGATTTTGTTTTGTCTTATAAACTATATCCTCAGCTATCCAAACCTTTGCTATTTCTAATATTGGTATTTCTTTTGCTTGTGGTAAATATTCATTCATCCTTCCAAGCAAAGAATCCTCCTTTTATAGCTTTCCCATGGTATTTATGATTGTCCTTGCTTGTGTTTTACAATCATTGAAGCTATCATGGATTCCACATAGCTTATCCCGGTATGAGATTCCTTGATTTGGAGGAACTAGTACCGAAGTACCTATGTCCCTCATTCTTGGTCATGATCCTTACTATTAAAAGACCCTACAAAAGGATTTATCCTCTCTTATGGTATTTTTTGCACAAATATGTTCTTCAGGCCTCTACCCTAGCCTTTGAAACCCTAGTTTGATTCCTTAGAACTCTAATATTCCTCCTGTTACTTGTGCTCCAATCATTCAAAATGTTATTGTAATGTCACAGATCTCTGATATTCTTCCTCTGAAACCCTAATTCCCCTTTATATAAATTATGAACCTGTAGAAGTTGATATACTTATAGCTTCATCTCAACATAGAAAGACTCTAAAATGTATCACTAGCACAAAAAAGATACTAAAGTTGATGTACCTCCTAATCTCACTTCCACATGATCATAAACTCACAATTATACTTATCAAGAAGTAAATCTAGGCTTCATGGCTTTAGTGATGAAAAACTCAAAAGTAACATTAGTGAAGGATACACTTAGTTTAACACAAGATAATATGACTATGGATGCAAAATATAAATCTCTATTAAAGAACATCACATGAGAAATTATTGATATATCAAAAGGAAAGAAGCCCATAGGGTGAAAGTGGATCATTAAAATCAATTACAAGGCATGTGGATCCATTGAAAAGTATAATGTAAGGTTTTTTGCATAGGGTCATGCACAAAGAGATGGAATTGATTATGAAGAAGTATTTGTATCTATAGCAAATATTAAAACCATCTATGTACTCTATGCACTAACAACATAAATCTATTAGAAACTTTAGCAAATGAATGTCAAGAGTGTCTTCCTAAATGATGATCTTTATGAAGAGGTATACATGAAAAAGCCTAAGGGATTTGTTGGCAATGGGAAACATAAAAAGTGTTGTACACTAAAAATCACATTTTATGGGTTGAAGCAGGCTAATAGAACCTAGTACATCAAAATTAATGATCACCTATTACAACATGGTTTTACCAAAATTCTCTTTGATACAAATATCTATGGTAAAAAGTTGGATCTAAGATAGTGATACTTGTGATTTATGTTGATAATTTGGTCATCATTGGAAACTTAAATAATCTAGTAAATGGTGTGAATAATGACTTAAAAAATTCATTTGACATGATAGATCTAGGAATTTTGCATTATTATCTTGGCTTGGAAATATGAGAAAAAATTACATTGTGGTTTCACAATAGAAAATGCTAAGACACTATTGGAAATATAGTAGACGATATACTATAAACCTAAGGTAAAACCAATGGATCAATGATTATAATTATCCTAATATGAAAAATCACCTCAAATATCTAGTACTTTTTATTGCCAATTGATTGGGAGTCTAATATACCTAAAAAATACTAGGTCTGATATCGACATTATTGTGAGTTATCTTTTGTGGTTCATACAAGAACGTAAGGTGAGTTAGTAGAAAGTAACAAGGAGGATATTGTCTTATGTCCATGGTACATTGGAATATGGACTAGAGTATAAGAATAATGATAAATTCTTTATACATAGATACACAGAATCAAATTATGTTGGATCTATAGATGATAGGTCAATATCTAGATATATATTTCATCTAGGATCTGGACCTATCTCGTGGCACAACAAGAAACAATAGGTAGTGGCTTTATCATCCACAAAGGAAAATATCATGCTGCACTAGGCTCTATGTGGAAAGGAATATGGTTAGATCACATATATGTGCAAAGGAATATAGTTACATCACATACTATCAGTGTACAGAAAAATCTATGGACAACATTAAATTGTAACAATCAAGATGTTCTAAAATTGGTCAAAAATCTAGTCTTTTATGAAAGAACAATGCATACAAAGTTCTATGTCATTTTATTTGAGAACAAAACCACTACATTCCCATCAAATAACAACTTGCAGAATTTTTTTACAAAAACAATTACACATATCAAATTTAACTTATTTCACCCCTTTTTGTATACCAATTTATATAATAAAGAAGGATATTAAATAATTATTAATTTACTAGAATAAGTTATCAACATATAACCTATTCTATTACAACCATTTTGATCTTGATCTATTACAATTATTAATAATATGTTATATTTAAAAATAAAATATTGAAATAATAATGAGAAGCTTGCTTCTCTTAAATACAACCTCAAAATTCCTAAATTCATATTAGATTTCATTACTTGCGCATGTCTGTTTATCTCTGTTTTTGCAATGATTTTGGTAACTTAGGGTTTATCTCTGTTTCTTAACAGCTGTAACCATTTTCATAGCTTTTTTGAGGTTATGACAGTCAAGTTCATTTAGCTCTTGAGAGGGGCCTTCCTGCAATGTTGGGATCTTTTGTTTCTAGACAACTTCCATATCCTTCATTATCCTTTGATATGGTTCATTGTGCAAGGTGCAGCATCGAATGGAAGCAAGGTAATGCCTTCCTATAGTTTGTTCACCTGTATTTCTATTTTGTAATTCCTTTTTGTTTCCTCTGTTTTCAAAAGAATAAATATGGACTATACTTGTATAATTACAAATTGTATTCTATTTGGTTGGGAATGTCACAATCAAAATTATTCATATAGTAATAAGTCGAGTAGACATGAATTTGTTTTTGCTTTAATATTGACATCCTCGCCAAAGTTTGTTTTAAATTTTTTTGGGGGGTAAAATAAACATTTCACACTGCTATTGATGCATTTATTGGCTTTCTCACTTAAAATGGACGGTGCTATTTTTAATTGAAGTTGACAGGATTCTAAACCTGGTGGGTATTTTATTTGGACTCCGCCAGTCACCAATTTACAGGGAGCTATGCCAAAAAGCTGAAAGTCAGAAGAAATGAAAATTTATTCAAAAGCTCACCAAGAGGCCAACGCTGGGTTCTGTTGTCTCAGCATGAGGAAACAATTCTCTGACAGAAAACAAGTAACAAAGATAGACATTTCCACAGCTTTGCTTTTTCTTGATACGGTTACTTCGATAACAAAAAAAAAACAAGGAAGCATGCATATGTACATAATTTCAAGCACTTTCCAAATTTCTGGCCTTTTGAGTTAGATATCTTCAAATTATTCCTTATCTTGGATCTAGGTTATGGTGAGTGGAGAATTTCCTTTGCTTTAATGCATTCGTTCTCCCAAATTTTCTTCTCCATCTTGGTTTTTATTAGTTGTACTGTCTAAAGTCGCGCCGTTACGAGAATTATATCGCATAGAAACAAGAATCGAGACGTGGACACTTTCTGTATCACTCCTCTGTCTGCCAGGTGTCTTTTTTTTTCCTGATGTCCCACTTTCCGATTTACTGGAAATTTTATGTTCACCAAACACAAGATGTAAGGGCTCATAAAATCTTGCCACGTCTTTACGAGCGTATCAACTTTTGCAAAAAAGCACGATAACCTCTACAATACCGAAGAGACACCACACTCGAATTTACAATTCGTTGCTCTCAAATTTCGAGTTTAGCATCACGCACTCGTTTTAAGTAATACGTATGTCCTATTTTTTTTTGTCCAGATTAATCTCTCCATTGAGACAGTTTACGTTATAAATACTGGTTTCTCTTCATTCCATGGTATTATCATTTTCGATTGTTCATAGTAACATCTTGATCTCTTTTTGATTTGAGAAGTTTCTGTGAAAATGACAGGGGATAAGAGAAGTTGTGAAGAGGTTGATAACAGACGAAGGCCCCTCCCACGTAGAGGGCAGGTGAAAGCTGCGATTGCTGCTGCTCTTCTCACCTCTTTCACTTCCGTCGCCTCAGACTTGAAGTTTACTGTGAAAAAATCTCTCACGCAGATCATATACATCAAGATCAGATTGTTCGTCTTGTAGTTGTGAGAGTGAAGGCGCCCTCACCGGCCATCGTGGTTTGGGATAGTGAACAGGAGATTGGGGATCTCCCGTTTTGGAAGGTAAAAATGTAACGAACTGTTTATAGTTGTTTGTCATTGTACATGGAGCTCAACTTGTACAGGAAAGGGCTTTTGGTCTTGCAAAAGTGGATATTCGCTTACGGAAAGAGGAGGTGAACATTGCATTTGATGTATAAAGTTATTTGATATTTTTCGGTTGCGTTGCAGCGATAGCATATTTTTTAATCTAAAAATCGATATTGAGTCTTTTTGAGAAAAAGATCTATCTCAACCAACGTCGAATTATAAGAAATCTATTTAGACTTATTTGGCTTTTCCAAACGTATTTCGCCCTAAAAGAATTTTTATTTCACTGTAAACGATTTTTATTCACACACTGAAAAACAGAACTATGAAAAAGTGAATAGGATGCTACTCTTAATAACAAATAAGAAAGATAATAAATTTAATATGACAATGGATGGTATATATTACAAAGTCTGGCCATAATGCTTGTAAAGGTTGTTTTCAATTTAATGGGCATAGAAATTTTTAACCTTTACAGATAAGCAAAGGTGCCCGTCGATCTCATCTCATCTCATCATTTAATCATCGTATTACTATTATTTTTATGTTTAATATATCACTCTTTATTTTTTTAAAATTATGCTTGGTTTTTATTTGGGGCCACTTTCATTACCAACACAAAATATTATATTGTTCTTATTATATTTTTAACAAGCTAATTAAAGTATATCCAACTTTGTCTTTCTATTGTACATATTCTTCATTTACCCTTCTATCAAAGATATTCTTCATCTTCCTCAAACTGGTAAGTTTCTACAATCAATTCCTTTTATATTAATGCCTTAAAAAATCTACATAACGAAATTCAACACTGCAAATGGTTAAAATATTTATTGTCCATCTTCTATATACAAAAATATCTTGTCTATAACAACATCACAATTTCTTAATACCATTTTTTAGGGTTCTTATTCATTCCCCCTAATATTCCAAGATATTATTTTCATTGTTATTTTATTTATTTTATTTGTGGGTTTAACCCCACTTCTTGTTAACACTTGTGTTATTTGCTTTTGTTTTTCCATATCAATATCCCTTTGTGTTATTTGCTTTTGTTTTTCCATATCAATATCCCTTTGAGTTTTTTCTCTTTGTTTTTGCTTTTTGGGTCTTCCTTTTTTTTTCATGCTACTCATTGTAAGACTCATCATCTCTAGATTTACCTTGTTCTGAAGGATCTAAAGTGTAAGGAATAACCTTAAAAGCACAATCTTCTTTATGTTGCCCTAGAAATCCTAAAGTGCAAGGATGCTCTTTTGTAGCAATTACCTTCTTATTATACCCTAAAAATCCTAAATTGTTATGGATTTCCTCCAACCTCATTTCTATATTATTTTGCTTTTTGAAACTTTAAACTGCAAGGGATGACATCTTTACTACTTTCACCTTTATTACCTGAAGAGGATTCTATACTACCTGAGGAAAATGAAGATGATTTACCTAGAAAAGAATTGACCTCTTTTGTTGTCTTTGTTTTAGGTTTTATCTCAACTTCTTTTGCATATTTAGTTCCTCATAAACTTACCAAATGATATTGTAGATAGAATTTATTTATCTCTTCTTTTGGAGTAGAATATTCTTGATTTTATCAAGCTTCTATTATTGTATGATTTCTGTTAGAATTTCACAATAATAGATATGCAAAGCATTACAGAAAATATGAAGAGAAGAGTGGAACTGATTGATTTATTCCAAGGATCAACTTTGTATAAATAGAAAAGTTGATCATTGAGAGCCGTTGGATTACAACAACTCATCAGACTTGATGAAGACACCACTGAGAGTTCTCCTGACACATGGAGGAGTGGAAACTCAAGTGTGTCTATCCTAGTGGAACTTAAGAGAATATTCTCTTATTCTAACACCCCCCCTTAAGTGATACTAGGGGAGATTCATACAAATGAGTCCCGACAACAAGGCCTGATGAGGTACTCATGTACAAAGACTTCTTTTTGAAGAGATGGTAAAAACCCAATGGGAAAAACCACCAATCAAAAGGAAGTAAGAGGCTTGTCTTCGTATGGTGAATATTGTCCTCTTAATACAATAAATAGTTGGTGAAAAAACCCCTGTGGGGAAAAACCAACTATGAGAAGAAGAGAGGCTTGTATTCGTATGGCGAATATTGTCCTCTTTTACAAAAAAAAAGTATGAGTCCCGGCAACTTGGCCTGTTTAGGTACTCATTTACATTATATAGTTGGTGAAAAAACCCTTGTGGGGAAAAACCAACTATGAGAAGAAGAGAGGCTTGTCTTCGTATGGCAAATATTTTCCTCTTTATACAAAAATAAAGATGAGTCCCAGCAACTTGGCCTGATTAGGTACTCATATACAATATATAGTTGGTGAAAAAACCCCTATGGGGAAAAACCAACTATTAGAAGAAGAGAGGCTTGTCTTCGTATGGCGAAGATTGTCCTAAAAACCAATCAATGCAGTTGTATTACTCCAAGCTTATCTCACAATTGAAGGTAACGTGGAGAAGGAAAATACTTGGTGAAGATATCTGCAATTTGTTTCTCAGTTGGAATATATTCCAAGTATATATCCCCATTCTGAATATGTTGTCGTATGAAGTGCATGTGTATCTCAATGTGCTTGGTGCGCTGATGCTCAACTGGATTGCGTGCAATATGAATTGTGCTTTTATTGTCACACCAAAGAGTTATGGGCTTTTCATGGGAGAAACCTTTTTTTCAAAAATCCTACCTCGTATTCTCGCCTCTATAGAAGATAAGGCTACTGCTTGTTGTTTCTTGCATAACCAAGCTATTGGTGAAGAACCAAGGCAAAATACATAGCTTGAGGTTGAACATATATCTTCTACTGAACCTGCCCAATATGAATCTATGTAGCCAATGATATCCATGGATTTTCCCTTATAGAAGAGCCCAAAGTTCATAGTGCCTTGCAAGTAATGGAGGATTATTTTTGTTGCTTGCCAATGACTAAAATGAGGTTGATGAGAGAATCTAGATATGAGGCCAACAGCATATGAGATATCTGGGTGAGTATGAGTAAGGTATAATAGACTTCCTACAAGCTGATGGTATAGAGTTGCATCACATAGAGGGGATGAGCAGGAAGTACTAATATTAATGCCAGATTGAAAGGGGGTAGGAGAAGGTTTGCAATCTATCATTTTAAATATTTGAAGAATATATAGAGTGTACTTTTGTTGACACAATGAAATTCCTACATCTGTTTGACTTATTTGGATCCCAAGGAAATAATGAGCTTTACCTAGATCAGCCATTTCAAATTTTTTAGAGAGGGAGTCTTTTATAGTCTGAATGTGAGTCAAGTTACTACCAGTGAGAAGAAGATCATCAACATATAGAACAAGAATGGTGATATTGCCTTCATTTCTCCAAATGTATACTGTGTTATCAGACTCACAATGAGAAAAACCTGCGGAAAGAAGGAAGGAGTCCATCTTTTCATACCAAGCTCTAGGGGCTTGTTTGAGGCCATAGAGAGACTTTTTCAGCCTACAAACAAGAGAGGAGTCTTGAGTGAAACCAGTAGGTTGTTCCATGAATATTTCTTCTTTTAAGTCCCCATGTAAGAATGCACTTTTTACATCCATTTGATAGACAAGCCACTTATGGGAAGCAACCAGAGCAAGAACCAGTCTAACAAAATCCATTTTAGCAACTGGAGCAAAGGTTTCTGCATAATCAATACCTTCAATTTGAGAAAAAACCTTTGGCTACTAGACGAGCTTTGTGTTTGTCTATTTCTCCATTAGGGCCATATTTTTTTTTGAAGATCCATTTACAACGAACTAACTTCCTTCCTTTAGGCAAGGGAACTAAATCCCAAGTTTTGTTTTTTATTAAGGAAGAAAATTCATTTTCCATGGCATCATCCCATTCTTTAATACCTGAGGCTTCTTTGAAGGATTTAGGATTAGAGGAAATAGACTGACAGACAAGACCAGTGCCTATGGGGTTGGATGATCTGTTTGATGGAATATTTTGGATGTAAGGGGTAGCTTCTTTAACAATGGTGCGGGCCCATTTTGGCATAGTGGAAGGAGTGGAAGGAGTTGAAAGACATTGAGTTGGAGTTATAGGTTCCTCATCTTGATTATCAATAACCAAGTTAACTTCAAGAGTTGGCTCTTCATAATATTGAGGTTCTACTATAGGAGAAGGCTCAATGGAGGAAGAGGGGGTTTGAGGATATTTTTGAGGGAATGTTTCATCAAATTGGACATTCCTATGAAAGAAGACCTCATGAGTTGAGGGATCAAGAAGCCTGTAAGCTTTCAATTCTTCACAATAACCGATAAAGATGAGCTTTCTGCTTTTCTGATCTAGAGCCTTCCTTTTCTTCTTTGGGATGTGAGCCCAAGCAGTACACCCAAAAATATTGAAGTAGGAAACATCTGGTTTTGAGCTAGACCATGCTTCTTCAGGAGTTAAATGGTCAAGAGCTTTATGAGGTGTGTGATTTTGAATATAATTGGCACAGTTAATAGCTTCTACCCAAAAAAATTTTGGAAGATCTCTTGAATGGAGCATACAATTTGCCATTTCTTTCAATGTCCGGTTTTTCCTTTCTACAATACCATTTTTTTGAGGATTATGGGTGACATAATGTTGATGAATGATGCCATGACTTGATAGAAATATGGAGAACTCATTACTGCAGTATTCCCCCCATTATCTGTGTGAATTTTCTTGATCTTGCTAGAGGCCTGATTTTCAACTAAGGCTTTAAAAACTTTAAAGTGGGATAGAACATCACTTTTATATTTTAGGAAGTAGACCCATGATCTTCTAGAAAATTCATCAATAAAGGTTAGAGCATACTTGGCTCCTTTGAAAGAAGGTTCTGGAAAAGACATTAAGTCACTATGGATTAATTCTAGAGGTGATGAGGCTTTTAGAGAACTACTTGGGTGGAAAGGATCTTGATGTTGCTTCCCAAGGGCACATCCAGGACAAACTCCATCAATAGAAGAGACTTGGGGTAAACTTGTTACCATATCATGGGTGCTCAAATCCTTTAGATAGTTGTAACTAAGGTGACCAAACCTTTCATGCCAAATTTTGCTTTCAAGATCTCCATGAGCCACAAAATAGGAGGCCCCTTCTGGATCTTGGAATCCTTTGAAGTGGAATAGGTGAGAGTTGTGATCAATGTTCCCTTTGGCTATAAGAGAATGGGGATCTTGAAAGTCTCTTATCTCAACTCCTGTTGGAGAGAAGAGAACTATTTTCCCCTTTCCAGAAGTACAAATCTGATAGACAGAGAGGAGATTAGTGGCAATGTTTGGAACATAGAGAACATTATTTATAGAGCCACCATCAATGGTTATGTCCCTCTTTCCTTTGACAGGGATAAAGGAAGAGTCACCTACTTCTATGCTGCAAGTAGAGCTTGAGGAGATAGAAGAGAATGACTTATCTGAAGCAGTCATGTGATGAGTAGCTCCAGAATCTAGGACCCAGTAATTAGAGGAAGAATTGGAGGATTTTCCTTGAACATTGAGGGCTTTCCCTATTTGCTTTTTATTGTCTATATTTTGATCCTTCATAGCTGCCTCTAGTTGTTGTAATCTTTTCCAGCATTTTTTTGTAGAGTGACCATTCTTTTTGTAGTGAGTACAAGTTATGGGATTCTTTTCCTTCTTTTTGAACTTATATTTGGAAGAGGTGGAGGCTACTAAGGCTTTTGAGGAAGAGGAAGAAGAAGAGATTTCATATCTGGCAAGTTTTGTTTCTTCCCTAGTTAATCTATCACAAAACTCTTCTAAAGAGGGCATTTTAAAGGTTGCACCAAGAGCATCTTTGGTAGATATAAAGGTGGTAGCAAAGATTTGAAAGACACCATTTAGCTTAGAAAGGATTAGATAAATATATTCTTATTCAGTCTTAGTCTTCCCACTGCCTTTGTATTGAGTGAGGACTTCTTTGAACTTGGTGAGGAAGTCAACAATACTGCTAAAATCTTCAGGAGACAAAGATGTTAGTTCTGCTTCTAGTTGCATTGATCTCATTTGGTCTACTTTCCCAAACAAGGTCTTTAGTTTCTCCCAACTTTCATGAGGATTTTTGCAATTTGTAATGTGAAACCATAAACTTTCATGAACATTAGAGCTAATAATACCCATTGTTTTGTGCATCTTTCCTTTATGAACAAAAATTTCATATTCTTTCTCAAATTCTGGTTGTTTTTCTTCTAGTAAATGAGTAAGACCTTTTTGAGAGATAAGATTTAAAATTTTAGGTTTCCAAGTGTGAAAGTTATGAGGGGTGAGAGGTTCAATTGAATTCATCATTTTGACAAAAAAAGAAAAGTTGAAGTTTTAACCAATATATCCCCCCTTAGAACTTCACATTTTTAAAGTAATTGACTTAGGGAAAAATGAAGCTTTTCAATATATTTATCCTCAAAATACCCGCCCTAACAAGAGGGAAACTATAAGTATTTGAGTTTTATATATATTGTTTGCTTTTGAAATGCCAAAGCCTCTCTTTATTCTTCTTAATACCTGCCCTTACTTGAGGGAAACTATTAAGTATAGAGAAGAAAATTCAAGGTTGTTTGGCTTGGAATGCAGTGTTATCAACCAGATTTATATTTGGAAAATCCCAATACTCGCCCTTACGAGAGGGAAACTATAAGTAAGAGAGATATCCTTTGTAAAAATGGTTGATCTGGAAAAATATATGCCAGGCCTTTATACCAATTGCCTCTAAAACCCGCCCTTACGTGAGGGAAACTATAGGTGTATAGAGGCAAGGATACATGGAACGTAGGCAAATATATTTTGAGGAAAAAAATTATAGTTTGAAATGAATTTTCCTTTTTGAAATGAGATATATGAAAATAAAGAAGATTAACACCTTTCGATTAAAAATTTAAAAATTATTTGTGTTTATAAATTTGTGATAGAGATAAAAACTATAAACAAAAAAAATAATTTGAAGGTGTTTAAATAGTAACTTCTTTATGAGATATAATATAGAATTTTTCAAAAATAATTTTTGAATAATTAAAAGAAACTAGAGGAAGATTTGGAAAAAAAATTATACAAGTTCCCCTTTAATTATTAACTACTCAGTAATTATAACAAGTTTATGAAAAAATTTAAGAGTTTGGAGAGGAAATATTGAGAATATTCTTAATGAAATATATATGGAATATTTCTAATTTAACACCTTTTAAATAAATTACTTTAAAAGGATCTAAATGAACTGAAGAAGAAGATAAATTTATACAACCCCCCTCAAGAAAGACAAGTGTGCAATAAATTGCACTAGCCCCCCCAAAAAAAATATTTTTTTATTAAAAGTTTACAATATTGACTCACTTTTTGAAGATTACCTTTTTTTAGAAATTAATAGGCTCTGCGAAAGGGAGGCAATACAAATGACCTTCGTAATTGAAAGAAATTAAAAATAATACAAAATATATTAAGGAGGATAAGAAAAAATTGAAGTTGCTTACGGCTCCTGAAAAAAGTGGTGCTCTAAAAAAGGAGATGCCTGAAGAAACAGGTGAGACTCGAAGTAAAGGGCGTAGAACCAGTGAGACTCGAAGTAGAGGGTGAAGAACAAGCAATACTTGAAGCAAAAATGTGGCTGCCAATATGTCGTTCCCAAGACGCTCTACCTTTAAACTATGCTAAAAAAAGGCTATCTGCGTAGACAGGTTAGCGAACCAGAGAAGAGCACAAAAGAAATTAAAAAAGATATACCTTTTGAATTTTTTTTGAGACGTGAGCTGGGAGAGGTCAGATTTGATAGCGCTTTAACAAATGTAAAGAGTCGGACATCTGACGAACCAGCTATCCTTTCGAATGTGTTCTTCGAGAACCGGGAGAGGTCAGAGCGGAGAGCGCAAATGCAAAGTGTCATGACCTCTGATGAACCAACTATCCTACAAAAAAAAATTAAAAGAAATTGCTATATTTGACATGAATCAAGCTATCAACCAAACCAGATAAAATAGAGAACAACAAAATAATCAAAATGAGAATTTTGTTTAGGGTGAGGAGATTTATGGACCGTCAAAGATAGAGAGTGCCTGACTGACTGGATGTTAACTACTTAGTGAACACAAATTTCTTAGAGATGAAGATACGCTATCAATAATAACGTCACTTCCACATGGAAAGTAGTGAGGAAACCGTATCTAGCGAACATCGTTTTCTTAGAGTTGGAGTTATGTTGCCAAGTACATCACCATTTCCATGTAGATATGCGGCTAGAACAACATATCTTGCAAACATCGATATCTTATAGATGGATATATTTGTAAGAATAACGTCAAGGCCACCATACACATGGATTTATGTCTAGAGTGGAACTTTACGCCAAGCTTCAACGGAAAGGAGGAGATTATTTTTCGAGGATCAAAACAAATCTCACACACAAAACTAAACTCAACTAGATTTGGTTAGATATATTAAATAGGATATTCGTGCAAAATATGAGCGAAAGAAAAAATATATAATTTTTAAATAGATACCATGGGCCAAAACAAAGTTGAGGAGCCACGAAAATCAGAACAGGACGCAGCACCTGTTATGAAAGGAGGGGGCTCAAAAAAATTCGAAGAGAGGGAATAATTTTCTATATAAAAACTTAAAAGGCTCTTGCTTTTAGAATATGGGCTAGAATAGCACCATGCACACAGGGTAACCTGGTGTTGAAATAAAGGAAGAGCTTTTAATATTTTAAAAATACCCTCAAGCATGAATTCAACACACCTAAAAAAAATTCAACATATATTTTCCAACAATAAAGATTTTGCTGAAAAAAAATAAACTATGGATAAAAAAGGTGACTACTGCATTACTTTCAAGTAATTTAGCCAAAAAAAAATTATCCAAAGCAAATGAACCAGATCCTAGAACCTTCAAGAGAGAATGCTAGCAAAATTTTGAAAGCATGAGATTCCGGAAGAAAAACAGTATTGAGATGCAATATAAACAAAAACTAACTCGATGCATGAAATAGGACGAACGTAATCAAATCAAGAAAAAACATAAAGAGAAAGCAGGAGCACAGCCCTTTTATATTAATTCCAAACTCGGTTACAATCCATCTCCTCCCATTTTAGGGGCTAGGAGTGTTAGAATGTTTTGGTTACAATCGTGATCAATACTCCTCCTTTCGCATGCCCACATGCAAAATGGGCAGGCCAAAGTGTTGTCGTCGCTGATGTTGATGAGTCCTCGCTTCTTGCTGCTCCTCCTATGTGCAAAGAAACAACCAAGGCATTAGTAGCACCTGCTATGAATAGGGAAAGTTCGTTCTTTGAAATTAACAAAAGATGCATGCAAAAGATTGTCAAATATAGTGAATAAAATGAATCTAAGTCACCTGCAAATTTAACAGAAACCAAAAGACCTTACCAGATGGCCACTGCCATTGAAACAGTTGGCCAATCTACTTTCGACTGTAATTCATCCCTGGGTGGGATGAATTCTGCTGTTATTCGTCCCCGGGTGGGACGAATTCTACTATGTTAGGAAAGCCGAGTTCTGCCACTCCAATGTCACACCTCGAGGTCTCCAAAACACCTACAGACAAGGGGGTTAAGTAATTGGGGCCATTTTGGGATGACCCAGATGGTCGGATTTTCCCAATTTGGCCTCTATCCTCAAGAATTCGATGTCGCTACCTACAAGTTAGTGGGACAACAAAGCGACAAAAAGCATGATAAAATCTGATCAAAATGTTATAGAATTGAAGCTATGAGTTAACTAGACAAACATAACATAAAATGCAAAATGAACAATTGATATAGAATACTTTAGAATGAAACTTAGAAAATGTGGGGTGCCCGAGTGGGCCTCCCACAGTTGGCACTTGATTTCGATGCCAATCCACTAGGGATGGGGCCAAAACCTCTTAGGATTGGGGTGTCGGCAAATTGGTAGATTAAAGTGGTCAAATGTTGGGTTTGGGTTCGGATCCACGCTTCCAAAAGCCACCCAATAACCTCTCTTGTGAAAGAGATTAATGGATGTGAAAAGGTGAATCAACAAGGATGCAAATGGGTGTTCAATTGGGCAGCACTTCGTTGCTTGAAAATGCCTCCAATCTGTCCTTATTTGGGTGGGAAAGTCCACCATTTTATAGACCCATGGGGTCTCTTTGGAGGGGCATGCAGGGATGCCATGTGACAGCCATGCCTTCCCAAGAGGGAGGAGACTCCTCCCTAACTTGGGCTTCCATGACTGCCCTTGTGACAGTCCACTAATTGCCAACCTACCCACCTACACGCGCATGCATGGCAGGAGGCAATAATTGACTGTCCTTGGCTGCCACTTGGTGGCAATTTTCTTTTTGCCCGTTAAACCTAGAATTTGTCCTAACCAGAGACGATTTTAGAATTCATCCCTGGGTGAGACAAATCCCAGTTAGTATTCATCCCTGGGTGAGACGAATACTGGGCAAAGTGCCTAAATGTGCCAAATTGCTTCTTGACCTTACAAAATTGCTGTGAAAGTGGTTAGGACCACTGTTTAACCTTTGAGGGCTGCCCTGGGGGCTGTGTGTGTCAAAGCGATCAGTGTTTGCAGTTACATAATTGGATTGGTTCCGTTTTGGTGTCTATAGATTCCCCTTTTTAGGATGCGCTATGCATGGCACAGCGCCAAGCAAAAATAGATAACCAAAGCACTAATGATTAGGGTTTCTTTGTAACCTAACCAACTTTTGATGCCCCAAGTATGGAAAGGGCATGCATTCTTGAATCTTTGCTTCTGACGAGCTAAGGAATTTGATTTCAAGTGTTAACCTGTTTTGGTGAGGTGTGACTTGAGCTTGGACATTGATCAGTCATGATTAGGCAAAGGGTGCAACCTTTTGTCCATAGGGGAACCTTGTGTTCATGCTTCGGGAATGCCAAGTGTTTGATCAATTTGTGATTATTGCTTTTTTACTGCCCCAAGCAGGAGCGTAATTGTCTTTGTCAATGATTCTTTGAATGCATGTCATTTTCCTTAATTGGGTGTGTGCTTGTTGATTGGTGACTAAGTGTGACTACCCCCTCAAGCGACGAATCGATGAGGGAATGACCTTCATGAGAAAAGCGACGAGTCGCTTGACCCAATATGACTTGTGCAAGGGTGCCTTTAGATGGTTTATCATTAAGCATGTGCAATTTTTCCAACATTTGGACCTGTTTTTGGTGGGTGTTAACCCTTTTTGTGATGCTGTTTAGAGCTAAAATTGGCAAAAATTTGTCTTCCCATGGAGCGGTCCGGCTAATATAGCCTTCTTAGGGAGTAGGATAATGACAATTTGTGACCCTAACATCTATTTTGTATGCCCAGGATGTCAAGTGCAACAGTACTCACATCGAGCGAATTTATTGTCTGTTTTTAGTGCATTTTTGTTCATTTTTTGATGTTTTTGAAGTTTCTGGCCTGAATTCGTCCCAGGTTGGGACAAATTCTAGCTATAGAATTCGTCCCTGGGTGGAACGAGCGCTAACCAGAGCACTCATCCCATTAAAGGACAAATTCCAGCTCAAAGGCCTATTTAAGGGCCAAAACTTGAGTTTGGGCTCATTTGTGTCAAATTTTTCTTTTCATTTGGAGCTCTAGGGAGGAGGAGGTTAATTCTGCGAAGCGAAGCGCTGCCGAGATTTTCCATGCCATCATGAGTACACAAACTGGTTCGAGTGACAGAGCCGAGGCGAGACCTGTAAGTGCTCCCTAGAGTTTATTTTTGTTTTTAAAACTATAAGTGTGTTGTTTTTCTGTATAGTTATTTTTTCATGATTTTAATTAATTTTTTTGTTGAATTGTTTTCTTTTGCAGGTTGTTAGGAGCCGGTACCGTGTACCCACTGCTTTCGCTGAGGCATAGGGGGAATTGAATGATGCTAACTGGGAGTGGCTTGATGCCCTTGGGCTCAAGCAGGTGATTCGATTGGAGCCTGTGGTCCCAGATCAGGCCTATCTGATGGCCCTGATCAAACTTTGGGATTCGCAGACCAACACCTTTCATCTCCCGACAGGGGAGATGGGTGTGACTCTAGAGGATGTCAATCGACTTCTTCAAATTTTGATAGATGGACTGCCCATCAGGACATCACCGCATGATCGTGAGACCGTCAGACTGCTGTACTGACAAGATGCTTCGAGCATGGGGGGCGGCTGGGTGTAGAGAACCCAGTGGAGATGACCGAGGTGGACTGCCAGGTTGGCGGGATTTTTGTTGGATGGTGGCAGGAGAGGGGGGTGTTAAGAGTGAGGCACGCATTCCTGATGGGCATCATTTCTAACATGTTATTACCTGACTCATCAGGCACGAGGTTCCCATGGAACCTACTGGATTTGGTGTGGCGACTGGTAGAGTGCCCGATAGAGGCATTGCTGATCATGAGGTGGGGACAGACACTCATCGGCACGAGCTCTATGAGGAGTCAGTATGGGGTCCGCTCGTCGGCAAGAAAAGGAGATCAGCTATAGTTATCTCATCGCGATCTTGGGGTTGGCAGCACATAGCATTTGAGAGGCCAACCGGGTTACCATGGATGACTCGGGCGGCGATGGAGGATAAGGATATAGGTTATGCAGTTTTGTGGCGGCGGTCTGCAGAGCAAGGGCAAAGTCGACGGTGGGTAGGTGTCGTAGGGCACTATACTGATGCCTTCTCTTGGCTCACTCCAGGGGAGGTGGTTTGGCACCCTTATCGGGACTGTCCAGCCTAGTTGGAGGCTGGAGAGTGGCTCCGACGGGTATGCAGGGAGCGATGGTTGATTGGGCGACATGGGACCGAGCATGAGTTTTTCTCATATAGTCGGGTGACACGACAGTTTGGGGTGTGCCAGGGGTTGCCTAGTGAGCTCGTGGTCTATCGGCACTGGGGAGATGGGAGGACTCTAGACTGACCAGTCATCATGCCACTAGGCAAGGATTCGGATGCGGTGATCGACATCCCGGACATGGATGATGTCGAGACTACCACTGAGTATGACTCGTGGTGGGTACTGCGACGATGGAGAGGAGAGAGGGCCACTGGGAGCCATGGAGGTGGCAATGGAGGGTGCTGAGGCACCAGGGGATGACTGGGGAGCTCCGTTGGAGGATGCGGACATGGTTGAGGTGGGGGATGAGGATGTATATTTGGGAGCTCCGGATCAGCCGGACATGCAAGACATGGAGGAGCAGTGGGAGCCAGAGCAGGCTGCTGTTCCAGAGAGTCCCGTGCTTCAGGAAGATACGAAGGATATGGAGTTTGGGGTACGTGTTGAGAATGCACGGTTGGTAGAGCTACTACGGATACGAGATCAAGAGCTGGGGGATGCGCTGTGGGAGAGGGATCTCTTGCGGGCTCAGCTAGTAGAGCGGGATAGGGTTTTGGTGCAACGCGATGATGCAGTAGCTTACTACCATCGACGGGAGGCAAAGTGGTTTCGACATTGGCTAGATTTGGAGAGGGAGGTCATCCGCCTCGGTGGGTGGCTACCTGAGCCATCGGGAAGTGGATCTTTGCGCCGAACGAGGGATAGTGCTACTAAGCAGTCAGCATCGTCTCATCATAGGTGATTGGATGAGGGGGGCGATAGTAGGCATGATGCGAGGGCTAGTAGTAGCCACCCTACAGGGTCCCATAGGACCCACACCACGAGGGGTAGTTCCCGTTGCACCGATCCTGCGTGATCATGGTGTTTGACACCTTAGGCTGGATGGTTTTGATGTTTTGCAACTATTGAGAACTTTGGGATTCTTAGGGAATTGGGTAGGGAGGATGCTTTTCCTTTTGCCAACTCTCAGCATTCTTGGGGTCATTCGCACAGGGGGATGAGCAAGATAACCGTTTCGCTTATGGTGACCTAGATTACTATGCAGGTTTCATCTTTCGTTCACACAACTTGGGAATTGTTTTATGTGTTTTAGCTTGTGATGGGATGCTACGTAACAAGGTGTATTTCAAGTGTGACTCTACCTTTGTAAAATCTATCTGACTCGGTACATTACGTGGCTAAAGAGCAAAATGATGACTGAATTACGAAAACTCTTGATACATTATAAGACCACTGACTCTATTGTGGTAAACAACAGTGAATGGCGTTTGTTTGTTGTTTTGTAAAATGGAAAATTGTGGAACAAGATGGACTTAGCAGAATAATTATAGTTTATGGTGCCTTTGACCTTTACGACCACAAATATGCAATGTATGGGTGCGATGCTTAATGCAGCTACATATTTTTGTATTTTTGATGGATTGATTTTTGTGAATATGAAGATGAGATGCGAGAAGAGCTCTCTATTGATGAATTTGAGCATGCCTAGAAATGAGATGCAAATTTTTGTTGTTTTTGATGATTTTTTTTTTTTTTGTGTTGTTTTTGAATTTTCTTGATTTTTGACCAAGCGATTGTGGAAATCCTTGGAGCATTTTGGGGTTGACCAAGCGATTGCGAGAATCCTTGGAGCATTTTTGGGATTGACCAAGTGATTTTAGGGATCCTTGGAGCATTTTTGGGATTGACCAAGCGATTTTAGGGATCCTTGGAGCATTTTGGGATTGACCAAGCGATTTAAGGATCCTTGGAGCATTTTTGGGATTGACCAAGCGATTTTAGGGATCCTTGGAGCATTTTTGGGATTGACCAAGCGATTTTGGGGATCCTTGGAGCATTTTGGGGTTGACCAAGCGATTTTAGGGATCCTTGGAGCATTTTTGGGATTGACCAAGCGATTTTAGGGATCCTTGGAGCATTTTTGGGATTGACCAAGAGATTTTAGGGATCCTTGGAGCATTTTTGGGATTGACCAAGCGATTTTAGGGATCCTTGGAGCATTTTTGGGATTGACCAAGCGATTTTAGGGATCCTTGGAGCATTTTGGGGTTTGGCTCTCTTAGATATGAAATGGGCGCAAATGACTGATGTTCAAGGGTTCTGTTTCCTTGATTTCGTCAAGAGAAGCTAGCCGGTATGTCCCGGGTCCTATTTTGCTATCAATGACATATGGACCTAACCAATTTGCCACGAACTTGTCCCTTAGGTGGGATGGCAAACTAGAATTCTGTTGGTTTTCCTTCAAAACCAAATCACCAACCCGAAAGTCCCTCAGGTGAACTTTCATGTTGTAAGCTTTCTTAAGTCGCTCTTGATAAATACGTAAATGCTCGAGAGCATTAACGCATCGTTCGTCAAGCAACGTAAGCTGGTCTAACTAGGGCTGCCATGCAGAGTCATCATCGATGAACTCCTGCATTGATATGCGCAGGGAAGGAATCTCCAACTCTAGAGGCATGACTACCTCGGAGCCATACACGAGCGAAAATGGAGTGGCCCCAGTGGGTGTCCGAATGCTAGTGCGATAGGCCCATAGGGCAAGTGGGATTTGAATGTGCCAATCCTTATGACTGTCTATGACTGTCTTTTTAAGGATGGCAACTAGCATTTTGTTTGACGCCTCTGCTTGCCCATTCGCCTACGGATAATAGGGTGTCGAAAAGCTATGCTGAATTTTGTACTTTGTGGTCAAAGCACGCACGTCTTTGTTCTTGAATGGCGTCCCATTATCCGAGACTATTTTGGATGGAATACCAAAATGACATATGATGTTATGCAAAATGAACTCCACAATGCGGGGTCCTATCGTAGAGGTAAGCGAAACTGCTTCCACCCACTTGGTAAAATACTCTGTGGCCGTTATGATAAATGTGTGATGGCTCGACGATGTAGGGGAGATCTTTCCAATTAGATCGAAGCCCCACCGTGAAAATGGCCAAGCAGACTTGGATTTTTGCAAGGCCCGGGAAGGTACATGCATCAAATTGGCATGATGTTGACACTTCACACACTTCTTGACATATGTGCAACAATCTCGCTCTAAAGATGGCCAATAATAGCCCATGCAAAGAATGCACTTTGCGATGGCCATACCACTGAAGTGGCCACCACATGTACCATCGTGCGCTTGGGCGATTGCCCAAGTGGACTCTTGTTGGTCCAAGCAACGAAGGAGGATTCCTTCATAGCTGTGATGATACAAAATGTCTCCTATCAAGACATACTTAGCCGCTTTCTGCTTGAGTGCTCGTTTTGTGGCATGAGTCAATCCAAGCGGGAGATTACCTAACTTGAGGTAGTCTCTAATGGGTAAATACCAGTCCTGTTGATCAGAAACCTCGACAGTATGAACAGCCAATCCCTCTTGAAGTTCATCCCTAGCAAATGTTGAATGGGATAGAACCTGTAAGAATAGCGTTGTGTTGCTATTAATGGGAGTAGGGGAGAACAAGGACCCCCAGTTGGCACGTTTTAGATGATCTTGGATTCGAGAGAACTTATCCGAGGATGGTTCAATCTGGATCATGTGGATTCCTAGCGTCAAGTCTGAGCTTGCACGCTCCATCATGGATTGCGATAAGGTTTTGACTTGAATGGTTGTCATATCACCAAAAAGGTCTTGTGGGATTAGTGACCCCAAGGAGGCCATTGTGTCCGCAAAATGATTCGATGATCGAGGGAGTGCCTCGATGTCATACCACTCAAGTTTTGCCAGGAATTTGTCCACAAGGGCTTTATAAGCCTCGTAGAACTGGGCATTTGCATTGATATACCCCTTTGACTTGATTGACTATTAACAACGAATCACCAAAGATGTTCAGTCATTTGATGTTCATGGCGATTGTTGTCTAAAGACCTAGGAGCAAGGCTTCATACTCTGCATTATTGTTGGTGCACGGGAAGTTTAATTTAAATGACAGGGGCATTGGAGCACCCTGCGGTGTGAAGAATACAATTCCCATGCCACCACCTTGCTCACATTTAGAACCATCGAAGAATAGGGTTATGTCGGCCTCGTGACTCAGGCTCATCAGAATCTGGCGATTCTGAGACATGGAAGACCCCATCATCGGGTAGTTCTATGACTAGAGGCTGATCGTCTTCAAGAGGAGCCTCCGCTAGTTGATCGGCTATGACTTGTCCTTTGATAGATTTTTGTCCAATAAACTCTATGTCAAATTCTATCAACAACATGATCCATTTCGTCGTGCGACTACTATGATAAGTACGACTCATCATGTATCACAATGGATTCTCCTTAGACACAACATACGTAGTGTTGCTCAACATGTAGTGGCATAGCTTTTTGGTAGCAAACACCACTGCCAAGCGTAGTTTCTCAACGTATGCATAGTTAAGTTCATAACTGACCAGGGTGCGGCTAAGATAGTAAGTAGCCTGTTCCTTGTGAAGTTCATTCTTCTAGGCTAGCATGGCACCCAGTGCCACCTCAGTAGCTGAGATGTATAAGTAGAACGGCACTCCTGGTCTAGGTGGTGCCAATACTGGCGACGAAGCCAGGTATTGTTTGATGTCATCAAAGGCTGACTGGCACTCGTCATCCCAATGAAATGTAACCCCCTTGTGCAATAATTTGTTCATGGGTCGGCACTTGTCAGATAATTGTGCTATAAAGCGCTTAATCGATGCGACCTTTCCCTGTAGACTTTTGAGCTGCTTGATGGTAGTTGGGGGAACCATTTCAAGGATTGCCTTGACTTTCTTTGGGTCCACCTCGATTCCTCGCTTTGAGACTATGAAACCCAAGAGTTTTCTAGATGTGACGCCAAATACGCACTTCTTGGGATTTAGTCTAACTTTATGCTCCATGAGGCGATCGAGGATCTTGCTTAAGTCATCGATATGATTTGAGCGCAACAGAGACTTGGCTAACAAATCATCCATGTAATCTTCCAAAGTTTTATGCATGTAGTCATGGAAGATGTACGTCATGGCACGTTGGTAGGTGGCACCAACATTTTTAATGCCAAAAGGCATGACCTTATAACAAAATGTCCCCCAAGGCATTGTGAATGCCGTTTTTAGTTGGTCTTCAGGATTGATACGAATCTGATTGTATCCTGAGAAACCATCCATGAGGGAGAGCATTTCGTGACCTGCTGTAGCGTCTACCAATGCGTCGATGCTCGACAAGGGGAAATCATCCTTAGGACTCGCTTTGTTTAGATCTCAAAAATTAGTGCATATGCGAATCCTCCCGTCGGGCTTCTTGACGGGAACCATGTTGGACAGCCATGGCGGATAATCCACGTAGATGACAAACTGTGCATCCAACAGCTTTTGCAATTCGTCTTTGACCATCAAGGCCACTGTTGGGTGCATCTTACGTAGTTTTTGCTTTACGGGCTTGATTGTCGGATCAAGCGTTAAATTATGCGTGACTAGCTATGGGTCTAGTCCTGGCATATCCCTGTATGACCATGCAAAAACCTCCTTCTTCTCTTTGAGAAGGGCAATGTAGTCGGCTTGCTCTTCGGGGGAAAGACTTACCCCTAGCTTGAGAATCTGTGGATTCATTGGATCTGTGTCGATATCTACGTCGCTCGTCTCCTCGACTGACATGTGGGATCCGTCCTCCAACTGATGTGGAGTCGGGATCAAATGGATATCATCAGCTGAATTTAGATCTACGTTGGGAACCTCGGGTTCCTCTTCAGCCTAAAAAATATCCTGAGTTGTCCCTAGGGTAAAATGAGGCATCTTATCGAAAGGCCAGTACTTTGATGGTGATAAAGGTGAATTGACGCGATCCCAGTCGATGGCATCTGTGTCTAGATGCAATGACCATGCTGGATCGGCCGGATTGCGGATGGGTGCGGTCAAATCAATGGAGATCATGTGGATGGAATGAATTTGGTCTCCATTACCGTGGGTATGATACCTTGAACATTCTGGATGCTCCCTATACTCTGGATCTGGCTCTAGGGGAACGGGCACGAATGGATCTGCCCTATGTGCTGATAGGAAGACAGGGTCTTCTCTCGACACTGATGTCATTATAGGGTCTCGGGGTGGATGGTGCTCATCGTAGATTTGGAGCCATGGATCCAACACTTGGTCCCACCCCACTGGGTCTACATACCATTCATGCCCTAACCTTATGCCTAATTGTCCCATCAGATCTTCATGAGTTAAAGGGCGATTGTGCCGTCGTGCATGATTGAGATAGTCCATCTTAGTCTCATCTTCTGAATCACCGTCGGAGATCCAAAAATGTTCATTTTCTTCAACAACCGCTTGCGACATTAAGGGTTCACCTTGTTCCAACAAATTAATCTGGTCCCATTGCGGTTGTTCCACTCTTGGTGGAGGGACCTGATTCTCTTGACACTGTATTGGCTCAACTGGAACCTCTAAAGGGAATAGTTTCAAAAAGATTTCTGGACACCGTTTATGTTCTCCTTGGGAGTTAGTGTCCGAACTTTCACCTCTCTCTAGCAAAGGAGAGGGATTACTGATGTTACCAAGGGTGTTTGTTGACCATGGGAGGTAATCTCCCAATGTATATTCTATATTTGGGTTGGCATAAGGATCTGATGCCAATCCACCCTTGTTGCCTATTTCTAGGCCTTGCATATTTTCCACCAAGATGTCTAAGGGCAGGGGGTGGTTGAACCCTACTCCCGACTTATCATATGGCATTTGGTATCTTGGTTGGCAAAGGACACGCATCCCTTGCTCATATCTGCCTAGCCCGTATCCATGCCAATTGCATTGGCCGAGATATCTTAGAGCGAAGTCCGGGTTTGATAGATAGTTGACATTTTCAGCAAAAGGCTCTTCATCTTCGTCCTTTTGCTTGCATGGTTCAAGACCATGATCAAGGCCCCCATACACAAAATTTGTCTGGTTTGGTGGGTAACCTAGAGGAACGACTATTCCTATGGGAAGGCGAGGTCTCCCCATGTCCTGTGCTGATTCTAGCGCGGGCGTTGCCACAACATTCTGCACTAGATACTCCCCCAGGCCCGTACTGGCCATTTCAACCATAATTGTTGATGCTTGGGAGGGAGGGAACGGGAGGCCTTCCCCGAGTCCATTCCATGTTTGGTGGGTTAGGAGTCTCAGCTTCCGTTGTGCTAGGTGTTTCTTCTATTGATACTATTGATATTGTTGGCAACCCCTCTTCTAGGGGCTGAGCCTCTTCCAAGATCTGTTTTCCTTTGTCCTTCTATTTAGCCATGACAGGTGGCATTGGTAGTGAAGGAGCAGATGATGAAGACTCACCTGGCTGGGATTTTGATGATTTGGTCACCAATGGTGCCTCGCGGTATTGGACCTCGTTTAGATGGATTTAACTAGAAATCCAAATGCGTTGAAGGGAGGGTCGATTGAGGCATTAATTGCATCGCATTGCAATACTTGAAGGGTTCTAAGTCCATCGGGACTACATGAACTTCTCCTTCAAATGCATACTTTAGACACTGGTGAGCGATCGAAGGGACACACTTCATGTCCCTGATCCATGGCCGCCCTAGCAGTATGTTGTAAGCCATCTCGCCTTCCAAAACATGGCACAATGTTGGTATTGTCTTTTGTCCTACCTGGACGGGCAGAACAATTGTGCCGACTGTCGAGCATATTGCATCGTTGAATGCTCGCAGTGTGTATGTGGAAGCCGTGATATGAGAGGTTGGCAGCTTCAGATGTTTTAATGCTGCAGTGGTAATGATGTTACTGGACGAGCCAATATCTACCAACACTCTCTTGTACGGGATCCCGTTGACCCGCGTGATAACGTGCAGGGGTGGATCTGCCATGTCATTCGATATTGTTTTAACTTCATCCTCTCTGAAGGTAATGACCGGCTCCATACATCGTTTCACATGTCCCACGAAGTTATTGAAAGAATTTGCTTCGTGAGGTTGTAACTCGATGGCTTTCAAAATTTCCATAAGAGCTTCCCTATGGGGTGTTGACTGTTGAATAAGCTCGTAAATGGAAAGCCTAGCCGATGTGGTCCGCAAACTCTGCGTGAGTTTGGTCCGTATCGTGACCTCGGGTCTAGGCGAAGGCAACTGCACAGGGCATTGTTGAGGTTGCGACGTTGTTGGAACTTCCCTTGTAGCCGCCTCGGGGCAACTCCTGGGTACTTTTTGTTCCTCGGTCACTATGCTGATCATTCCCACAAATCCTTGCATGGGAAGATTCTGTCGCACCTCATTGACTCGAAGAGGTTTTGCCTCATGCCTCGTGGGCAGGCAAAGGGTCCTTGAATACCCCCATTCGTTGATTATTTGGCGCTATGGGGTTGTCCACGGCCAATGTTTTGTTATCGATCAAATCTTGGATTAATCCCTTGAATTTCCAACATCCATTCAGGTCATGTCCCCTTCGCCTATGGAACCTACAATATAATTCCTCTCTGTATCCCTTAGGCTTGGGAGCGTTAGGATCTACAGTTTGGATTTCTGGAAGGGTGACTAAATTTGTCGCTGACAAGCGGTCAAATAGGGAGTCCCTAGACTCCGCATAAGGGGTGAATTGTCGCCTAGGGCGACGCTGCTGATTTTGCTCCTATTTTTTATTATCTCTTTCATAACTAGGAGGCACTGCCTGATAATTAGCCTTTTGGGGCTGTATTTCTTGTATAGGCTTGGGGACATTTATCGCAACTTGATTAACCGCAATGGGTTGTGATTGCGTAGTCCCTGTCTTAGTGGTTTTGTTCCACTCTTTCTTTTTAGGCTTGGCGATTGTGCCCTCACCTATTTTGATCTCTTCTATAACTCTGGCTTGCGCCAAAGCTTCTTCTAGGTTGGCGTATTGCTACAGCAACAATAGCCCAGAGATTGATTTTAGACAACTCCGTGCAAACATCTATGTGAGGTCAGACATAGGGGGAAGGTAGGGTAGCTTAGAAAGCAAAGCCCTCCATCGATTCCCGTATGCTGCCATTGTCTCTTCCTCATATTGCCTGAGGCTGGCCAGATCACTCAATGATGCCTTCTTCTTTGTGTTGAAGGCAAAGCGTTCAAGAAACGCATCTACTAATTGATCTAGGTTGTTTATGCTGTGTTTTGGTAACTATGTGAACCAATCCGAGGTAGGGCCCGTGAATGTGGTTATGAATGTCCTAAGCAACAATGCATCATTATCTTGAATGCCGAAGCATTGGCTCAGGAATCTTGTGACATGTTCTTGTGCATCCTCTTCACCTTTAAAGACTGCCAATTGAGGCAACTTGAAATGTTCGGGGTAAAGAGGTGTGGGCACTGAGGGATGCACTGGATGACTGCGGAGTTGACGTAACGTGGGCTTTTGATGCCCAGAAGCTTTTGTCTCCATAGACTCCAAACGCTCTAATAGCGCTTTGTATGCATCGAAAGATTTTATCTCTTCCTCTTTTGTTTGCTCCCATTGTGAGTTATGGGAGACTGGAGGCCTATGGGGGGGTGGCCGAATGGCAGCCCTCCCGCCTTGATAGGGCATTTTGGCCCATTCTATTTCTGGTTCATATTCCTCATGAACTTCTTGAGGAGTCTCTGGGCGAGACCTATGACCCCGAGTGAGTCCCCGTTGAGGGTACCCATCATTGTTTCGGGGAGTGGCCTCCCTCTCGGGTCTATAAGGTCTCGAAGGCAAAGCTTGACGAGGTCGCGGAGACCTGTCCTGCACCAAAGGGTTGTGCCTCTCATATTGTTCTGCTTTTTGGGTGCGAGGGGTTGGCACCCTCTCAGGTAGTTTATAACGCAGCTCATCCGCTTCATGTTGCATGCGCTCTTTATTAAGGCGGTATAAGTACTCTAACTCCTGATGACCTTGCTCAAGCCGCGTGATTCGGGCTTGGCGGGCGGCATGTCTGGCGACTACCGGGTCAATTTGGTCCGCCCTCTTTTGCTCAGGAGGCTTGAATGTTTCTCCTATGTGTTTGCCTCGATCTTGATGATCTAAAATTTCAATGGGTCGCTTCCCTCCGTCGAGGTAGGCGGCATTTACTTGAGGCTCGGCCTCGATGGGTGACCATGATATCTAGCAGGTGTCAAAATGCAAGGTTCCTACACTGTATGTTGTTCTCGAGGAATGTGATGGTCTTCCTCGTACTCCTTTTCATGGGTGTGAAAGGGGCGGGCGGAGTGAGCTCGCCCTGTGTGGAGAGCCCTGTGCTCTAGGTTTTGTCTTTCTGTTCTAATGGGAGGCAAAGGAGAGGTACCGTATTCATGCTGTCTCTCCTCATGGACACTGTGCCTCTCTAGCACTTCATCATGCTGTGGCCACTCAGATCTAGCCTCAAAAGGCGGTTTTCTATTTACATCGAGTGCCACATGTAAAGCTTCTTCCCGAAAGGGGCTGTGTTGAATGGGCAAACTCCATAGAGGAGGGTCCCAATAATTCCTTCTTGATGTGGCCTGATGTGGACTCTCTTGTAGGCCAGACCGCCAAGGCGGTATGGCCAAGTCCTCAGGGCTAAAGCGAAGGCGACCAACGCCCTCTCTTTGTGCACCTTCCGTAGCGTCCGCCCTTGATTGGGCTTGGCTATGGGTGTACACCATTGTGGTGCTTCTCTACTAGCTAAGCAGATTTTTATCTCGTTTATGATGATTTTTCTTTTTGTTACACTAAGCAGAAATGAACACACACATACACAAACAGTGATTATCTCTTTTAAGGATTAATAGTGTGTCCTAAATAGGTTTAGTGCATTTTGATGTTTTGTTTTGTTTTTGCAAGTTTTGAAGAACGTTTAAATGCATAATGTTGGCTCATATGACTCCCATAAATGGTCGCCCCTTCAATATACCATTGTCGGACCGATATACCAACCTCTCTATATACCCGCCCTTACGAGAGGGAAACTATAGGTACGTGAGAGCAGATGGTACGTGGAACATAGGCGGTATGGAAGGGGGATTGTCCTGTTAATGACACCTACCATAGAAGACTTATCCTCGCGCGCATGGGAATCACCCCAGCGACACTCGGTCAGCTTTCGTCAGGATTTATGCCTAACAATAGTGACAATCGGGGAAATGGATGCAAAGCTAAGCCAAGGTGGTGATGAACCCACCGTTGGTCTTGCTCAAGGGCTAGGGTCTTACGACCAGCTCCTTGGTTAAAAATGTGCCACGTGATGTGTGTGTGGTTTATTTTACTTAAAAAAATGAAACATGCAAGCAACCACTATTTTCTTTAAGCACGCAAGAATTGATAGAAAGTGAAAGCAAAAAATCAAAAAATGACAAAGACAGTTTGGAACCCTTACCTCTTTTCTGCCTGGACTTGCTGTTTCTGATCCTCGGCTCTAAAAATTTATAGGCAAGAATTCGTCCCTCTCATGAGACGAATTACATAACAGAATTCGTCCTCGCCATGAGACGAATTTGAATTCATCTCAGGGTCAGACGAATTACAGTAAAGTATTCGTCACAGTCAGAGACGAATAATAGTCTGCTTTAAAAAAATTGTACCTATCAAGCACAAAACACAAAAATGGATCAGTTATTTGATCTTAAAAACCAGGGGACAGAGTCCCACCGTGATCGCCACTGAAAGCATGAGATTTCGAAAGAAAAATAGTATTGAGATGCAATATAAACAAAAACTAACTCGATGCATGAAATAGGACGAACGTAATCAAATCAAGACAAAACATAAAGAGAAAGTAGGAAGCACAGCCCTTTTATATTAATTCCAAACTCGGTTACAATCCATCTCCTCCCCTTTTAGGGGCTAGGAGTGTTAGAATGTTTTGGTTACAATCGTGATCAATACTCCTCCTTCCGCATGCCCACATGCAAAATGGGCGGGCCAAAGTGTTGCCACCGCTGATGTTGATGAGTCCTCGCTTCTTGCTACTCCTCCTACATGCAAAGAAACAACCAAGGCATTAGTAGCACCTGCTATGAATAGGGAAAGTTTGTTCTTTGAAATTAACAAAAGATGCATGCAAAAGATTGTCAAATATAGTGAATAAAATGAATCTAAGTCACCTGCAAATCTGACAGAGACCAAAAGACCTTACCAGAGGGCCACTGCCATTGAAACAGTCGGCCAATCTACTTTCGACTATAATTCGTCCCCGGGTGGGACGAATTTCGTTGTTATTCATCCCCGGGTGGGACGAATTCTACTGTGTTAGGAAATGCCGAGTTGCTGCCGCTCCAATGTCACACCTCGAGGTCTCCAAAACACCTGCAGACAAGGGGGTTAAGTAATTGGGGCCATTTTGGGATGACCCAGATGGTCGGATTCTCCCAATTTGGCCTCTATCCTCAAGAATTCGATGTCGCTACCTGCAAGTTAGTGGGACAACAAAGCGACAAAAAGCATGATAAAATCTGATCAAAACGTTATAGAATTGAAGCTATGAGTTAACTAGACAACATAACATAAAATGCAAAATGAACAAATGATCTAGAATACTTTAGAATGAAACTTAGAAAATGCGGGGTGCCCGAGTGGGCCTCCCACCGTTGGCACTTGATTTCGGTGCCAATCCACTAGGGATGGGCCCAAAACCTCTTAGGATTGTGTTGTCGGCAAATTGGTGGATTAAAGTGGTCAAATGTTGGGTTTGGGTTCGGATCCACGCTTCCAAAAGCCACCCAATAACCTCTCTTGCGAAAGAGATTAATGGATGTGAGAAGGTGAATCAAAAAGGATGCAAATGGGTGTTCAATTGGGCAGCACTTCGTTGCTTGAAAATGCCTCCAATCTGTCCTCATTTGGGTGGGAAAGTCCACCATTTTATAGACCCATGGGGTCTCTTTGGAGGGGCATGCAGGGATGCCATGTGGCGGCCATGCCTTCCCAAGAGGGAGGAGACTCCTCCCTGACTTGGGCTTCCATGACTGCCCTTGTGATAGTCCACTAACTCGCCAACCTACCCACCTACACGTGCATGCATGGCAGGAGGCAATAATTGACTGTCCTTGGCTGCCACTTGGCGGCATTTTTCTTTTTGCCCGTTAAACCTGGAATTCATCCTGACTAGAGACGATTTCAGAATTCGTCCCTGGGTGAGACGAATCCCAGTTAGTATTCATCCCCGGGTGAGACGAATACTGGGCAAAGTGCCTAAATGTGCCAAATTGCTTCTTGACCTTACAAAATTGCTGTGAAAGTGGTTAGGACCACTGTTTAACCTCTGAGGGCTGCCCTAGGGGCTGTGTGTGTCAAAGCGATCAGTGTTTGCAGTCACATAATCGGATTGGTGCTGTTTTGGTGTCTACAAATTTATCTTGCTCTGGTACCATGTTAGAATTTCATAATAATAGATATGCAAAGCATTAGATAAAAGATGAATAGAAGAGTGGAACTGATTGATTTATTCCAAGGATCAACTTTGTATAAATTGCAAAGTTGATCATTGAGAGCCATTGGATTACAATAACTCATCAGAACTGATGAAGACACCACTAAGAGTTCTCCTGACACATGGAGGAGTGGAAACTCAAGTGTGTCTATCCTAGTGGAATTTAAGAGAATATTATCTTATTCTAAAAATTTCCTTGCTTCATATTGAGGTTTGTCTCATGGCTAAGATATTTTATCTCTTTCTTCATAGTTTTTACTTTGCAAACTCTTGCCATATTTCCAATCTCAAGATAATTGTCACAAAAAAATGCAATATTTTCATAATCTACTTGTTCATCCTATTCTCTTGATCCATATTTAATCTTAATGAATTGTGGCAAAGGTTTTGAAATATATATAGCAACATATATTTGAGTATATATAGCATGCTTTCGCTCCTTAGTTTTTGGTCCTTCATTGATGAATTACCCTGGGGTATTTCAAATATTATTCAAAACATCCTTGTTTATAAGCTAATATGGAAGTCCAAAAAACCTAACCCACAATGGAAGCTTCTTAAAAGTTTTTTTCTCAAATTTTTTTTTTCATTCCATGGTCTCAAATAAATTTCATATCTTCCCCTAAATCATGGGCCACCACCCTTTATTTTATCACTAATTTATGAAATGGAAAACATGATGAGGAAAAATCTTTAGAAAGAAAAGTCACAAAATAATTTGGATTAAATCCACACTTTCGCTTGATCCAATTTAGAATGTTGGCCATGATCTATGGAACTTACATATTAAACCTCTACTTTTAAGAACCATTATATAATGCTCAATCATTTCATGTTTGATAATTTTTGTGTAACATATGCTACCTAGATCAAAATTACCATGTATTCACTCTTTTACTTATCTCCAACTTGGGCCTCCATACTTCCAACTTGGATATTTTGATTTCTAGCTTGGACATCCTGACCTCCCATTTGTACTTTCAAATATAAATTTCCTTTCACAATAGCTAAGAGATATCACTCTTGGGTTGCACTCCCTCTTGGATCATACTTCCTCTCTACTCACACTTGTTGATGCTCTTGGCTAGAACTTTCTCTTACCTCACACTTGCTCCTGACTCACGATTTCCCATATCTCTTCTTTTTTTGGTTTTCGTTGGCATCAACAATTTTGAAGCATTGATGCATTGATGAAACTACCACTCTTTTTCCATGACTGAATCATGTTTACACTAAATTTTAATTTTCACTTATTTTTGGCTTACACTCTCTCCTGTCTTGAACTCCCTTTTTGCTCACAATTACCCTTGTCTCTTCTTATTGTCGATTTTCCTTGGCTTCAACATTTTTTGGAAATAATATTCCACATATTCATGATGAGGGACTGAAGCATTGATGCACTCTACATGAACCCACTACTCTTCTGCTATGATTGAATATTGGCTTGCACCCCCTCTTTGTTCACACTCTCTATATGATCTCATTCATTCTCAACTTGCACACTCACTCCTAGCTTGTGCTTGCACTCGCAGCTATACTTACTCTAGATCATACTAAAACTTATTTTTAGTTGTACACACTTGCACTTTCTTTTGGCTGCACTTACTCACACTTGCTTCCAGTTGCACTCACTCTAGAGTCATGCTTGTACTCATTGCTACACTTACTCCCACATCACATTCACACTTGTGGCCGCACTTACTCCTAGCTCGTGATCACACTTACTATTGCACTTACTCCCAGCTATTTAATATATCAATTTTAAAATTAGTACAAAGAAAGTTATATATTTTTTTTTCCTTATCAAAAAACTTGAGATTTAGAAAAAATAAATTAGTCTAATAAACTTTTATATATTAAAGTGTTTCAAAAATTATATATAGAATTCAAATATAGAAATATGGAAGAATAAAGATGGTTGTTCAATCAAAGACCAAGAGATTAATTATTGTGGAATATTTATTGAATATTTTTAATTGCTGCAACAAAAGGTTAGTGGAGAGTTGGAGAGAAGCAAATATAATAATAGACACACTAAAATACCTAAATACATTGGATGAATTCCAACTACTACATGTCTAAAGAGAAGGAAATGAGGTGGCTAATTTGCTTGCCAATTAGGGAGCTCTCACGGAGGAAGATAAAATATGGATACTACTAGATAATATACATCAAAGTGACCTCCATATAGTGGTAAATGAGGGAAGACATTTTGAAATTAAAGCCAAGGGATGAAAGTTCCTAGGTATAGAATATCCATAGTAAACTTGGAGATTTATGGAAGTGTATGCGGCGGGGCCATTTTCTTTGGATAGCATTAGGAATGTATTTGATGAAGGTTCCTTCTAGAAGACCTACATATGCAGATGGACCCATATTCTAGAGTTCTCGAGATTTATTTGTTGAGGGTTCCTTTCTTGAAGATCTAATGTACTAAAGTTTTGGAGTTTTTATGTAGATAGAAGAAAAGAAATAATAAATGTAGGATGCTATTTTAAGAAGGTATAAGAATATTTGTAAAAGGGTTTGGGCCCTTTCAAAAACCTTGATTTTACCCCAATAAATATAATATATAAATATATTTTTAAAATATTTTAGTTGATATATTTCATTATATTCATTTTTATGTTGATACTATGACAGTATTTTACAATGCATAGTACTTTATTTTTGTTACATAGGAGAGTTGGTCACAACCACACTATTTTAAGTAACTAACAAGCACAGGGCTCAAACCACAAAGGTTTCTCCCATAAAACCTATTGTACCTCGTTATTATTGACCTAGCATGAAGGGGACCATCGATCACTTGGTATTTGTATTGGTATCATTGGTCGGCATGCACTCAAAGGATTCAAATCAAACTACTACCTTTGTAAACAGGTTGCTCCCGAGGTTTGAACCTAGGTGTATTCTTGGTAAGTGCCTAGCTAGATAAGCACTTACCAATCCACCTAGCCCTCGGGGGCTACAATGAATAATACTTAATAGAATATACATTATATTATAAAGTAATATTGAAAGTTAGATGAAGTGGTAAGTAGATAAATTATATTAATATGAATTTGTGATTGTTTTGATGATTTAAGGTTAATATGATTTTACTCTATAATAATATTTACTTCCTTCATGCAACTTTTTATGAAATTTTAATTTTAAATGGTTTAACAATAACAATAAAAATAATTGAATTTATTGGAATTATGATTACTCTCTATTTTATCAATATAAGGATAAATCTATAAACAATAAAATAATTATTTGTTTAGATTAATTTTGTATTTAAGTTATTTAAGGTGATCATTTAGGATTTCAATAAAATACATTGAATGTTGTTACAATATTTATTTCCCCAAAATTTTGGTAATAAAATGATCCTTCAAGATTTTTATTGAAGCAAAAAAATATTGTTACAATATTATTTTTTTTGAAATTTTAATAATATTATTTCATATTTATCTTGTTATATGATAAGAAAATTTATGTTCATCTTTATTCTTTCTTTCATTCCTAAAATTCTTTAAATTTTTTAAAATATTCACTTGTATTTGTAATATTATCCAATATATTAGTTTATTATAGCCATATTGATATTCATCAATTACAACTATAAGGTAATTGATCTCTCATATTTCAAAATGAGATATTAAATTAATAAAGAGAAGTTTGTTTTTCTTGCTCAAACCAATATTTGACATCAAAGCAAAATTCATTTGATTGAATTATCCATTTTGAAGATGTTCACATGCAATAGAACATAGTAGTGTGTTAGCTTATCAGTTCCCATGAGCCTATATGAATACATTGTCCCAAAATTTATAAGGTAATAGAAGTAGTATATTTCCATGCACTTTTTAAGGTGCCTAGGCATATCTTGAACATCATACATAGCAAGGAAGAGCCATTATTTGAGCTACAAGGGCTCTACAAAGGGCACATGGAGGTGGTAAGTAGGGAGACACCATAGGTACAATATACCCAACAAAATATCTATGTCAAGTTGAAGAACCACCATTGTCATAAATATTATGATGTTAGATTCTACCTCCTTATTGCACTTGAAAATATTGAAAGGCCTCATAGAGAGGTCAAAACACTTGATGGTTTTTATAAGGGTTATGTGTAAGGGGTTGGCCCTAAAATGTATTTATAAAAATGGGGTGAATCAGTTTCAAAATCCAAATGTCTTTATAATTTCAAAGTGAAAAGGTCCCCTATTATTAGGGGTAATATTGGATATTTAAACTTAAAATAGTCTAATTATAATAAAATTGGTGTGAATATACACAAAATTTTTGGGCTAATGGGCCCTGGTCAAGGGTATCCAATATTAGCCAATTCCAAATTTCAAAAATCAAAATAATTTTTAATTAATGATTATTAGACACTATGCATAACCATTTTTTTTTATGAATATATGTGTACAAAAATGGAGGGACTATAGTTTAAACTTCTTCATCAACTCCCAGCCCTAGATTCCATTGGGGAAGATTAGGATGTTCTTGAATTTCATCATCATAGTGAGTTGGCCACCATCGATTTTATTTTTCCATGAAGACCTTAAATAGGATTGGCTTTAGCTCCATCCATGCCATGTAGATCATCATGGTGTGCATTACAATACAACTTCTAATTATGCATGTTGTCATACTAAATTTCGCTATTTGTGTTATAATTTCATTAACTAATGGAGATGGTTATACGATGAACAACAAGGGAGTTGGAAAAGTGGAGATGAATATTATAAATTTATGTGACACATTGAAGGCTTAATATTTCTAAATTTGGTGCATAGTTGTATTGGCATCATGAAAAATTTGAAGACTTTCAAGTTGGAGATCTCAAGTTCAAGCCCCGTTGATATGTTTTGCATGTTTACTGAAAAAGGATTAATTACCATATTAAACACTTATAATACTTATCTAAGAGAGATTGGTCTACTAGATTATCTAATTTGGAACTTGGTTGTAACTTCATTTTGTACAAATTGTACATTGGATAATTACCCAAATTGATAGTTTAGGCAATTGAAGAGAATTTACCCGATTTGGAAGTATTGGGAAATTGACTTGTTTAGTTATAAAATTGTGTATGACAGCTTACAAAACAAAATTTGAGGGATTGGCTAAGTATGAAATCATACAAGCTTTGTCATTATATGATTTTGGATCATACAGTGGTACAATTTGGGTTTCGTACAAGCTAATTAGTTGTCACATATTGCTAGTTGTAGAGATTGTACGGTGGTACAATTTGGTCCATCGATTGGAAATAGAAAATTGATCATCCTAAGCCTTAGAAACCACCTCCCCACTAGGAATATTGCACCCTTGTGCTACACACTCTAGTATAACTTCTAAATATAGAATCCACAAAGGAACTACAAGGTGTTATACTTAAATAAGCTTGGTATAAAAGGAATCCTTCCATTTTACATCTTAAAGTCTTTGGAATTAAGACATAAATGCATGTGCCAAAGCAACAAAGGATAAAGTTAGACGTTAAGATCTTGTAATGCATATTTTTTAGGGATGATTATTAGGGAAAGCATATTGACTGATAGATCAAGTCAACAAAAAATTATATACAATTAGAGATGTGGTATTTTATAAAGAAATTAAAACTAGGTCAAATATTGAGGATTCTAAGGAGGCTAAATATATCATATTTCTAATTGTGAGGATGGATTTAGATGAGGAAGTTCCAATTTTTTTTATGAACTTGTAAAAGTTCATATCCTTATAGCTTCATATCAACATATAAAGGCTTCAAATTGGATCACTAGTACCATAAAAGATGCTAAAGTTGATGTGCCTCCTTACCTCACTTCCACATGAGCATACTCACAATTATACTTGTCAAGAAGTAAATTTAGGCTTCATGGCTTTAGTGATGGAGAAATCAAAAGTAGCATTAATGAAGGATGCACTCAATTTTACACAAGGGGAGATGACTATGGATACAAAATATAAATCTCCAATGAAGAACAACACATGAGAACTTGTTGATCTATCAAAAGGAAAGAATGCCACAGGGTACATAAGGATATTTAAAATCAAATACAAGGCATATGAATCCATTGATAAGTACAAGGTATGATTGTTGCATAGGGCTATGCACACAAAAATGGAATTGATTATGAAGATTAATTTTCATGTATGGCAAAGATTAAAACCATATCTGTACTCTATACAATAACAACATAATTCTATTAGAAAGTTTAGCAAATGAATGTCAAGAGTGCCTTCCTAAATGGTGATCTTGAATAAGAAGTGTACATGATAAAACCTAAGTGATTTGTTGGAAATGAGCAACATCAAAAGGGTTGTACACTAAAAATATTATTGTATAGGTTGAAGTAGGCTCCTAGAGCCTTGTACATCAAAATTAATGATCAT
Organism: Wollemia nobilis; assembly: GCA_028583015.1. Classification (NCBI taxonomy): domain Eukaryota; kingdom Viridiplantae; phylum Streptophyta; class Pinopsida; order Araucariales; family Araucariaceae; genus Wollemia; species Wollemia nobilis. The sequence goes on along the minus strand of JAQPPZ010017191.1, from coordinate 134,393 downwards.
CTATTATATCATGGTTTCACCAAAAGTTTCTTTGATACAAATGTCTATAGTAAAAAATTATATCTAAGATAGTGATACTTGTGCTTTATGTTTATGATTTGGTCATCATTGGCAACTTAGATGATTTAGTAAATGATGTGAAGAAGCACATGAAATATTCATTTGACATGATAGATCTAGGAATTTTACATTATTGTTTTGGCTTGTAAATATGAAAAAAATCACATTGTGGTCTCACAAATGAATTATGCTACGACAATATTTGAAAAATAGTAGATGATAGATTATAAACCTAAGGTAAAACCAATGGATCAATGGATATAATTGTCCTCATATGATAAATCACCTCAAATATCTAGTACTTTTTATCACCAATTGATTGGGAGTCTCATATACTTGACAAATACAAGGTCTGATATCAACTTTGTTGTGAGTTATATTTTGAGGTTCATACAAGAACCTAAGGTGATTTAGTGGAAAGCAACAAGGAGGACATTGTATTATGTCCATGGTACAATGGAATATGGTCTAGAGTATAAGAAGAATGATAAATTCTTTATACAAGGATACATAGACTCAAATTATATTGGATCTATAGATGATAGGAGATCAACATCTAGATATGTATTTCATCTAGGATTTGAACCTATCTCATGACACAAAAAGAAACAATAGGTAGTAGCATTATCATCCACAAATAAAACATATCATGCTGCACTAGGCTCTATGTGTAAAGGAATATGATTACATCACATACTGTTATATATGAGTGTATAGAAAAAGCTATCGATAACATTATGACAATCAAGGTGTTCTAAAATTGGTCAGAAATCTAGTCTTTCATGAAAGAACAATACACATAAAAGTTCTGTGTCACTTCATTTGAGAACAAGTTCAAAATCACTAGATTCAACTCCACTACATTCCCACCAAAAAACAACTTGCATATATTTTTATGAAGACAATTACACTATTTCACACCTCTCTGAGTATACCAAATATTATAATAAAGAAGGATATTAAATAATTATTACACTATTATACCTCATACAAAATTAAATAAGTTATCAACATATAACCTAATCTGTTAGAACCATTTTGATCTTAATTTATTATAATTATTAACTGTGTGCTATATATAAAATTGGAGTATTGAGGTAATAATTAGCAGCTTGTTTCTCTTAAATACAACCTCAAAATTCCTAAATTCACGTTAGATTCCAATGCTCTTAAATTTTCCAAAGTAATCATGATTGATCACAAGCATTCGAAAAGTTGGACACTTTTTCCATACGCCCCTTTTTGGCCTTCCCTCGGTTTGTTACATACATAACACCTGGGAAGTTTATGTACTTAGATAATGCTTTCTTGTTGTGAATGAATTTAGTTATGTGGTTAACTATGACAACCCTTTCATCACAAGTGTTCGCTAACCAAAGTAAAGTGGAGTTTTAATTCAGCCAAATGAGTTCTTCCTTTAAGCTGGTTGCTCTCATTTTATTCAACTTAGTTTGTAAGCCAATATCTATCTTTATCTTTTATCTCTGAAGGTTCATAAAGTTGTTTTAAAAATAGCGTTCTCAAGTCTATAGATTTATTTAAATTTATATTTTTAAAAAAATTCTACCAATTATACTTTTCGTATTTTTCTTTATAATATGATTTTTTAAAAATAATTCTCAGTTATTGCAAAGTTTACACTACACTAAATATTGGTTATGATTTTGGTGACTTTAGGGTTTATCTCTGTTTCCTAACAGCTGTTAACCATTTTCGTAGCTTTTGTGAGGTTATGATAGTCAAGTTCAGTTAGCTCTTGAGAGGGGCCTTCCTGCAATGTTAGGATCTTTTGTTTCTAGACAACTTCCATATCCTTCATTATCCTTTGATATGGTTCATTGTGCAAGGTGCGGCATCGAATGGAAGGAAGGTAATGCCTTCCTATAGTTTGTTTAGCCGTTTTTCTATTTTGTAATTCCTTTTTGGAGTACACTTGTATAATTACAAATTGTATTCTATTTGGTTGGGAATGTCACAATCAAAATTATTCATATAATAATTAGTCGAGTAGACATGTGAATTTGTTTTTCTTTAATATTGACATCCTCGCCAAAGTTTGTTTTAGATTTTTTTTTTTTTTTTTTTTTGGAAATAAACATTTCACACTGCTATTAATGGACGGTGTTATTTTTAATTGATTCTAAACCTGGTGGGTATTTTATTTGGACTCCACCACTCACCAATTTACACGGAGCTATGCCAAAAAGATGAAAGTCAGAAGAAATGAAAATTTATCAAAAGCTCACCAATAATTATATCGCATAGAAACAAGAATCAAGACGTGGACACTTTCTATATCCCTCTTCTGTCTGCCAGTTGTCTTTTCTCCTGATGTCCCACTTTCCAAGTTAGTGGAAACTTTATGTTCACCAAACACGAGATGTCAGGTCTCATAAAATCTTGCCACGTCTTTACGAGCATATCAATGAAATCTAGCGTATCAACTTTTGCAATAAAGCACGATAACCTTTACAATACCGAGGAGACACCACACTCGAATTTACAATTCGTTGCTCTGAAATTTCGAGTTTAGCATCATGCACTCGCCTTAAATTAATACAGATGTCCTCTTTTTTTTTGTCCAGATAAATCTCTCCTTTGAGACAGTTTACCTTATATATACTGGTTTCTCTTCATTCCATGGTATTACCAGTGCTCTCGATTGTTCATAGTAACATCTTGATCTCGTTTTGATTTGAGAAGTTTGTGTGAAAATGGCAGCGGGTAAGAGGAGTTGTGAAAAGATTGATAACAGACGTAGGCCGCTCCCACGTAGAGGGCAGGTGAAAGCTGCGATTGCTGCTGCTCTTCTCACCTCTGTCACTTCCGTCGCCTCAGACTTGAAGTTCACTGTGAAAAAATCTCTGTCACGCAGATCATTTTCATCAAGATCAGATTGTTCGTCTTGTAGTTATGAGAGTGAAGGCGCCCTCACCAGCCATCGTGGTTTGGGATAGTGAATAGGAGATTGGGGATCTCCCGTTTTGGAAGGTTAAAATGTAACGAACTGTTTATAGTTGTTTGGCATTGTACATGGAGCCCATCTTGTACCGGAAAGGGCTTTTGGTCTTGCGAAAGTGGATATTCGCTTCGATAGCAGACGGAAATAGAAGGTGAACATTGCATTTGATGTATATAGTTATTTCAGATTTTTCGGTTGCGTTGCAGCAATAGCATATTTTGTGGTTTGAATTGTCAACGATCACTAGACTACTTTTTATGGTAAATATTTTAAAATTTTAAGTAAAAGATTTAAGATTTGACCTAAAATATATGTACACTAAATTTGATTTATCTGAATCTAAAAATCGATATTGAGTCTTTTTGAGAAAAAGATCTGTCTCAACCACACGTAGAATTATAAGAAATCTATTTAGACTCATTTGGCCTTTCCAACGTATTTCACACTAAAAGATTTTTTATTTCACAGTAAACAGTAAACGATTTTTATTCTCACACTGAAAATCAGAACTATGAAAAAGTGAATAGGATGTTACTCTAAATAAGAATTTATTTATTTTTATTATTTTTATTTGGTAAACGAAAGGGTTTTGAGGTCCCCGAACCAAAACCTATTACAATAGGTTGAAATAGGGCATGAGAATGCAATAAACTACAACATTAAATCAAAATCAGCCAAGGGGTAAGAATAACATGTCACCCTTAACAAAACAGGCCCCATGCAAACAACATATCATAAAAACCGGGTAAACAACATACCATAAAAACCGGGTAACAACATCTAAAAACCGGGTAAACAACATACCATAAAAACCGGGTAACAACATCTAAAGGAACCGGGTAACAACATCTAAAGGGACCAGGCCTCATACAACCAATATAAAATATAACTTGATATCAACTGCCAAAAGAGCGTTATAGCAAATCTAGTTTGGGGTTACCATATCCACATGCTTGTACAACCAACATAAAATATAACTTGATATCAACTGCCAAAACAGCATTATAGCAAATCTAGTTTGGGGTTACCATATCCACATGCTTGTTAACCATGTCTATAATCTATTTGGGGTTGCCATATCCACATGCTTGTTAACCATGTCCCTAATCTCCTTGACAAAGGAGACCACATCCTACATGTTTGTTAATCATGTCCCTAATCTCGTTGACAAAGGAGACTACAATGTACCTAAATGAACAGAGTGTTTTTCCTCCATAAAGGATAAACACATCACCACATACTCTTAATAAGAAATAAGAAAGATAATAATAAATATAATATGACATTGGATGGTATATGTTACAAAGTTTGACCATAATGTTTTTATAGGTTGTTTTCAATTTAATGGGCATAAAAATCTTTAACTTTTACACCTTATTTTAAACCTTGGTGGTGCTAGTTTGCAAAAGAAGTAGTCTAGGATGAATCCTTTGAGTGCATGCAAGACCGATGAATATGATACAACCCCAAGAAATGACCCACGGTCACCATCTCACTCTAGGTCAACAATTAATGAGACGGATCATGCCAAGTCAACAATTAACGAGACGGATAGGTTTGGTGGTTGCAGTCCCTGTGGTTTGAACCCTACGTTGCCAGTTACTAAGAATAGTGGTTGTAGCCAACTCTCCTATGTAACGAAAATAAATATCTTTAACCTTTACAAATAAGCAAAGGTGCCCATCGAATTTTAGGTATCATTTAATCATCCTATTATTTTTATGTTTAATATATCAATTTCAAGAAAGGTGCCCATTGAATTTTAGGTATCATTTAATCATCCTATTATTTTTATGTTTAATATATCAATTTTTTTTAAAAAGTTATGGGCAGTTTTTATTGGAGCCACTTTCGTTATGAATATGAACACAAATCATTATATTACTCTCATTATATTTCTAACAAGTTAATTAAAGCATATTCAACTTTGTTTTTTTATCATAGATATTCTTCATTTACCCTTTTATCAAAGATATTTTTCATCTTCTTCAAATTGCTAGCATTTACCCCTTTATCAAAATATTTTTCATCTTCTTCAAACTGCTAATTTCAACAATCAACCCCTTTTATATTAAATGCCTTCGAAAATTTTAAATTATTTCAATATGAAATTCAACATTGCAAATGGCTAAAATATTTATTGCTTAGCTTCTATATCCAAATATATCTGGTCTATAATAACCTCATAATATCATAATACCTTGTTTTTTTTGGGTTCTTATTCATTCCCCTAATATTTCAAGATATTATTTTCATTGTTATTTTTTATTTTATTTGTGGGTTTAGTCCGACTTCTTGTTAACACTTGTGATATTCTCTTAATATTCCAAGATATTACTTTCATTGTTATTTTTTTATTTTATTTGTAGGTTTAGTCGTTAACACTTGTGATATTTTCTTTTGTTTTCTCATATCAATATTCCTTTGTGTTTTTTTTTCTCTTTGTTTTTGCTTCTTGTATCTTCCTCTCTTTTTCTCATTCTTAGTAATACTTTCCTCTTCATCAATCTCTTCAATCTTCTCACACTGCTCATAGTAAGACTTATCATTTTTAGGTTTACCTTGTTCTAAAGGATCTAAAGTGTAAGGAATAAGTTCAAAAGAGCAATCTTTTTAATGACCCTAAAGTGCAAGGATGCTCTTCCGTAGCAATTACCTTCTTATTATGCCCTAAAAACCTAAATTATTATGGGCTGTCTCCAACCTCATTTCTATATTATTATGCTCTTGCAACCTTAAAGTGCAATCTTCAACATTTTCACTTTTATTTCCTAAAGAGGATTCTATATTATTCTACTCTTGAAACCTCAAAGTGCAAGGGAAAACATCTTCACCACTTTCTCTTGTATTTCCTAAATAAAATTCTATACTACTAGGAAAATGAAGAATTACCTAAAAAAACTTGACCTCTTTTGTTGTCTTTGTTTTGGATTTTGCATCTTTAATTCCTTCTGAACTTTCCAAATGATATTGTAGATAGGCTTTATTTTCCTCTTCTTTTGGAGTGGAATATCCTTGATCTAATCTAGTTTCTATTATTGTATGATTTCCTTGCTTCATATTGAAGTTTATCTCATGGTTATAATTTTTTGTCTCTTTCTTCATAGTTTTTACTTTGCAAACTCTTGCCATATGTCCAATCTCAAAATAATTGTGGTAATGAAATGCAATATTTTCATAATCTACTTGTTGATCTCATTCTTTTGATTTATATTTAATCTTAATGGATTGTGAAAAAGGTTTTGAAATATCCATAACAACACATATTAGAGTATATATAGCATGCTTTAGTTCCTTAGTTGTTGTTTCTTCCTTGATGAATTTACCTAGGATATTTCCAATATTCTTCAAAACATCCTTATTTATAAGCTGATATGGAAGTCCAAAAAGCCTAACCCATATTGGAAGCTTCTTAAAAATTATCATTTCATGGTCTCAAATAAAGTGTATCTCTTCCCCTAAACCATGGACCACCAACCATTATTTTATCCTTAATTTTTGAACTAGAAAATATGATGAGGAAAAAATCTTTAGGAATAAAAGTCATAGAATAATTTGAATTCAATCCCCACTTTCATTTGATTAAATTTTGAATCTTCAAAAATTGTGGCCTTGATCTATGGAACTTACATATTAACCCTCTACTTTTAAGAACCATTATATCATGCTCAATCATCTCATCCTTGATACTTACTTATGGTGTAACATCTACTACCTAGATTTAACTTGCCATGTATTCGCTCTTTTGCTTATCTCCAACTTGGGCCTTCATACTTCTAATTATGATATTTTGATTTTTAGCTAGGGCACTTCCCATTACGGCTTTCAAATATGATTTTCCTTCCACAATAGCTAATGGTGTTTGCTCTTGGCTTGCACTATGTCTTATATTGCACTTTCTTTTGGCTCACACTCACTACAACTCTTGGCTTGCACTCTCTCTTACCTTATACTTGCTCTCAGCTTGCTCTCCCTCTTAGCTCACAATTGCCTATATCTCTTATTTTTATTGATATTCCTTGGCTTCAACAATTTTAAAGCATTGATGCTTTGAAGCATTGATTAACCTACCACTATTTTACCATGACTGAATCTTGGATCACACTCCCTCTTAGTTTACACTTCCTTTTGGCTCACACTTGCTCTTGGCTTGCACTCTCTCCTACCTCGCACTCACTCCCAAATTGCACTCCCTCTTGGCTCACAATTGCCCTTGTCTCTTCTTTTTGTTGGAATTCCTTGGCTTCATTTTTTTTTGGAAATAATGTTCCACTTATTCATGATAAGGGTTTGAAGCATTGATGCACTATGGATGAACTTGCCACTCTTTTTCTATGACTAAATCTTGTCTTGCACTAACTCTTGGTTCACACTCCCTCTCTGATCTCATTACACACTTACTACTAACTTGCACTCGCACTCACTACTACACTTACTCTAGATCACGCTCACACTCAACTTTTGTTGTATTTACTCACACTTGCTTTGGGTTGCACTCACTCTTGACTCATGCTTGTACTCATTGCTAAACTTGCTCCTACATTATGCTCACACTTGTTGTTGTACTTACTCCAGAATCACACTTCTGCTGCACTTACTCCTAGCTTGCGCTCACACTCACTATTGCACTTACTCCTAGTTCTTTAATATATCAATTTTTAAATTAGTACAAAGAATGTTATATCTTTTGTTTCCCTTATCCAAAAAAATTGAGATTTAGAAAAAAAAAATTAGTCTAATAAGCTTTTATATAATAAAATGTTTCAAAAATTATATATAATTCAAATATAGAAATATGGTTGTTTGATCAAGGGCCAAGAGATTAATAATTGAGGGAGACTCATTGAATATTGTTAATTTATTTAACAAAAGATCAATGGAGAGTTGGAGAGAAGTAAACATAGTAATTGATACACTAAGATACCTAAATGCATTTAATGAATTTCAAGTGGTACATGTCTATGGAGAAGGAAATGGGGTGATCGAATGACTAGCCAACTAGGGAGCTCTCAGAGATGAAGATAAATTATGGATGCTATCAGATAATATACATCGAAGTATCCTTCATCTAGTTACAAAGGAAGGAGGGCATTTTGAAAGTCAAGCAAAGGGGTGAAAGTTCCTAGGTATAGATTATCCATAGTAAACTTGGAGATTTGTGGAAGTGTATGTGATGATGCCATTTTCTTTGGAGAGCATTGATAATGAATTTGATGAAGGTTCTTTTTTAGAAGACCTGGGCATATGGAACCATATTTTGGAGTTCATATTTTGGAGTTCTCCATATTTATTTGTTGAAGGCTCCTTTTTTGAAGAGCTAATGTACTTAAGTTTTAGAGTTATAATGTAGATAAAATAAAATAAGTAATAAATGTGGGACTTTATTGTAAGAAGGTATTCAAAAACCTTGATTTTACCTCAATAAATAAATATATTTTAAATATTTTAATTGATATAATTCATTAATTTTATTTTTATGAAAGTATTTTAAATAGATAATACTTAATAAAATACATTTTTTAAATAGTATATATTCAGTAATGCTATAAATGAAATCTCATCGTTGTAAATTGTATAAAGTTATATTGAAAGTTAGATGTAGTGATAAGTCGATAAACTGTATTAATATGAATTGGTGATTGTTTTGATTATTTAACGTTAATATGCTCTAATTTATAATAATATTCGCTTCCTTCATGCAAATTTTGATGAAATTTTAATTTTAAAATATTTAATAATAATAATATTTAAATTTAATGGAATTATAAATTTGAATGATCTTTAAATATAGTTAGAGTTATTCTCTATTTTATCAATATAAGTTTAAATCTATAAACAATAAAATAATTATTTGTTTAGGTTAATTTTGTATTTAATTGATTTAAGGTGATCATTTAGGATTTCAATAAAATATAATTAATGTTGTTACAATATTTATTTCCCAAATATTTTGATAAAAAAAGATCTTTGAAGTAAAAAAATATTAATACAATATTTTTTTTTTAAATTTAATAATATTATTTTATATTTCTTTACTTATATGATGAGAAAGTTTATGTTCGTTTTTTTTTTTTTTTTTTTGCATGGGGCACTTATAGAGAGGAGACCTAGGTTCCAATATCATGGACATGCCCATGCATAGCCAGTAGTTCGATCCGAATCATTTGCATTGCGCTATATTTTACGATCGATACGGTGGTCCCCATATCAAATCAGGTTACCATTAAATCCACACGGATAAGTTTGTTGGAATTATTATTAAAACCCTACCTTCCCAGTTATTACAAATTATTATTGTAACCAATTTATGTAAATAAAAATAAAAATAAATAAATAAAAATCCACTTATATTTCTAAGTATCCGTCATTGTAAATCATATACTTGTTGTATGTATTTTTGGATCTCTAGCTTTTTATAATAGTGGGATGTGATCTTTATAAATATATAGGTGAATGCATGTCCAAAAAATAAAAAAAAACTATTTTGCTTCAATATTTTTAGGATTTGAATACTCTCTCATAGACAATTAAAATTTAAATGACATAAATGCAGATTTTCAACCCCGGGTAAAAACTAGGTTATTTTTCATTAAAATAAAAATTATATATTATTTACCTTTTATTTTGAACTTATTAGTGTAAAATAATAATGGTCGACTCATCATTGTCTAAAAGAATTCACAATTTTATATAAATATTTTTTTACAAGAAGTTAATTAAACATAAACTTCATTATCAATATTTAGGTTCGAATTTAATTTTTATATTTTAATTTAAATATAAAATTGTTTTTATAAATTATGAGGGAAAAAAATGATTTGTGAAAATTTCATTTTTAATGTTTTTAATTGTAAATACATAAATATTTGTATATCTTAATTGGTTTATAAATTTTTTAACTATATTAATTTACCAAAAATTGAAAAGTTTTATCATACCAAAATATATATATATATATATATATAAATAAGATAAAATAAACATAATTTAAAAAATTTTGCAAGCCATTTAGACATTAAAAATAATAATTACACACAAACATATTATGAACTATCCCCCTATGGTGAAAGCACACCTTAATAAAAAATAGTTTTGAAGAGTTCTATGTACATTAACTATCACTAACAACAAAAAAATTCAATATAACCATCACTAATGCTGATATTCTATTAACAATTTTTGCAAGACCTATTGTTTATCTTTGTGACAAGTTGTCTGTGTGAATAGTAGTAGTGTGATTTATTAGGTTTAAAGTATACCAATAAATTCCAAGAGGCATCCTTTATTATCCTTATCTTATACTAAATTGAATCTCACTATTTTATGTCCTATAAGTGAAAGTATTATATCATCACATTGATTAACTACATGGTTTAAACCTCTATGCATTACTCAAGTGTGTACATTGATTGATTATATAATGTTAATATACAATGATTTGATCTTCTAGTGTGGTCCAAATAAATGTTTCCTCTAAAGAAGAATCCAAACCATTTGGTGTGGAGTCCTATGTTAATTATGACATTATTTATACTTTTGGTGTTGGCATTATAAGATCTATCCTAAACATAAGTTTGAATACTCTACACATATAGAAATTTATTTTCCTTGTTTTCGTCCCTAGCCTATGCTAGCATCATAGCACTAGAAAGAATATGGAATGGGGTGTCCTAGGGTAACTAGGTTGAAATTTAGAACATGTGTAAAATATGTTATGAATTTTGGAGGTGTCGAGAGCCTTATTGTTGGAAAGTTAAATTTATGGTGGAATATAAAATTAAATAATATGAATAGAAATAACCAAAATCATAACACAACCAAAATTAAGGAAGTAAATAAAAAGACACATAAAATATGGGGAAGGTATTCTTGGAAACAAATGATATCACTAACAAGTAAAATAATGATATATAACTAATTCCAATAACTAGTAGAGTGTAATATATACATAATTTTGTTGGCATTGTGATGCATATCTCAATAACTATAAATATGACATATTATTGGTTAATACAATAAAAAATGGATTACCAAAATATTTTGATAAGGTTCCATTGGATAGTACAATATATCATGTTAAGTTATGGCCAGTAAGTGAAGATTATATATTTCAACATTCTACTTAACGTAAAATTTAGACCATGAGAGAAAATACTATTACATATCCCTCATTAATGGAAGTTATCTACTCTAATGCATTGATGTAATACAATGAAGATAAACTTATACATATCCATTATGAAAATATCCACAATTTGGTCTATTGAAACCAAGTATACTAGAATAAGTTGGCCCTAAAATTAAAGCCAACCTCATCTCATGTATCCAAATTTTGATGTGTTTGGTTCATTGGTGTAAAACTAAATTGAGGATCATCTTCACAATGATATAGTTATCACAAAAAGAGAAGTGATTCACTTAAGAGGAAGTTCCAATTACATGAAAAATATCCTCATATACATAATGTGCTTCTTGGCATGATTAGAACTACAATACTATATCTTTCTAGAATATAAAGTAATAGTAGCTTCCTTAATGAAACACCAAAAAATAGATCCAAAACAAAAATCAAACACATAACTAGAAGCATATTTTAACTCATTAAGATCACCATCAAAATATAAATGAGTATCCCTTTAAATTAATGGAATTATCTATTGCATATTTAATACCATAGTCAATAGTACCCTAATTTAAGAAAATGTCCACTTGAAAACCTTATAATGACTACCACAAAGACTAACGAGAAAGGAGAGGTATTCTATGTGATATATATAGGACCCTCTATTGATGACCAATAAAGATAAGAACTTGCAAATGTAGAATGATAATAACCTCAAGTTTCATCCCAAAAGCAAAATGGATAGTAGTTGGATTGTAGTCTACTATCAAAATTTTTTGCATTAACTCTAAGGAATAATAAGGTTAAGAAGAAATATCCTTGATGGAAATTTAATAATTTGAATCTATCAAAAAAAACCCAAAAAATTATATGAGATTATTGATGAAGACAACTAAGGGGAATGGGAAAATTGATGGGGAGAAAATAGTTTCAAAGCATAATCCAAGTCCAAATATCATAGATAAACCTTAAATTTGTTAATACCATAAGGTATGAAGCAAGCAACAAGGAATAAATAATTTCAAACCACAAGGTAAACTTCAAATCCCATGGGTAAAACATAACATTTTTTCAAATGCTATAAGATCAAGTGGTTACAATTATAGAGTTCTAAGGTGGAGATTAAGGTTCAAAGATTTTTATATGATATATGCATAAATTTAGGTGTTATTTTATTAATGTCATTATGTAGTTTATTAAAATATTGTGGTAATACAATTATCAAGTAATGTAAGATTTGCCTATTTTAATGTTATATACCGATTTAAAAAAAATAATGTAATTATAGATTTAGATCCTAAATTATGAAAGGTATACTCCCTATAATAATAAGGTCATCAACATATAAAACAATAATTAAAGCCTTATCATCCTGATGTTTGATATACACATCATGTTCCACCTCACTTTAAGATAAATCAAACTTGAGAAAGAATACATGAATCTTCTCATATAATATGCAAGGTGCATGCTTAAGCCTATATAAGCACTTTTATGTTAGAAATAAGTGAAACCAAAAATCTCAAAAATAATTTTATTTCTCCATCAAAGAATAATGCACATCTTTTACATATTTATACAACATGGTACCTCTTGGTTTCAAGAGACCCTTTGCATTTTTCTCCTCGGTGTTTCACCTTCACCTTAGGATTTTTAGTTTCTCTCATTCTGCCATGGGATGTAACTATTAATTTTCTCTCAATCTCATATGAGGTGAAATAATTATCAATTATTACTTAATATCAAATAATATAATAAGTACATAACATCAATTTTAATACATTATTTGGTATAATAAATAAATGTTATTACCCCCTTTAATACCTAGGGTGATAAAATAAAATCATGATCTGGATTTGGTTCTTTCTCTGGCTCTATCTTTGGATTTTACTCTAGCTCTAGATATTGATTTAAAATTGAGTAATCTACACTAGGTCTCTCTCTGATTCATTACCTTTGGGTCACCTCTAGATCATAACCTCTAGGTTTCCTTTGGGTCAACCTCTAGATCTACCTTTAATCTAGTATATTACCTCATACATAATATTACACTTTAGAATTTATCATTCTAGGTTTTTTGAGCATAGATTGATTCACATTAATCTATAGGCTCTATCACTGTAGGATTTTATGAGCATATCCTGGGTCATATTCTGATGTAAAAATCATGCAACTCAAGTTTCCCATGATTACTTTACTTCATAGTAAATTTGTAACCATCACATTAATCTCTCTCAAATACCAAAATTTTTCTTATTCTTAATTTTATCAAAGAGCAAAACCTTCTTTTATAGAATCCTTTCAACATTTATTTTACTTTTTCCCATTTTGACACATTCATCCATCCACAATCCATATGTATTTTGTGTTTCCTTTCATATTTATGCCAATAATTTCTTTGAGAGTGGTTATTACCATCACAAATCACATAGGAATGCACATTCCAACATCTAGTTGTTACATATATAGATCTTCTATAATGACTGTAAGAACCCATCCTAGGATTTTAATTCTTTATATGTGTTTCTCTTTTCACAAATTTAGTGCAACTACTTCCTCCATGACCATCAAAACTGAGTTATTCATTATTTGTACATACATATAGCATTATGGATGTTGTTATACCTTACTCATGCCTTCCTATTCCCATGTCATTGCATCTCATTTATCTCATTAGTTTTGAACCAATTCCTTTAGTATACTTTCTAAAACACCCAATTTATCCATCACCATTATGGTCTCTATCACTATCACCAACAACATTCAAATAGCTACAAATATCATCATCACAATGACCTTCAAAACTATCAGAACTATCACTATCATAATTTATACACCTAAATCCAAATATTTTATCATAAATCTTTTTCTTTAGCAATATGGTCTTTGTTATGGATGAAATAATCAATAAGATTGAGTACGACATCATAATGTTTATGTTAAATAAAAATCCTACTTTCATCAATAATATTAAAATCACAAGAAAAATTTATCCTTTTTTTTATGTTACCATAAATATTTACCACTATAGGCGTTAATTCATGAATAGCAAAAGAAAAATTTATTCTTTTGACAAGGTTGTTTGTGTCACTATACAAAATTATCATCATGGAATTTTTTTTAAACATTTCAATTTTGCTCCTTTCATATTACACTTAAATATGACAATATTTATTAATTCTATGTATATTGTCCTTACAATATTTATAGAAATTGTAATACCATTTTCAATAAGATCTTCACAAACATCAACATCTTTGAGAATTGTTCAAAAATAGCTCCTTAGTGTTAAGAATTATCCATATTCATAAAGGTATTTACCTCTTGGAAAATAAATATCTTTATCTGGTAACACATGCTTTTGAACTTCAACTTGCTTCTTGGATTATTTACTAACCCCTTTATTCCTTTATTTTATCACTTCCTTAGCCATGAGTACCTTATGTGTTATTTCAAACTCCTCTTCACAATATAGTTTGTGTTCCTTATAAGTAATATACCCTTGTTTATTTTAACTTTGTTGATATTGTGGTTGAAATTGTTACTTCCTTTGAGGAGGTCTTCAAGATTGTTCCCATTGATTCATTAAATTATATCTACAAAATTTAGTATCATGTTCCTCATTTATGATAAATATGAAAATGCCTTTGACTTTGAGACTAATTTTGTGATAAAAATAAGGTGGAATAACTTTTTAAATTCTTTTATATTTTCTTGGTGGAGATAAGAGCATTATTCAACAATTGATTTTTGTTTTCTCTTGTTGAAGTGTGTTTACAAATTACTCAAATGCCACCCTTATATTCAATACTTATAGAGAAGTGACCAACATTCAAAATGAATTAGGGAGAGGTCTAAGTACAATAGAGACTAAGAGCTTATCATTTATATTTTCCCCCATGGTGATCAATTTTACCTTCAATTATGCAAAATTCTACAAAGAAATTGCTCAATACTCTCCATCATGGACCCTTAGAGTGTGAATTTGAGATTAAATATGAACGATTGTGGCTTAATTTATTTCTTAAAATATATAAAAGAGTATATACAATGCTTTTTTTGATATTTTTATTTTATTGATATGTGGTTAAATTTCATTTGTTACTCTAAGAATTATTAGAATTAGTTCCTTAATATCTCTTTAGTCATAGTTTTACTTAGCTACAATATCCTTAGGTTGAACTTCATAACCAATAACTATGTACTAGATATTTTCAAGCACTAGAATTGTCCTTATTTTTTCCTTCGATGATGTAAAATTTAGACCTTTGAGCAATTGATATTTTGTGAGAAAGTGTTTCGATGTTGACATGATAAAGGTGTTGGTAGTTTTTCCACACTAAAATTTTGATTGTAAAAATTCTAAGTATGAAAAATAAATGGTGCACTTATTTTCTTGGTCCTTTGCCTTTGTTATTTTAATATAATAGTTTCACTAAAATAAATTTGAATTTGTCTGGAAATGGAAAAGAGAAGACGTTTTCACCCTAGGGAAGGAGCGAAAATAATTTTTGCCCCTTTTTTGGGTGAAACACAACATTAATATAGTTTTGCCCAAGGTAGGGTCCAAGCAATGAAAATCACCAACCAAAACAAAGGGAGGAGTTCACAAAGATAAAATTTAATGATGTCACTCGAACTTGCGCAATTCAAGGTGATTTCACCCTTTTTGGGGTGAATTTCTATTTTTAATTATGTTCGGGGTGAAAATAATAAATGGGCATCAATCAAAGTCAATGTTGCCCCCAGAAAGGGGGCAAAAGTCATTTTCACCCTTCTTTTGGGTGAAATTCCATTTTAAGGTAATTTTGGAGTGAAAGCATTAAGCAGGCAGCATTTGGGCGAAAGCAATGCACTAGTCAAAGTCAAAATCACTTCAAAATAATCAAGGAAGATGATGAGGGTGTTCCCTAAGTGATTTTGCCTTATTTTTAGCTTATTTAATGATTTTTCCCAGGTTGGGGTGAAAGTAATGAAAGCACCCAAGTTAGGAGCAAAAGTAGCAAAAAGGTATCCTAATGGGCTGGTAAAAGTCAAAGCCACCCCAACTTGGGTAAAACTTGTTTTCACCCTCCTTTGGGGGTGAAATTCTATTTTTTACTCCTAATTCAAGCAAGATAGAGTTTTGGGGTGAAATTCCTAAGGGGATATGATTTCAAGGCGCAATTAACCAAATTGAAGGTGAAAATACATTGATGGGCAAAAATACCAAATGAACTTTCATTTTCACCCATGATTGTAACGAAAAAGATTTTTGCCTCTTTTTCTCAACAAAATTTCTTTCAGAGGCCACATTGTTGTAGATATTTTTGGGAAAGGTCGAAGATTGATGAAATTTAGTTATTGGGGCAATGAAACTAATATTTCTAGAATTCCTACTGAAGAGTGGCCAAGATTAAATACTACATTCCTGATTTTTTTGCAATTCTATTCATTCTCGATGTGTCCTCTACTAATTTTGCTCCTTTTCAAAAAAAGTTAATTTTTGATGGGTCTTCCCAAAAAAGATGAAATTATGAGGTGCAAGGTGACAAAGTGGCAACTGATATTTAATTATTGAACCCCTAATTTTTGCATAACGTTGCTGCATTTCAATGCACCGACATATGGAATAATTTTTCTATCATCCATCTCTACCAATTTCCTAGGTGCTCTCCATCTGATTCGATCATCGCTGCTACCGAGAAGAGAATTGCTCTTCCTTATCTATGACTAGCCAACATTTTTTTTTAATATACATTTAATTTTAGAGGCAAAATCCTCTATAAATACTAAGTATTTTTATTTAATAAAAGAGGATAGACATTCTACTAAAAAAACTTTTTGAGTTTAAATTTATGCCTTAATCGAAAGTTGCTTGACTCTGGTTCCTAGAGCAATCTTTGTGTGTATGCTTTTTGTCTATTATTTCTATTAATTTTATATCTTGGTTAGATAAATAAAATTGTGCATCTAAATTTAATTTTTGATGAAGACTAAATGTTGAAATGCTAACTAGAGGTTATATTTGTAAGCTGTGATCGATTTCTATGTTATTATTTTAGTTAAATGTTGTTAGAAATTGATGTGGTTACTTAGCTGCTAATTTATCCCCATCTCACGTATCTGGATCATAGCAACATTTCCCATAACTTTCTATAATTTCCCACATATTTTTGTTACCCTAAGCTTATACCTATTGTTAGATTAGTACGAGAACCAGCCCCATCTAGAGATTGGCCCTAAGGACATATCTTTCCTTCGGCATTTCATTGTTTGCTAGGTCTAGGGCACACAAGCATTTTATACTTAGATTCATGAACAACAATTTTTGGCATGCTCAATGGGACATTAAAAGTTCCACTTTGAGCAGTATTAAGATTTTATGTTCATATTTTTACTATCAATTTAGAATATATGGTGACTCAATTTTACTTAGAATCCTTCGAACGTGAAGTTGGTGAAAGCTTTACTTCATGATCACAATATTGAAGGCCAAAAATTACAAAAAATCATTGAGTTCTTTGAGCTTGATAGCCAAGTGTTAGGATAACGTCCTAGGTTGGTCACCCCAACTATCCCATCCATTGCAACTTCTTCATAGGTAGCTGGTATGTTTTTAGTTCCTTCAAGTCCTACTATTACAACCATTAGCTTTCCTCTTCCTCAAGAAAACACTCCAATACAAATGGCTCAAAATCTACCACCTCAACCACCTATATAGTTCCTCACCTTGAATCACTCTGAAGATTTGAATTTGCAAGCTCATAACCCAATTTTGCAAGCGATGTTGAAGGCTTTTCCTACTTACGATGGTACAGATAAAATGACTTACGAGCATGTTCAATATGTGGCTTATTTGGCAACCATACATAACATCATAGATGAGTATTTCATGGTAATATTTCTCGTGCTGTCTCTCAGAGGTAAGCTACTTTATAGGTACCAGTATTTACAGCCTGCCACTATTGCCACCTGGGACCAATTGGCTAAATTATTGATAAAATATTTCAACAAAAAAGCGGATCCATTCTCTCTGTTGCATCAATTTAACACCATTCAGAGGCATCTATAGGAGGAAATTGTGGACTTCAATATCAGGTTTGCTAAAACTTGGCAGAGAGTTCCTGATGGTCTTCGGTCGACTTTTGAGTAAGCTACATTTTACTATCTTTGAGAATTCAACTATGACATCAGTATGACCATCCGATAATCCAATATTAACACATTTCCTGATCTTAACTCTCAAGCATAGAAGACCAAGGCTGACCTAATTTCTATTGGTAAGATTCTACAAAAAATGGTGATGCTTATTTTTCCTAGTCTCCCATAGTATTTGTATGCTAATGTATCTTCTTAGTACCTACCAATGTCTACCATGTATCTGGTTCCTTCATGGAGAATTATTTCATATCAGATCATGATGATAATGTCTATCCTGCAACTGCTTCTACATCCATTCCATAAGTACCCACTCCATTTCCATTCCTAGCACTACCATATCTACTTGTACAACCTCCATTACCATATCCTTTAGCACCCTCAAATCTTTATCCCCAAGAGAAGTTGCTTAAGGAGATACAATCATTGAACTCTTCCATAAGAGTGATGAGAAATGAGATCACGATGATTAAGAAAAAGCAAGTTGAAATATATTTTCAGCCTAGGATATTTCAACCTCCACCGATCACCAGGGAGCAAGCAACTTCAACCAATAATGCGCGTAATATAAATTTGACCATATTGATAAACGAAGAAGTTAGCACATCAAAAAAAGTATACTGGTGCTCTAATTGCATTGATATGCATGGTGAATAAACTTGCATGGTTCATATGAACTACGTGCAAACATTGGTAGATAGTTCTTCTGGTGGTCATATCAAAATGATTACAGAAGTTCATCATAATTTTATGGTCTCTTCTGAGGAATAAGTATTGGTTATTATGAGAGCTATAAGAAAACCCGTCATTGTGGACCTAGCTAAAATGGAACCTCTAAAGGTACCTATTGATCCGAAGGTACAAAATGAGAGAAAAAGTACAAGAAAAAGTAACTACTCCAGCACCCAAGCCAGATGCATCTATCCTATTAAAATATATTACCTCTATGAGCGAAAGAAATATTGTAAGAAAAGTCTTCAACTTCATAGGCAAAAGATAAAACAAAGTAACAGGCTAGGGAAAAGCTCAAATACCTATCCTTGACCAAGCGTTAGAGGGTAGAGGCTACACAACAGTATTAGAGCAAATATGAGGCTGCCAATGAAGGAAAAGAGTCTAGTGCATCTATGTACAACATCGTTGAAGAGTTGAAGAGGATTCTAGCCAAGGTAAGTCTCTATGATGCATTGTAATTTCTTGGACAAGTTGACTTGTTGAAATAATTGCTAAAGTTTGTGAAAGATAAAGGGAAGAATTTGATTCAAATAGTGTTAGCTCAAATGCTAATGAATTATGTCACTTCAAAGAATAGACCACCCCATTTATATTTGTATCTTAGGATGGAAGGCTGGATTGTGCACAATTGCATGATCGACTCCGGTGTTGCGATGTCTATCATGCCAAAGGTAGTTTGTGATGTTATGGGCATGGAATATACAAGAAGCAACCCTAGCATTTTGCAATTTTATGGAACTCTTGTGAGGATAGTAGGGGTCATAAAAGACATCCCCATTGTGTTACATAAAATACCTCATATCATTGTGATCCAAGAGGTAGTTGTGATTGATCTGGAGCCATACTTTAACATGTGCCTATTATGGGAGTTCACTACCAAGTTTTGAGGCTACCTTTCTATGGACTATTCTCATCTAGAGATTATTTTAAAAGGGAAGAGAATCCAAATATATAATAAGAAGCCTTTGAATTATCACATAGAGGATATTAATGAAGAAGAAAAATCCATCAATTCTATCAACTTGATGACTGAAGAATTGGAAGAATTGGATTTGATGGAAGAAGTTATGGATGAGCTTCGAATAGAAGATAAGTTTTCATTGCTCTATTTTAATGCCATGATGGAGATTGAAATTGGTTGTTACACCATTACTAAGCCTGAAAAATAAGGTGAAGGTGTTATGAGCAAGATCCTATTCCAGATCAATTATGGAAGTTGTACTTTGATGGTGCAAGATGCAAGAACGATGCAGGAGTGGGGATAATTCTCATTTATATTTTTGGCATACAAAATACTTATTCATATCAGTTGACCTAGAGTTGTACAAATAATTCTATCGAGTATGAAGCACTATGTCTAGGATTGAAGAAAGCAGAGAAGCTTGGGATTAAATAACTACAGATTTTTAGAGATTCTGAACTAATTGTACATCAAGTAATAAACAAATGCATCTCCAAATAGCACTACTTAAAGGTATGCTGCAAAACATTTTGGGACATGTTTGAGGCCTATACAATGTTGAAAATCCAAGCGATCTCACAAGAGTTGAACAAGCATACCAATCTCTCGGTATCCCTTGGCACCAATGTTTCTCTAGTTGAGCATGTGGTGAAAAAACCCAAGACTATGAGGTTAGTTTACAAACCTTTATTCCCTAACAAAAATATCTATTGTCAAGTGTTTGATAGTGATGAACAGATTGTAAATTTCCTAATAAAAGAAGCTAGTATAGTGGAAGAAAGAATACTTTGATAAAAATGATAGAGCAGAGTCTATTTTATCAAAATGATAGAGCATAAAAGAATATGATCAAAGTGGAAAAAATGAGTATACTAAATTGTAGTTGGGACTTGAGAAGTCGATCAAAGTTGGAACCGATTGCACTCAGGAAGAGTTGGAGCAGATCAAGGAACTATGCCATGAGTATCCAGATATTATCTCTTGGAGCTACCAATATTTAAAAGGCTAAAATAAAGATGTGATCCAACATACCATTGAGTTGTAGGAAGGGGTGAAACCCTTCAAGAAAAATTAGAGGCCATTCAATCACAAGATTGAAGTCTTGATGAAAGCGAAACTGCTGAGATGCTGGAAGCCAAAATCATCTACCAGATTAAGCATTCTACCTGGGTAGAAAATTTGGTCCTTGTGAGGAAGAATAATGGGGATATTCACCTATGTGTTGACTTTCAAAATTTGAATCAGGTATCCCTAAAGGATCATTATCCTTTACCTCATATTGATAATATTATTCATGTAGTTGCTGGTGCTCAAAGATTTTTGTTGTTGGATGGATTATTCGGCTATAATCAAATTTAGACCACGGATGAATACCAATATAAAACAATGTTCACCATGAAATGGAGAACATTTTCTTATCAGTGAATGTTGTTTGGTCTCTCGAATGTTGGAGAAACGTTTCAAAGGGTTATGGATGTAGCTTTTGGTGAATTGTTAAATCATGTCATTGTAATTTATCTGGATGACATGATTGTATTCTCTCACAATAGGGAGGAGAATAACCTACATTTGAGACAAGTGTTTGATAAATACCAAGAGTTTATAATATCCATCAACTCGAAGAAGTCCATCTTCATAAAAAAAAACTCCTAGGCCACATTATTTTAGAGAAATGTTTGGCTATTGATCCGACTAGAGCTGAGGCTCTTCTGAAGCTTCCATTGCCATTCAATAAGAAGGATTTGCAGTTGTTCTTAGGGAAGATAAACTTTATTTGAAAATTCGTTGTAAATTTCACCCAAGAGGTAAAACTGATGACTGATATTTTAAAGAAAAATGTTGAGTTCAAGTGGACTAAATAGAGGAAGCGAGCATTCAAATAAATTAAAGAAAGAGTTTCTCAAGCCCCAGTTCTGGTAATCCTTGATTATTAAAAAGATTTTATCTTGTATGCCATTGGTGAAAAGGTTAGTTACGCAGTGGTGCTTATGTAAAATGGAGATGATTGATATGAGCAGCCAATTGCTTTCTTAAGCAAAGTCATCCAACCGCATGAAGATAAATATAATTTCTTTAAGAAGAAAGCATATGTGATGATGAAATCCTTGAAGAAAGTTTGGTATTTTGTTTTCTAGAGTAATACAACAGTTTATGTTGTTTATCTAGACGTCTAAAGCTTCATCATCCAGGGAGATATTGGAGAAAAGAGGTCTAATTGGGTTTCCAAAATCCAGGAGTATGATGTTGAAATACAACCATTCAAGCTAGTTCAAAGATGAGCATTACGTTAGGATCTTGCAAAGAGCATTGCATTCAAATCCATGGTTTTCCAACTTGAAGATTCAATAAGCAAAAGTAATTTCACTAATCACTCTATAGTTGATCGTGATTGGATAGAGGACCTTGTCGAATATTTCAATTCAAGAAGGTGTCTTTCACATCTTAATACCTCATAGAGAAGGAGATTCAAACTTCAAGCCCTTAGGTACATGATGCTACCAAATGGATTATTCCATAAGAATATTGATGGATTACTTCTTAGGTACATTCAAGAATCAGAGAAACAAAGAATCTTGGAGGAGTTTCACTCTGGTTTATCAGGAAGCCATTATGCAGGGAGACCCATGGTATTGAAGATCATAAAAGAAGGTTATTTCTAAACCACTCTTTTTATAGATGCTTTCAAAGTCAATCAGAGTTGTGACAAGTTCTAAAGATATATCGATAGAAGTAGGAATGCATCATTGTCTCTTCATCCAATTCAAGTTGAAGTGCCATTTCAAAAATGGGTATTATATTTAATTGAGGTCATTGATCCCAATTCCTCTATCAGACACAAATACATCCTGACTGCAACCAACTATTTCACCTGATACATAAAAGTAATTTTGACCAAAAAGGTAGACTAGGCAATAATTATCTCTTTTCTTGAAGGATTAATCACTTGTTTCGGCATACTAGATGCAATCATAATAGAAAATGGAACTCCCTTCATCGATGTCAAGATCAATGAATTTATGGGTAAGTACATGATTTATTTAAAGACATCATCAAACTACTATCTACATGGAAATGGCCTGGATGAATACACATACAAGAATTTGCTTAGGATTTTTAAAATGACTCTAGGATATGATAAACGTAGTTGGCATCTGCTCTTGGGCCAAGCATTATGGGATGATCACATCTTAGTGAAAAAATCTATGAAGACGTGCCCCTATTCCTTGGTATATGAAAAATAAGTAATCTTACCCATTCATATTGAATTGTTGGCCCTCCAGTCATTGCACTTATTAGATTGTGAAGATGATGAATCTGACCCCATGAGCACGAGGTTGGCTCAAATTTTACAACTGGAGGAAGAGAGGGAGAAATCGTACAACACCTTCATGGAACATGCTTGGATGACACAAAAATAAGAGGATTAGGGTCAAACCTCATTTTTATTTCATGTTCAATAAGTTATATCTCTAGGAGTAGGAGGAGAGATATTAGTCAACTGTGACATTGTGCTAGTTCATGGAGAATCAGCTGATAAAAACTCCATAGTTTGGAGAACTGCTAACTCTACTGAAGCCATTGATAGATTTTAAAAGTCCTGAATTGTTTTCTATGTTGACTTGGATTTTTGGTCTTCCTACTAACTCTGTGGTGCACAAATGGCAAGCGATACTAGTGTAATGTATTTCACAAGTAGAATTTTATGCTCCAACAATAATGATAGCAAGCACGAATATGATTTTCTTCGATTGGATGGATTACGTAGCTCAAAGGATGCACACACAGTTTTAGAAGATACAAAGTGAAGAAGCAGTATTATTAAGACACAATTTTTGGCCTGGTATTTCTTATTCCACATGCACCGATATTTTTTATTCATAGATGATAAGCAAGTTGATGAGATTGGAATGAAGTTGTCAGTTTATTTGTGGATTCCAAGCTTGTCCAAGGAGTTATTTTATAATTTTAATCATATTGTTTTGGGCCCTGCACTCAAACTTGTTTTTGACACATGTGAGAGAGTTCCAAGGACGATGAGGGAGGAAGTCGTTGCGAATGAGAAAGGTGATATTTTCTTGTTGATGCAAGGTATCTTGGTATGAATTTTTATATTTACTAGCAAGTCATTTCTCCTTCCATATTTTACTATAGGGTACCATTTTGCATTGGAAGTTATCCGCCAGATCGAATTCATGAATGATGTTTATGGGGTAGGTCGAGAAAAGAAAACTACATGCACCTTGCTATTTTTCTTTAGAGATATTGAAGTAGACCAGTTTGGCTAGAATAATTTGATTAAAAAAGTTCTCTATGACATTCGTATAGTGGAGTTACCCCAGCAGTGGAAATATGACCCTTTGGGTCATTTCATGACATTAATTAAAGAAAAAAAAAAAATCATTGCTACCCTAGACTAGATATTGAGTGACACATAAACAATACAGAGGGGCATGACCTTGAATAGCATGTCAAAAATATGATGTTTCTCCTATCATGACATGATTTTTATAATATGGAGGCTTAGTATAATCCTGCAATCCACAAGCACCGAATTCCTCCTCCATGCCTATTTAGCAAAATGAAGGATCAATTTCCTACTTAGTCTGAGGAGAAAATCACCAACTGGTGGGTTATGAGGGTCCATCGAGGAAAAATTGGTTCATATTATGGCCTGGCAATAGATGGTGCATTTTTGGATGTGTATGATGAATATTATGACAGTTACCAGCCAATCTCTTTCACCAAAAATGTGCCTTGAAGCTTTCAAATATGTAATAGTGAAGAGATCGCAGTCAAAGGAGAGAAACATGAGGTTGAGGAAGCACTACTTATGGAGGAAGAGAAACAACCATCACTAGAAGATCAAATCCAACGTAAAAAATAGGAGTAAGCATGAAACACTTTCTTTCTTGAAAGTCTCCAAGAAGCCAATAACTAGTGCAATTTCTTCATCGGGTACAAACCCTGATCCTACAGTTAAAGTCACCCAAAATAACACTTCATAGAATCCTCCTTTGATTCAAGAAGAGCATCTTGGCCAAGGTATAAAAATTATAGATCTAGAGAAGGAGATGGAGGAGGAATAAAACAAGGGAGAGCCAGTATCACAACCACCCTCATCATCAGCTCAAATGGTGTGAGAACCTAAAGGTACATTTTCTCTACCCTCTTCCCTTACTCGAGCATTCGATGACTGTTACACCCCTTTCTAAATTTATCTCTTCCATTTCACCCCCATTTGGTATACCCTCCACCTCCATTTCAATTCCTATTTCCAAGTCCCCAATCATCGATGCTCCCTCTTCTTCTATTCCCTCTTCTTTGGTTTCCCTTTATTTTAGTTATTTTGCATTCGGGTCCAATCCATTTTTTCTCCCTTCATCCTCCATTTTGGTAATTTCTACCACGGTTATAAGTACACAAGATCCTCCTCAGGTGAGTGTAATTGTTAGAATAAGTGAATATTCTCTTAAGTTCCACTAGGATAGACACTTGAGTTTCCACTCCTCCATGTGTCAGGAGAACTCTCAGTGGTGTCTTCTTGAGTTTTCGCTCCTCCATGTGTCAGGAGAACTCTTAGTGGTGTCTTCATCAAGTTTGATGAGTTGTTGTAATCCAACGATTCTCAATGATCAACTCTGCTATTTATACAAAGTTGATCCTAGAGGTAAATCAATCAGTTCCACTCTTCTCTTCATCTTTTGTGTAATACTTTGCATATCTATTATTGTGAAATTCTAACATGGTACCAGAGCATGATAGATTTTGCTAGTATTCTTTCTTGAAGGTTCTAGGATCTGATTCATTTACTTTGGATATTTTTTTGGCTATCTAACTTCAAAGTTTGCATTAGTCTACTTTTATCCATTGTTATTTTTTTCAGCATATTTTTATGTTGCATATTCTTTCATTTCTATATTGAATTCGTGTTGGAGGAAAACTTTTAAGAAAATATAGCTATTTTACCCTGTGTGAAGGTGCTGGTTTCTTGCCCTTATTTTCAAAGGAAAATAGCCTATTAATTTTTTTTGAATTTTTCCTCAACGTATTCATGTAACTCTAACACTCGGTTAAATCATTTATTTTTGGCTTGTTTCAAAGTGAAATCTCCGATTAACTCAAAGTGTTATTTTAGAAATATTCTTTTTGAGTTTTTCTTTTAAGTTTAACTCTTCATTTCTGGTGCTTTCATCGTTGGCACTCTTAGTCCACTCGATATAGACGTTTGGCCCATTGCAACGTCTATTAATCTCTTTGGCGCACTCTTAGACGTCTAACGTTTCTTCGTTTAGTTCGTTGGCACACTCTTCAGACGGTATTTATATACCCACTTCCCATGGTTCATTTCAACAGCTTATTTCATTAATATTTTTTATATTATCTAAAGTGACTGTGATTTGTACTTCTTGGTTTTAGATATATTCTATAGGTTCGTCTGAGCGCTCTACCTTCCATCCATTGGGGCATTTGGAAGCAATATATCCTTATTTCATTTTTTGCAGGTTTCCCGAGCGCTCTACCTTCTGTGCATTGGGGCCTTTGGAAGCATTTATGATTTCTACAGTTTTCAAACAAAGGATTTACGATTTGGAAGCTTTTGGATTTATGATTTGGTGCATATAATATTTTTTTGTTTTTCAAAATGATTTTCAAATGTTTATTAACAAAATTGATGTCGTTTTATTTATTCTGCACTAACGTATTCTGCAAGTTTCAAGAGGCAGCATATTAAAATAATTCTATTTTTTAAAAATGTTTTAAATGCTTAAAAATCATTAGTTTGGCGCAAACGTTTTTCTACAGGTTTCTTGATATACACAGGCCTGTTATTTAAAATATTTTCTCTGCCATATTATAATTTTTGATATATTGGTTTCCTTAAAATATTTTTTCTCTGCTTATATTGTTCTCTAATGACTTAAGCAAAATTCGTGATTACAATCTAGGAAAATATTATCTAAATTTTTGCAGTGTTTCATGGATTGAACATTCGTCGGTGTTGGACTTTGGAGGATTGCTCGTAATTTCATTCGTAGGACACTTCGGCGGTTTCTATTTCCGCCACTAGCTCTTTCGTGGCAAAATTGGTGTATTTTATTTTTTTCTCAAAATTTCCTTTTAGGCTTCGATTCAATCGAATCGTCATTTTTTTGAATCCTTGTCTATGTTTTTTGGCAGGCCACATATATTTATTGTGGCTCTCCACAAACAACGGAAGACACATATTGTAAATTTATAATAAAAAAAATTATTTGGGTGGTATTCAAGTGTTATTTTTTTAGCACCAATCGCAGTTCGGGGAGGGGAGTCTTCTTGCCTTTGCTTCTTTTGCATCTTGTCTCTCTGTCTTTCACTTGCATTTTCTCTTCTTTACATATAGTCTTAAGGCAAATATTTTTTAAATTTCTTTCCTTTCAAATATTTTAAATGCAAAGATATTTATTTATTTTATTAATTTGCTTGAGATTAAAAGTATTCTTAAACTTAAATTTAAATTATAATTTATCTTGCTATAAAGAAAATTTCTATCATTTTGCTTATGCATTAAGGGAAATATATTTTAATCTAACAGTCATCATTAAAATTTTTAGTTTTTTCATTATTTAAACATTCACTCTCTAATTACTTTTCTCACCTATCTTGTTTATCAAAATTTGAGAAAAGCTATCTTCCTTATAACATCTTCTAAATATATTGTTATTGTTAAAATAATAATTTTACACAAGAAGTTACTTTTTTCCTTTGAAATTAATTTTTTACTCTTTCTTATCATTTAGTTTATTAATATATTCGAACTAACTATTTTAAGAAAGAGCTTTTTATCACCTTTTCTTATTCTCTAAGGGTGTTATTGTTAAATCTATAAATGTATTTTATTCTCTAAGGGTGTTATTGTTAAATCTATTTTAAATTAAATCTTAACAAATTTTTTAAAGGTTATAAATATATATAAAAGTTTAAATAACTTTTTCATAAAATTTTTCATAAACCTAAAATTTTCCATAATTGAAGTTTTAAGGGGGGGGAGTATTGGTAATTTAAAACTTCAATCTCTCTCTTGTGTTAAGATGAATTCAATTGAGCCCCTCACCCCTCATAAATTTCACTCATGGGAACCCAAAATTTTAAATCTCCTTCTCTTTCAAAGGGCTAAGAGAAAAGTGTCATTTGTAACCTAATAATTAAATTCCTTTTTTTGTTTTATCTTTTAGGGAGGGTGTATTCTTCTAGATTTCTTTATAGTAGCCTTTAATTTTAGAGGTATATATTGTTTATAAAATCTCTAAAAAGTATAAGAAGATATTCACTAACTTCATGCCCACCCTCATTTATATCAAAACAAATATATTTTTATTTTATTGTTTTATAGGATCTTTACATTGGCAATTCCTATAAACATTAACTAAAAAATATTAAAACTCAAAAAAAAAATTTTTGGTCAACCAAATCTCTCATTTTCACTTCAATTTCTCATTTGAAGTTAATGGAGGGGTATTTATAGTCGGAAAGGTTTTTTCGAGACGGACACAATGGTGGTGTCCATTTTTTAGTTTCAAGATTTTTTTCAATGATGTGTTTTAAAAATAATTGTATCATGGAGTGCACTCTTGGTTGAACCCGATACTCCCAGCATTGGTGCCCTTGTTTTGTTGGTTGTCCATTTTTTGGACCTTGTTATTCAACCCATTGTGTCATACAGGTGGATACCACTACTTGTGCTTGCAGGAGTCAATTTGGACATCCCTTATAGTTTTTGTGGTTCTTTATCCATCCTATCTTCACATTATTTTTGTGAGACACTTTGATTTCATGGTTCGCGAGCACCAGTCTAGGAGTATGAATTTTTTTTGCCACAAGTCTCTAATATTTTGAGACATCTAATGGGTCCATTGTGGGCTTCTTAATGGAATTTGTCCTAAAGAGGGGGTTGAAGAGGACATATTCCTTCCTCTCAATCCTCCATGCACATCTTCCTTATTATTCTATTCTGGCAGGTGGTTTCCCCTTGAAATTTTCTACCATTACCCTAATTTTGTTGTTTGTCCACAAGTTTTGGACCTAGTTATCATACCATTGTACTCATATAGGTGGAAATCACATACTCATGCTTGTGGAGTCATTTTTGGACTACCCATGCGATTTTTTGTGGTTCTATCTCCATCCTATATTCACTTTGGTTTTAGGGGACTTTTCTTTAAAGATCTTTATTCTTTTGATCACATGTTGTAAATGAGTACCTTATCAGGCCTTGTTGTCGGGACTCATCTTTGTGGCTATACCATCTCTATTGTACATGAGTACCTTATCAGGCCTTGGTATCGGGACTCATCTTATATAGGTATACCACATATTGTTTATTCCTTTTTTCACTTACCCCTACTATCACTTAAGGGGGGGTGTTAAAGTATCTTGGTGCATAGAGTTTTTTCACCTCTCTCTCATTCTTCTTATTATTATAAGCTCTTCATATTGTAGCATATTCAGAGCGAGGACATACACTTGGAACATATTCCAACTAAAGCATAAATTGCAGACATCTTCGTTGAGTCAATTTCTTCTCCGCATTACCTTTAGTTGCGAGAAAAACTTGGAGTATTACATTTGCATTGACAAAGAGGTCTTCCACCTCTCACTATATTATAAATGAGTACCTCATCAGGCCTTCTTATCGGGACTCATCATTTCTTTGTATAGGAGGACAATCTTCGCCATCCAAAGACAAGCCTCTTTCATACTTCTTTGCTTTTGATTGATGGCTTTTCCCACTAGGTTTTTACCATCACTTCAAAACAAAGGGGTGATAGTTGGTTTTTCCCCACAGGGGTTTTTTCCACCAACTATCCATATTTTACATGAGTACCTAATCAGGCCTTGTTGTCGGGACTCATATTTTATTTGTTAAAGAGTACAATATTTGCCATGTGAAGACAAGCCTATTTCATACTTATTTGCTTTTGATTGATGGTTTTTCCCACTGGGTTTTTACCATCATTTAAAAAAAAAGTGTGATAGTTGGTTTTTCCCCACATGGGTTTTTTCCACCAACTATCTATATTTTACATGAGTACCCAATCAAGCCTTTTTTCCAGGACTCATATTTTATTTGTTAAAGAGGACAATCTTCGTCATTCGAAGACAAGCCTCTTTCATACCTCTTTGCTTTTTGATTGATGGATTTTCCCACTAGGTTTTTTACCATCACTTCAAAATAAAGGGGTGATAGTTGATTTTTCCCCACGGGGTTTTTTCACTAACTATCTATATTGTACATGAGTACCTAATCAGGCCTTTTTTTTGGGTTCATTTATAAAAATCTCCCCTAGTATCACTTAAGGGGGGTGTTAGAATAAGTGAATATTCTCTTAAGTTCCACTAGGATAGACACTTGAGTTTCCACTCCTCCATGTGTCAGGAGAACTCTCAGTGGTCTCTTCTTGAGTTTCCTCTCCTCCATGTGTCATGAGAACTCTTAGTGGTGTCTTCATTAGGTCTGATGAGTTGTTGTAATCCAATGGTTCTCATTGATCAACTATTCTATTTATACAGAGTTGATCCTAGAGGTAAATCAATTAGTTCCACTCTTCTCTTCATATTTTGTGTAATACTTTGTATATCTATTATTGTGAAATTCTAACATGAATTGTAGCTGAACCCCTCACTTCCATTCTCTCAACCACTTTCATTCCACCAATCGTTCCCATTTATAATTTTCTTCCCAAGCCAAACTCTTAGTAGGCTCATTTTCTCCTCGATCCATTTCTTGAGTTGTAGGTACTACCAAATCTAGAGATGGATATTGTGCAAGAGCATCTAATTGTAGTAAAAATAAGTTGACCCTACTAGAGTTCATCCCAGTGGCTAAAAAATGTAAGCAAAAAGAATCTTAAGCTCCAAAAAAGATATTAAATAAGGTCAATTTTGACCTCAAAGCTATGGAGTCCCACACTATAAAAATGATCTCCCAGGTCTAGAAGCCCCAAGGAGAAATGGCTCCAAGTAATTATGCTTATGAAGTCATTATAGAGGACATGATGAAGATTGATAATATAAAAAAAAATAGGGAATATTCAGGTGGATATGAGATCATTTTACCTACACGGTGAGCATTATAAGAAGAATTTTTTTAAGGTTGAGATAAATATTATTGAATTGAAAGAATATTTGGAAGAAAGCAGAGCACAGTAAGAGGCAATGAGATCATAGATAGAGAATTGGCAATAGAAGGTGGAAGGCTTGGAAGAGGTAGCTAAGGAGAAGTAGAAAGTGCAGGTAGAAGCTGAACAACATGTGCATATATTAACTACCTAGCTCGAATATTTATGGAATTAGTTGGCTAAAGAGGCCATCCAATTAGTGGGGTTCTCCAAGGAGAAAATGAAAGAGGCTCATAGTCGTTTAACTGAAGACTCATTTCAAGGGCTATTTGACTAACTCATTTAGAAGGAGAAATAAGGTGTATATAGAGAGATATTTCCATTTTTGTAAAGGGGTTGAAAAGTGAAGATTGTTGTGATCTTTTTCAAAGTGTGTTGAGTGTGGCATATTTCCAAAGGGGTTCTTCTCTTCATAAAAAGGTATGGGTACATTCTCCTATTGATTTATTGTGGTGGTTGATTTATGAAATATCATTGGAGAGAAAAGGATTGTATTGTGGTTTCCTTTTTGAAAATGGTTGGTTGAATACTTCAAGGTTTTCTAGTTTGAGAGTTGTGTTTAAACCTTATTTATAAGCATTGTTATTGAAGCCCATTGATTGTGAGATGAAATTGAACTTAAGCTTTAAAATAACATGACTATCATTATTATGTGAGATTTGTGGTTGAGCATTGTTGGAAACATTTGAATTGGTTGATACATACTTGGACTAGGGTTGTGTGAGAAAGAGTTGTCCCTTGTGATGATTGGTTGAGTTGAGATTGATTTGGGTTGAGATTGATATTAGAACATATTGAGTCTCTAACAATTCTCTTTATGCTTCTATGAGTTGAATTGAGTTGATTTGAGATTAATTTGGATTGACAATGAGATTAGAAAATATTGAGTCTCTAACAATTCTCCTTATGCTTCTATGAGTTGATTTGAGTTGAGATCATTGTGGTTCATTATTGTTATCCATTGAAGAGTACATTGGCATTAATTGTTGAGTTCATCTTTGAGCTTTGCCTTGATAGAGTTGTGGATGAGTTTTCAGTTCTACTTGAGCATAATTGATTGAGCCTTTGAATAAGGCCTTTGGGATAGATTTGTGGATAGACTTGTGGAATTTTATGTATGATTGTTTGAGCCTTTAAGAAGACCTTTGTGGATAGTTTTGGGACAGATTTGAGGACAGATTTGAGGATAGATTTGTGGACATATTTAGGGCAATTTCTTGATGAGTTTGCTAGAGCATATTTGGGCAAGTTATTGATGAGCTTGCTAGAGTAGATTTGTGTAAGTTCTTGGTGAGCTTGTTGGAGAAAAATTGGGCAAGTTATTGGTGAGCTTGCTATAGCAGATTTGGGCAAGTTCTTGGTGAGATTTCTTGAGTAGATTTGACAAGTTTTGTGTGATCTTGTTAAGCAAGTTCTGTGTGAGTTTATTGAGCAGGTTCTGTGTGAGCCTATTGAGCAGGTTCTGTGTGAGCCTATTAATAGAACTTTGGAGGTGATAGAGTATAGAAGACAAAGTCTCAGTCAATAGATATCCAGTAGCCAACACAATTGAAGATAGATTTGAGTGAGGAGTCTTCAAGTGGAGAGAGGCCCACAAGTCAGTGTAGTAGAGAGACAAAGTCTTCTAGAATATCACATAGCCAGAGAAAAATGGGAAAGTGTTCTCATGTGGAAGAGATCCACGAACTTGATATTAGGGTATCATCATCTTCTTTGGACAGAGATCCATGAACATTGTAATTGGGAGTGATTCCCAAAGAGATTGATTGAGAAATTTTTAGTAAAATATTTTTCTATGGAGTAGCCCACATTGGGTGAACCACGTAAATTGTGGTATCTCTATTATGTATGGTTTTTTTGCATTGCTTTGATTACTGTTGTTGATACTGCTATATTTATACAACATAATATTGAATTGGAAGAAAAAGTAAAAAGTAGTCTTATACTGTTCACCCCCCTCTCAATATAAGCTTGTGTTCTTCAATTGGTATCAGAGTGGGTTTATTCAGAAAGACTAACAACTTGAGGGAAGATTCTACAAGAACACACATTATAAAGAAAGGCAAGAGAAGAACCATGAGATCTAAGAAGAAAAATGAATCCGATCTTGAAGCAACATAGATGTCAAGAAGAAAAATCAGTAAGATGTCTTGAGTGTGGTAAGCTTGGTCACGTGGACTTTTATTGTACACAAAATGGGTATAGCAACAATAGAGAGGAAGTGGAACTTGACTGGATTTTCAAATATATTGTTGATCAAAAGACAACATTCAAGGTTTCAAAAGATGTACCTAGGTGTTATAGATGAGTTGGAGAGGAGAGGAAAATCCTCCAAAGGAGGTCCCAAGTTCAAATCTCCACCCTACCAAAAAGCTAAATTGGGTATCCAAAATCCAATTGATAATGTTGGTGTGGGCAAGGTCCTGTTTGTGGTCTCGCAGACCAAGGCGGCCCCACAAGGGGTTTTTTGCTTAAAAAAAAGTTTCAAAAGAAGAATATTCTGCTTGTGGTCAACTCGATCATGTCTCAAGTTACTACAATGGCTTCAGTGATAGTGAAGATGAAATGGAACTCAAGGAAGACAAGCACAATAAAAATAGTGAAGATGAATACAAGAATAAAAAATAAAAGTAAAACATGTATGAACAAGGCAGGCATGACAAGAAGAGCTTGTATATGGAAGAAGCAATCAGTGCTTCTAGCAGTAATAATGAAAGTCTATCAATCAGTGAAAAAGAACAAGCTCCTACTAAATATCAAAAGCAGGAATCTCAAGTAAGAATTTATCATGAAGAGAAAAATAGACACAGTTATGATCATGAAGAAGAGAAAGTGTCAGAACAAGCTTTTGAAGAAATGAAAAGAGAAAAATCAATACTAAAGGCTGAAGGATAAAAGGATGATAAGATGAAGGTAAAGCTCCTACAAGATCTCATTGATCTAAAAATCACGGGTTAAGAGGTAAATAAAATTGAAGAAGATATGCTTGAACAATTAAATGTAAGGAAGCAAGAATGTGAAAGATTAGAACATGAAGTTGTTTCCTTAAGGTTGGAAGTGAAATACTCCAAGGATAAGTTGCACAAGTTTTGGAAAGGTTTCAAAGCACCAAAGGTCTCATATTTTAGGTTTGGGGAATCACAATCAAAAGGAAAGGAAGTTCTAAAATATGAAAGTAAGGTAGCACCTAAGATTCATGAAGAAATTTCCAAAGCTTCCATGGCTCCAAATATTCAGTTTGGATCTTGTTTTGAGATAGGTGAATCAAGTTCAAAAGGCAAAGAAGTCATTGAAGAAGAAAGCAAGGAAGAAGTGAAGAAAGAAGATTTGGATATCACAAAAGAGGATCAAGGACACTTTCCACAAGTCAAAGATGATTACAAGGATAATTATCAAGAAAGGATTGGTCATAAAGCTTTTCAGTGCAAAGGAAATGAGAAAAATGGTTTTTCTTTTAGAGCTATACAATTCATAAGTTATGGTTATAATGGTCATGAAAAAATAGCTACACAATACAGGGTTCAGGAAAGGAATGGATATGGAAATTATTTTAAGAATGATTTCAGGACATGGGCACCAACCAAAGGCTAAAATATCAAGTGTTTTAATTGCAATAACTTTGGGCATATTGCAAGATGGTGTAGGACTCAATTCCAAATAGGTTCAAGGCAAGAAGGTCAAAAAGGTTCTAGACAAGAAGATCAAGTAATTCATCAAGAGAAGGATATCAGAAAAACATGGAAAGAAGTTGATAAAGGAAAGAAACAAAGTGATAAGGGAGTAAAAGTACTCCCACCCCAAAATTAATCACCTCAAGAGAGAAGGTGGTGAGGGGGCTAAGCTTAAGAGTCATATCTTTTAGCCCCATCGGTGTCCCTTTTGCCATTGATGTCAAATGGGGGAGATTTGAGTAAAGGGTAGAGCATTGAGTTAGGGGGAGCAACCTCCAAAGAGAGCATTGAGCTAGGGGGAGAAGCCTCAAAAGAGAGTATTGAGTCAGGGAGAGCAAATTTGATTCTCAGAGATGGTTTTTGCAGTGATTGTGGTTTTTGCATTAGAGGTGTTGTCATCAATGACAAAGGGGGATTTGTTGGAAATTTGAGGTAATATGAGGAATTTTATGTTTTAATTGATGTCACATGGATCATTGATATCACATGGATCACATTTAGTTTTGGTGACCCAAGAATTTCATAAATAAGCATTTGTGATAGTTCAAAAAATAGGGTTTTTGTGAAAACCAAGGCAGGTAAAATAAAAGGTTTTAATTAAAACCATGTATGGCATATTTGATATGGATTTTTCTTAAAACCTAGGTTGGATTTTCATTTCATCGAAAAAGGTGCCCCGAAGATGAAGATATTCAAATTTGAATATTTGGTGTAAATTTTAATATTTAAAATTTAATTTTTAAATTTTTAAATTAAAATTATGACATCACCTCCGATGCCATCATTAAATCAAAATTAATTAAATTGTACCCTATGTTGGTAAAGGTAAGGTAAGGTGCACATATATATACAAAGACTTTCTTTCAAAAGCCTTGGAATCGGAGAAGTGGATATAATATGAAAGGTGCAAAGAGTTTCGTGTGGCAACATGGTCGAGCGAGGGGAGACAAAGGCTTTTTGACTTGTGAAGATTGTTGTGCTCTTTTTCAAAGTGTGTTGAGTATGGAAGATTTCCAAAGGGGTTCTTATCTTCATAAAAAGGTATGGGCACATTCTCCTATTGATTTATTGTGGTGGTTGATTTCTAAAATATCATTGGAGAGAAAAGGATTGTATTGTGGTTTCCTTTTCGAAAATGGTTGGTTGAATGCTTCAACATTTTCTGGTTTGAGAGTTGTGTTTAAACCTTGTTTATAAGCATTTTTGTTGAAGCCCATTGATTGTGAGATGAACTTGAACTTAAGCTATAAAAGAACATGAGTATCATTGTTATGTGACATTTGTGGTTGAGCATTATTGGAAATATTTGAGTTGGTTGATACATACTTGGACTAGGATTGAGTGAGAGAGAGTTATACCTTGTGATGATTGGTTGAGTTGAGATTTATTTGGGTTGAGAATGAGATTACAACATATTGAGTCTCTAACAATTCTCTTTATGCTTCTATATGTTAACTTGATTTGAGTTGAGATTGATTTGTATTGAGAGTGACATTAGAACATACTGAGTCTCTAATAATTCTCCTTATGCTTCTATGAATTGATTTAAGTTGAGATCATTGTGGATCATTGTTGTTATCCATTGAAGAGTACATTGTCATTCATTGTTGAGTTCATCTTTGAGCTTTGACTTGATAGAGTTGTGGATGAGTTTTGAGTGCTACTTGAGCATGATTGATTGAGCCTTTGAAGAAGGTCTTTGGGATATATTTGTGGACATACTTGTGGTAGTTTGTGTATGATTTTTTGAGCCTTTGAGAAGGCCTTTGTGGATAGTTTTGGGACACATTTGAGGATATATTTGAGGACAAATTTGAGGATAAATTTATGGATAAATTTGTGGACATATTTAGGGCAAGTTCTTGATGAGCTTGCTAGAACAGATTTGGTCAAGTTCTTGATGAGCTTGCTAGAGCATATTTGAGAAAGTTCTTGATGAGCTTGTTGGATTAGAATTGGGTAAGTTCTTGGTGAGCTTGCTAGATCAGATTTGGGAAAGTTCTTGGTGAGTTTGCTTGAGTAGATTTGATAAGTTCTGTGTGAGCTTGTTAAGCAGGATCTGTGTGAGCCTATTCAGCAGGTTTTGTGTGAGCCTATTGAGTAGGTTATTAGTGAGCCTATTGATAGAGCTTTGTAGGTGACAAAGTATAGAGGACAAAGTCTTAGTGGATAGATATCCAACAAAAAGCATAGTTGAATACAAATCTGAGTGAGGAGTCTTCAAGTGGAGAGAGGTCCATCAGTCAGTGTAGTAGAGAGATATAATATTCTAGAAGATCACATAGCCAGAGCAGAAGGGGAAATAGTTCTCCTATGGAATAGATCCATGAACTTGAGATTAGGGGATCAAAATCTCCTTTGGACAAAGATCCATAAAAATTTTAATTGGGAGTGATTACCAAAGAGATTGATTGAGAAAGTTTTCATAAAATATTTCCTCTATGGAGTAGCCCACATTGGGTGAACCACGTAAATTGTGGTGTATATATTATGTATGGTTTATGCGCATTGCTTTGATTACTATTTTTGATATTGCTATATTTACACAACATAATATTGAATTGGAAGAAAAAGTAAAAAGTGGTCTTATACTATTCACCCCCATATCATTATAAGCTTGTGTTCTTCACAATATATTTTACTCATTTATTTTGAGACTATAGCTGATGTCGGCTTCCCAAGATTCATCGATGATCAAGGAGATATCTTGCCAAATAAATATTGGATGCAGCATGGAAGGATTCTATGGAGGATTCTTCTAATATCAATAGTTGGATAGATCCCATTATAGAGGAGGAGGTATTGTCATTCATGAAAAGGCTTACCCGCATTGAGTCTTCCTTGTACGAACTATGCCAAAAGGCCAACTGCAATAGCTTGGAATATACCGATACATTGTGCTTTGTTGATATTTCACTCCAGTATCCTTTTATGTTTGATGAATATTCTTGGGCTATGGTTATTACAGTGTATGAGACTACAAGTAAAAGTATCACAGAGTAGGAAGAACGAGCACAAGTGGAGAAAGAGTAGAAAGAAGCTACTAAATAATGAGTAAAAAAGGCTAGGGCAGAGCAAAAATAGGTTGTTGAATCAAAATAACCATCTGATGCAGTCAGTAAAGATGACAACTAATCCTAATGGATAAAGGCCTAGGGTCGATTTCATCTAGATGAACTAAAAACCCCGAGAGCTGCCAAAAGTGTTGACAATTTTACCATTTTAATTAAATTTTGATATTAAAAATTCTGAGTGTGAAAAATAAATGGTGCAATTATTATTTTTGTCCTTTGCATTTGTTATTTTAATATAATAGTTTTTCTAAAAGAAGTTTGAATTTATCCGGATATGTAAAAGAGAAGACGTTTTCACCCCAAGGAAGGGGGTAAAATTCATTTTCACCCCTCTATTGGGTAAAACACAACATTAATATAGTTTCACCCAAGTTTCTCCCAAGGTGGGGTCCAGGCAACGAAAATCACCAATCAGAATGAAAGAAGTTCACAAAGATAAAATTTAATGATGTCACTTGAACTTGTGCAATTCAAGGTGATTTCACCCTTTTTTGGGTGAATTTCTATTTTTAATTACGTTCAGGGTGAACATAACAAATGGGCATCATTCAAAGTCAATGTCACCCCATAAAGGGGGCAAAAGTCATTTTCGCCCTTCTTTTGGATGAAATTCCATTTTAAGGTAATTTTGGAGTGAAAGCATTAAGTAGACAACGTTTGGATGAAAGCAATGCACCAGTCAAAGTCAAACACACTGTGAAATAAGCAAGGATGATTATTAAGGAATTCTCCAAGTGATTTCACCTTATTTTAAGCTTATTTAATGATTTCGCCTAGGTTGGGGCAAAAGTAATGGAAGCGCCCAAGTTAGGAGTGAAACTAGCAAAACTGAATCCTCATGTGTTGGTCAAAGTCAAAGTCCCCTCAACTTGGGGTGAAACTTATTTTTGCCCTCCTTTGGGGATGAAATTCTACTTTTTACTCCTAATTCAAGGAAGATAGAGTTTTGGGGTATAATTCCTAAGGGGATATGATTTCGGGGTGCAATTAACCAGATTGAAGGTGAAAATATATTGATGGGCGAAAATACCAAATGAACTTTAATTTTTGCCCATTATTGTAATGAAAATATTTTTACCCCATTGCCTAGGTGAAATCAATTTTTTGTCTCTTTTTCTCAATGAAGTTTCTTTCACAGGCGCCATTGTTGCAGATATTTTTGGGAAAGGTCAGATATTGATGAAATTTAATTCTTGGGGTAATAAAATTGATATTTACAAAATTCCTACTGAAGAGTGGCCAAGATTAAATACTACATCCTTGATTTTGGTGCAATATTTTTCATTCTTGAGGTGTCCTCCATTGATTTTGCTCCTTTTCAAAACATGTTAATTTTCGATGATTCTTCTTGACAAAGAAGAAATTTTTAGGTGCAATATGATACATTTGTAATCGATATTTAATGCTTGAACTCCTAATTTTTGCACAATATTATTGTGTTTCAATGCACCAATGTTTGGAACAATTTTTCTATTGTCCATCTCTACCGATTTCCCAGGTGCTCTTCATGAAAGAGGAATCATTGCTTCCAAAATAATGTTCTGATTTGACCATTGCTACTATCCAGAGAGAATTGCTCTTCCTAATATTTGACTAGCCAAAATTTTGTTTTAATTTGTATTTAATTTCATAGGTGAAATGCTCTATAGATACTAAGTATTTTGATGTAATGAAGGAGGATAGACATTCTATTGAAAACTCTTTGAGTTTAAATTTCTATCTTAATCAAAATTTGATTGAATTTGGTTCTTGAAGTAGTCTTTGTGTGTATGCTTTCTATCTGTTATTTCTGTTAAATTCATATCTTGGTTAGATAAATTAAATTTTGCATCTGAATTTGATTGCTG
Source organism: Wollemia nobilis (assembly GCA_028583015.1). Taxonomy (NCBI): domain Eukaryota; kingdom Viridiplantae; phylum Streptophyta; class Pinopsida; order Araucariales; family Araucariaceae; genus Wollemia; species Wollemia nobilis. The sequence goes on along the minus strand of JAQPPZ010017191.1, from coordinate 94,665 downwards.
ATGAAGAGTGAATGTTGAAATGCTAACATGAGGTTATCTTTGCAATTTGTGATCAGTTTCAATGTTATTATTTTGATTAAATATTGTTAGAACTTGATGTGGTTACTTAGCTTCTAGTTTATCCCCATCTCACGTATTAGGCTCATAGCCATAATTCTCATTCCTTTTTTTCATTTCTCATATCTTTATGTTACCCTAAGCTTATACCAATTTTTAGATTAGTACGAAAACCATACCCCTCTTGAGATTGAATTGAAGGACATCTCTTTCATTCGGTCTTTCAATGTTGGTCGGGTCTATGGCACACAAGCATTTTGTACTTAGGGATATTCATGACCAATAGAATATTCCTTATATCTCTTAAAATATTCATTCTTTATATATACCATATGTCCTTTATACCAATCCTTTCAATATACCTACCCTTCCTATATACACATTGGTACACAAAAGAAGCTAGCCCTCCTTATAAACATGACCCCATGTGAAAGAGACCTTAATGTTTGTGAAAGAGAAAATATAGGGTACCAATATAGCATGAGAAATGATTTGTCCTATCAATCACACCTTCATAAATATAAATCCTCATACATGGGTGTAACTTCCCTATATACTTGGAATTTATCAATTTTAGGGTTTACATTTAATGATAATGATGAATAGGGTAAAAAATAGAGTGGAAAGAATAAAAAAATATAGTGTCCTTATTTCTTCCTAACTATCTATAGGGTCAAATCCCAAATATCATTATGGAAGCTATATTAGGTATTATCATAGTAGCTGAACATGATAGCATTACCTATAAATATGAGCTAGATGTGTCATTTATACCAAACATTATAATTGTGCTAAACACATGTTTTTATTTTGTATACAAAATTATTTTTAATCAAAGAAAAAAATGATTGTGAGAAAATAAGGTGTTCGTCACTACAAAAAATGCACCTTTTACAATAGTAAATTTACTACTTTTAACTTTTTAATGCATTCTACTATGATTATTTCAAAAAATATACTTTTAAATAAACTATGGTGATTTCTTTTACAAGAACAAGGTAGTAACTTTACTTTTGAAGAAATATCTTACAGTGATTTCTTTTACAAGAACAAGGTAGTAACTTTGCTTTTGAAGAAATATCCTCAAAGACAATTAAACTTGTGATCATTTGTTCAAAAAATTTAATACTGATTGCATAAACCATGTTTTCTAGTATGCGCTTTGTGAATTTTAGAAAAAAATTAAAAGAAGTACCTTGCAAATAGATCACAACAAATTATAGTGAGACCTCCTAGTTAATTTAGAACCTTTTCCTTCAAAATTATTTATTTTTATTGTATAGTTGCATTTAAGGTCTTTCTCCCTCTTTCATGTGGCATCTTGACTTTGGTTTCCCTGAATCCACACCTATCAATAGGTCAGGATTTTTATTTCATTTTTGTCTTCACCAGATATGTTATTCACCTCATCCTATTTTTTCCCAAGACTAAATCATCTTCAAAATTTGTTTTAGGAATATTCAAGCATAGACACATCTCTAGCGACAAGTTTGTCACCTACATGTGGCTTGAAAATGTTAATGTTGTGGTCTAGAGAATTTCAAGTTTCTCTGCAACATTTTTAATACGGTTAAAATATTCTATCCTTTACAAAACTCAGGGTAATTTTAGATCTTAGATAGGTTTCACATGTTCCTTTTATGATGTGTCCAATATTTTGACAAGCTTCTAAAACATGGAATTAGGTTGCTCTTCAAATATCCTTGACATAAAATCGGGTTGATCTTCATATATCCTTTACATGGAATCAGATTGCTCTTCAAATATATTTGAAAAGGAACCTTGTCATTATTTTATAGAAAGATATTCTTAGTATTATTCTTTAAAATGGAAACGTGAGTCTTCACTTATAAGATGTATTTTGGGTGTTGTGATTGATTAAGAATTCATTTATACTTTCCATTTATTAGTTCTTTTATTAGAATTTTATTTTTGGATTATTAAGCTAATTGTAACATATTACAACAAGGAGGTCAATACTTCTCTCAATTCAATTTAGATCAACTAAATAAAATGTAACTAAAATTCTTGAAAGTATTTTATATCCATAATAGTGTAATTTATTTTCAAACTTAAAAATAAAAATAAAATAAAAAATCAAAAGACATTTCACATAAAAAGAACAATTCAAAAACAAAAACAAAAACAAACTTATTATTCTGCCTTTTTTTTATCCCATTTGGATACATAACAAAACTTTTGAAACCCATTTTTTTCCATGGTAATCATATCCTTATGAAATAAACGATTTAATGGAAGAATCAGAGCCTTTTCTTTTTAGATATAGCTGTTCATAATTATATAAGATATATATAGTTTAAATTAAAAATTTAATACACAATATTTTTGTATTTTTATATTCTTTAAAAATATTTTTATATAAATTTATCTTTATTTGATATAGGGTGCCATGATTAATTTTATGCGGAATCTTTTTATATGAATATAAATGTACATGATTTCCTTTATCCCTATTTTATGCAGAAAGTTTTGACGTTTTAATGGTCAAATTTTTATGTATTTATATGAACATACAACCTCAAATTTCCTGAATTCCTATAAGATTTCCTTGCTTGCACACGGCCAATGCTCTTAAATTTTCCAAAATACTCATGGTTGATTACAAGCATTGACAAGTTGGTTACTTAATCCATACCCTCAATTTTAGCCTTCCACTTTATTAAATAATGGGTTTGTTAGATACATAGCACCTGGGAAATTTATGTATATAAATAATGCTTTCCTGTTGTGAGTCACTTTAGTCATTTGGTTAACTAGGACACCCCTTTCATCACGAGTGTTGAATGCTCACTAACCAAAGTTAAGTATTAGTTCAGCAAAATGAATTCTCCCTCTACTTTAGTCTCGTTTCTCGCATTGCATTGAACTTAGTTTGTATACCAAAGTTGTAGAGATTAGTGTTCACAAGTCTACAGATTTATTTAAATTTGAACATTTAAAAATTTTCCACCAATTATACTTTTCATATTTATCCTTATAATATGAAACCTTTTTTAACCATTCTTATTTATTGCAGGTTCACACTGCGCTCAATATTGGCTATGAATTTGGTAGTTTTGGGTTGATCTCTTTTTCTTAACAGCTGTTAACCATTTTCATAGATATGTGTGAGGTTTATAGCAGTCAAGTTCAATCAGCTCTTGAGAGGGGCCTTCCTGCAATGCTAGGATCTTTTGCTTCTAGAGAACTTTCGTATCCTTCATTATCCTTTGATATGATCCAATGTGCAAGGTGAGGCATCGGATGGAAACAAGGTAATGCCTGTTTATCTGTTTTTCTATTTTGTAATTCCCTTTTCTTTAATCTATTTTCTAATGAATAAATATGCACTCCCCTTGTACCATTACCTATTGTGTTCTATTTGGTTGACAATGTCAGATGTTGAATCAAAATTATATATATATATATTAGGCGAGTAGACATATGAATTTGTTTTTGTTTTCATATTGACATCCTTGCCAAAGTTTATTTTACATTTGTTTTTGGTGTAAAATAAACATTTCACACTGCAATTGACGCATTTAATGGCTTTCTCTATAAAAGTAGATGGTGCTTTTTTAATTGAAGTTGACAAAATTTTAAACCTGGTGGGTATTTTATTTGGATTCCACCACTCACCAATTTACACGGAGATATGCCAAAAAACTAAGGACAGAAGAAATGAAAATTTATTCAAAAGCTCGCCAAGAGGCTAACGCTGAGTTCTTTTGTTTCACCATGAGGAAACAATTCTCTGACAGAAAACAAGTAATAAGGATAAACATTTCCACGCCGTGTCCTGATACTGTTTCTTCAATAACAAGAAAAATACAAATAAGCATGCATATGTACAAAATTCCAAGCACTTTCCAAATTTCTGGCCTTGAGTTAGAGGGCTTCAAATTATTCCTTATCTTCGATTTAATTTATGGTGAGTGGAGAATTTCCTTTGCTTTAATTCATTCGTTCTCCCAAATTTTCATGGCCATCCTAGTTTTTATTACTTGTACTCTCTTAAAGGCCTACCCAAAAGCACTTGAACTTCAAACAAACATTAGGAGATGACCATATCCTATAACATGTTGAATTTGAACCTATTCTCATAAGGATTGTGCACTCGGCGTAAGCCGACGATTCAGCTCAATGCATTTGAAATTAACAGGGAAATATTTTAAGCAACCCTGCTCTCCCTGTATCAATTCCTAGTGGAAACATTCAGATAAAAATAGAAATATATTATTTCTATAAATCTAAGAAATCCTGTGAAGTCCTTGTTGTCTAGGTATTGGTGGAGACACGTGTTGGTCTGTCATTTGGCATAAAAGTGCAAAAAAGCGACCTGAACATTAGCAATTTAGGAGAACAAATCCTTATGCACGAATAAAAATATTAAAATGGTCAATCCTCATAGATGAATGTAGACTCTGACGTGACAAAAGATCGTTACTGTCGAACCGTTACGAGAATTATATTGCAGATTAGCATAGGAACAAGAATCCAGACCCAGGTGTCTTTTCTCCTGATGTCCCACTTTCCAATTTAGTGGGAATTTTAGGTTCACCAAACACGAGATGTAAGGGCTCATAAAATCTTGCCACGTCTTTACGAGCATATCAATGAAATCCAGCGTATCAACTTTTGCGAAAAAGCACGTGAAGCTGTACAAGAATGGGGAGACACCACACTCGAATTTACAATTCGTTGCTCTGAAATTTCGAGTTTGGCATCACAGAACTCGCTTTAAGTAATATATATGTCCCTCTTTCTTGTGTCCAGATTAATCTCTCTATTGAGACATTTTACCTTATAAATACTGGTTTCTCTTTATTCCATGGTATTCCCATCCCTCTCGATCGTTCATAGGAATATCTCGATCGCGTTTTGATTTGAGAAGTTTGTACGAAAATGGCAGCGGGTAAGAGAAGTTGTGAAGAGTTTGATAACGGACGAAGGCCCCTCCCACGTAGAGGGCAGGTGAAAGCTGCGATTGCTGCTGCTCTTCTCACCTCTGTCACTTCCGTCGCCTCAGACTTGAAGTTTACTGTGAAAAAATCTCTGTCACGCAGATCATCTTCATCAAGATCAGATTGTTCGTCTTGTAGTTGTGAGAGTGAAGACGCCCTCACCGGCCATCGTGGTTTGTGATAGTGAATAGGAGATTGGGGATCTCCCATTTTGGAAGGTTAAAATGTAACGAACTGTTTATAGTTGTTTGTTATTGTACAAGGAGCACAACTTGTACAGGAAAGGGTTTTGGTCTTGCAAAAGTGGATTTTCGCTTTGATAGCAGACGGAAAGAGAAGGTGAACATTGAATTTGATGTATAAAGTTATTTCATATTTTTCGGTTGCGTTGCAATAAAAGCATGTTTTGTGGTTTAAATTATCACTCTTCATTTTAAATATTTTAAAATTTTAAATAGAAATTTTAAGATTTGAATTAAAAAATAGGTAGATTGTACAACAGTTAAAAACTATTTCCATGTTTATTGAGACACTAAATTTGATTAATCTGAATCTAGAAATCGATATTGAGTCTTTTTGAGAATCTCAACCAGACGTAGAATTATAAGAACTATATTTAGACTTATTTGGCCTTTCCAGACGTTTTTCACACTAAAAGATATTTATTTCACAGTAAACGATTTTTAATCACACAGAAAAGGACAAATATGAAAAAGTGAAGACTTTATAACACATAAGAAAGATAATAAATTTAATATGACTCGTATGACAATGGGATGCTGGCAATAATGTTTGTAGGTTGTTTTCAATTTAATGGGCATAAAAATATTTAACCTTACAGATAAGCAAAGGTGCCCATCGAATTATAGGTCTCTATCTCATCCCTTTAATCATCCTCTCTATATATATTTATATTTATATTGTTTTCCTTATCCAAAAACTTGAGATTTACATAGGCAGAAAGTGGAATGATATCCTAATTATAAAATATGTTATTAAAATTTCAATCATCACATTAATTGGTTAGAAAATAAGAGGATAAACTTTACATACATACCCAAACTCCATGTTAACAGAAGTGAAGAATACACCATTAAACCTACAATAAATTTTAATATATTAAAATATTTCAAACATTAACTTTATATATAAATAAAGATTTTTAAATAGTTTAATGTGATATATTTTATTATTTTCATTTTTATGTTGATACTTTATGACAACATTTTATTATGGATAATACTTAAAACAATATATTTTTAAAAATAAAATATATTTAACAATGCTATAATTTTTTTATAGTTTAAAAAATGAAAATATCATTGTTTTCATGTATATAAATGTGTATATATGTATACAAAAGGTTTATCATTTTAATAAGCATGTAAATAAAAAGACACAAAACATATGGGTAAGGTATGCTTGGAAACCAATGATATCACTAACGAGCAATAAAATGATATCCAACTAATTCCAAAGACTAGTAGAGTGCAATGCATACATAATTTTTTGGTATTGTGATGCATATATTAATAACTATAAACAAGACATATTATTGGCTAATGCAATAATAAATTGATCACCAAAATAGTTTGATAGGGTTCCATTGTATAGTATAATATATCATGTTAAGTTATGGATAATAATTGAATTTTATATAATTAAACATCCCGCTTAACCTAAAATTTGGACCATGAGAGAAAATATTACTGCATATACCCCATTAATGGATGTTATCCATTCTAACATATTAATATTAATAAGGTAAACTTAGACATGTCCATCATGAAGATATCCACAATTTGGTGTATTAAAACCACACATACTAGAATAAGCTTATCCTAAAATTAAAGTGACCGTTATCTCATGTATCCAGCTTTTGATGTATTTGGTTTATTGGTGTAAAACTAAATTGAGGATAATATTGAAAGTGCTCTATTTATCACAAAAAGAGAAGTGAATCACTTAGAAGGAAGTTTCAACTACATGCAAGGTTATGCATAAGTGCGAAATATCGTAAATTAGCTCTATTTAGGATTTTTAAACTTTTGAAAAGGTTAATTTTGGATCCTTTCACTGGGCCCATTCACCTAAAAATTATGGGGTGGAAGTTTTTTTGGGTGAATTTACCTGCCATTGAAAATAATTAAAATATTTTTATTTTAATTCGTCGACCTCAAATTATAAATGATTTTGATTTTTCCACCCAATTTGCCTTCAAATTATAAATGATTTTATTTTTCCCACCCAAATCACCTCATATAATACCCGTATATATATTGTAGTGGGTACCGATAAAAATTCATCACTTTAAAACAATGAAAAAGTTAAAAAGGTTGAAGAGGAGAGTCTATCAGCATAAGCTGATCAATTGTAGAGGAGTGTCGATCAACGCAATATGATCAACATAAACTGGTCGATTGCAAAATCGTGCTTGTCGACATAAGATGATCGGTTATAGAGCCATGTCAGTCGATTACAAAGATGTCGATTGGTTGCAGAGGTGTCAATCGACATTCATCAATCGATTGCAAGGATGTGTCTATAAACATAATTTGATTGGTTGTAGAGGTGTCAATCGGTATTCATCAATCATTTGCAGATACGTGTTTGTTAACTTAAGCTGATTGGTTGCGAGCAAAAGTTATGCCTCCTAGAAGTTTCCCTACAAAAGTGCACCTTTGCAACTGATCGACATATGTCGATCGATTACAGAGGTGCACTTTTGCAAGTAAACTTCTAGGAGGCATAAATTTTGCTTCGGAGCTCCATTTTCATTTTTTTTTAAAAACCACCTAGCTTGATGAGATCTACTTAAAAAAATAAGTGAAATAATTAAAAATCATCTAAAATCGATCGGCATGTCTACAACCTATCACATACCACCTAGCTCAACGACATCTACTCAAAAAACTAAGTGAAATCCTCAAAAAACATCAAAAACTTATCAACATGTTTGCAATTGATCGGTTGTCGATGTGTTAGTTGGTTGCAGACATGTAAATCTATTTCAAATGGTTTTTTGAGGATTTTACTTAGTTTTTTGAGTATATCTCTTCGAGCTAGGTGGTTTTAAAAAAAATTGAAAATGAAGCTCCAAAGAAAAAGTTATGCCTCCTAGAAGATCATCATGGTTGTAAATGATTGGTATTTCAGCAACCGATCAGCATGGCTGCAACCGATAAGCATGTCTATAACTGATTGACATATCTGCAACCGATCAACATGTCTACAATTGATCGGTATGCCTACAACCGATTGAATTTTACATCTTAGACTGGTCATCATAAATCGTAAAGGCTAAAAGCATTTTTTGTAGGTCTAAATCCTTTAATTTGTCATACATTTTTAGAGTTTGTAAACCGATATTCATGGCCCCAAACATAAAAAAAATTCGCCACGGTTTGAAAATTTTTGGAGAAAAATAATTGCAATTCACCACGGTTTGAAAATTTTTGGAGAAAAATAATTGGAATTTGCCATGTATACTTCTACATATTTCGTCGAGATTCCAAGACAATTCACCTTCAATTTATAAATAGATTTTGGGGTTGACCCCTTATGCATAACCCCGACTACATGAAAAACGTCCTCATCCACATTATGTGCTTCTTAGCATTAGTATAACTACAATACTACACCTTTATAGAAGATAAAATAATAGTATTTTACTTTTTTAAACTCCAACAAATACTTCTAAAACAAATATTAAACACATAGCTAGAATCATAATTTAACTCATTAATATCATGATCACAATATAGATGAGTATCTCTTTAATTAATGGAATTATCTATTACATATTGAATACCATAGTGAATAGTATCCTAATTTAAGAAAAAGTCCATGTGGAAACCTTAGAATGACTCTCATGAGAAGCATACATGTATCTAGAAAAATACTAATGAAAAAGGAGAGGTATTCTAGGTGAGATATAAAGAAGCCCATATCAATGACCAATAAATATAAGAACTTGCAAACAGAGAATGATAATAACCTCAAGTTTCATCCCAAAAGAAAAATCAGTAGTGGTTGGATTCGAGTCCTCCATCCAAAAATGTTGCATTAAATCTAAGTAATGATAATATTAAGAAGAAATATCCTTGAAATTTTTTAAATAATCTAGATCTCTTAAAAATTTTAAATTAAAACCCAAAATTTTATATGAGATTATTGATAAAAACAACTAAAGGATATGGGAAAATTGATGGGGAGCAAATAGTTTGTCCAAATTCCATGGATAAACCTTAATTATTTTAATCCCATGGGGTATGAAGCAAGCAATAGAGATTAAATCATTTCAAACCACAAACTAAACTCCAAATCCCATGGGTAAAACATAATATTTTTTCAAATGGTATAAGATCAAGTAGTTAAAATTATAGAGTTCTAAGGTGGGGACTAAGGTTCAAATTTTGTTAGTTGATATATGCATAACTACTAGTGCTATCATATTAATATCATTATGTAGTTGGTTAAAATATTATGGTAATGTAATTATGTTGTAAAGTAAGTGGTATTTATTTTAATGTTATATAACAAAAAAACTAATGTAGCTACAGATTTAGATTTGAAATTTTGGAAGGTAGAATCACTATAATAATTAGGCCATCAATATATAAATCAATAATTAAAGTCTCACCATCATGGATTTTGATATGCACATCATTTTCCACTTGAGAAAGAAGGCATGGATCTTCTCATAATATGCAAGATGCATGCCAAAGCCTATACAAGGACTTTTGTGTTAGAAATAAGCGAAAGCAAAATCCTCAATAATATTTTTATTTCTCTAGCAAATAATAATGTACATCCTTTACATATTTATACAACATGGTGTCTCTTAGTTTCAAGAGACCCTTGGTATTTCACCCCTTGGTGTTTCACCTTCACCTCAGACTTTTTAGCTTCTCTCATTCTCCCATGGGATGTAACTATTAAGTTTCTCTCAACCTCATATGAGGTGAAATAATTATCAATCATTACTTAACATCAAATAATGTAATAAGTACATACCATCCCTTTTAATACATTATTTGGTATAGAAAATAAAGGTTAGTACTCCCTTTCATGCCTAGGGTGATAAAAAAATATGGTCTTGCTTTGGTTTTTGCTCCAGCTCTCATTATCAATCTAGCTTTGACTCTTACTCTACCTCTAGATCTTGCTCTAGCTTTGGATCTACCTTTGTAATCTACACTAGGTCTACCTTTGATTCATTTACTTTGGATCATTACCTCTAGGTTGCCTTTGGGTTAGCCTTTGGATATGTCTTTAGGTCATCTCATGTAGCATATTACCTCATACATAATATTATACTATAGAATTTATTATTGTATAATTTTATAACATAGATTGAGTCATGCACTTCTACAAGTTTTATCATTTCATGTTTTTATGAGCATATCTTGGGTCATATTATGATGTAAAAATCATGCATTTCAAGTTTCCCAAGATTGCATTACTTCATGGGAAATCTATAACCATCACTTTAATCTCTATAAAATACTAAAAATTTTCTTATTCTTCCTTTCATTAGAGAAAACAACCTTCTTTTGTAGAATCCTTTCAACATTTCTTTTACTTTTCTCCATTTTGACACATTCATCCATCCATAAAACATATGCATTTTGTCTTTCCTTTTATCTTTGTGCCAAAAATTTCTCTAAGAGTGGTTATTATATTCATAAATCTCATAGGGATGCAGGTTCCAACATCTAGCTATTACATATATGGATATTCCATAATGACTACAAGAACTCATCCTAGGAGTTTAATTCATTGTATATGTTTTCTTTTTCATAAATTTAGTGCTACTACTTCCTCCATGACCATCAAAAATAAGTTCTTAATTATTTGGTATTACTTTTAGCATTATGGAATTTTTTATATCTTGCCCATGCCTTCCCAATCATCTGCCATTGTATCCCATTTTTCTCATTAGTTTTGAACCAATCCCTTTAGTATAATTTTTAAAACACCCAATTTCTCCATCATCACTATGGTCTCTATCACTATGACCAACAACATTCAAATACCAAAAAATATCATCATCACAATGACCTTCAATATAATCAAAACTATCACTATCATCATTTAAACACCTAAACCCAAATTTTTCATCATCACTCTTTTTCACCAACAATATGGTCTTTGTTATGGATGACACAATCAAAAATATTGAGTAAGATATCATAATGTCCATATTCAACACAAACCCTACTTTCATCAACAATATCCAAATCACAAGCAAAAAATATATTTTTTCTTATATTACAACAAATATTTATCACTATAGGCTTTAAATCATGGAGAAAGAATTTATTGAAGTAGTGCACGCTATTAATAAATTATGTCATTACATTACAGGTTATAAAATTTTTGTGTATACAGATCATGCAACTATCAGGTATCTAATGAATAAACCTGCAGTGAGTGGTAGAATTATTAGGTGAATTTTACTATTGCAAGACTTCAATGTAACCATTGTTGATAAACCCGGAAGGGATAATGTTGTTGTAGATTTTCTCTCTAGATTAATTTCTTAGGACCATACAACCACTAAGGATCAATTTACACATGAGCATATTTTTGTTCTAGATGAACAGATTCCATGGTATGTAGATATGGCTAATTACATAACCATCGATAAAGTATCTCCTACACTCTTACCCTGAGAATCTCAAACATTAATAGAAAATAGTGCAACTTTTTCATGGATTTATGGATGCCTATTTAAAATTGGGTTCGATCAAATCATGAGAAGGTGTGTTGTAGAAAATGAGACCACATAAATCCTCAAGGCTTTCCATGATGAACCATGTGGTGGTCATTTTGCAGGAAAAGAACTGCATTTAGAGTACTGCAGGCTAAATATTTTTGGCCTTCTTTATTTAAATATATAGTCAAACATGTGAATCAATGTGATCAATGCCAAAAAATGTGCAGACCAACTCTCCGATATAAGATGCCACTACAGTCCCATGTGCACATTGAGCCTTTTGAAAATTTGGGGATGGAATTTGTGGGCCCCATCAATCCACAATCAGGTGGAAAAAGGTGTATTCTTGTTTGTACAGACTATGTGACGAAATGGGTTGAAGTGTAGGCACTGCGAGATTGAAAGGAACAGACTATAGACGACTTCTCATATGATTTTATTTTCACCAAATTTGGGGTTCCTAGAGAAATAACCACTTATCAGGGACCTCAATTCATGTCAAAAGTTATTTATGAACTAATGCAACAATATCAAATATGGCACAATAAAACTACCCCTATCATCCGCAATCAAATGGATAAGTAAAAGTTATAAATAGGGAGCTAAAAAATATTCTTACGAAGATGGTTCAACAACATCAAAAATACAGGGTAGTTCATTTACTAGAGGTAGCATGGGCATATCGCATTACCTAGAATACTACCACTAGATTCACATCTTTTTAATTGGTGTACAAAAAAAATGCCATGATACCCATTGAATTTGAAATAAAAACCCTATAGACTGTTGTAGCATTAAATTTAAATTTGGATGCTACACAAAATAATGAATTCAATAGCTTAACCAACTAGATGAATACCAGAAGGATGCTTTACAGTGAATGAAAATCATGCAAAAGTAAAGGACCCATTGGTATGACCGCCACATATGGCCAAAATAGTTCAAGGTGGGAGAATGGGCATTGTTGTACGACTCTCGGTTCCAAGAGCAAAAGAGAAAGCTTATGCAAAGTTGGATGGGACCATATGAGGTGGTTGAGAATATTAAAAATGGTGTTGTGATTGTGGTCGTATCATACACCATCAGTCCACGCAGTTGACTCCGAAGCAAGCATGGGGGAGTCCCCATCATGATGAAAAAATCTCTCAAGTAGTTGACAAACATACATGCATTTGTAGGAAAAAATATTTTACATTTTAAAATTTTTATTCAGTTTTGTTTTATTTACTGCTTTGTAGGAAGTCATGCCCTGAATGTAATCTGTAGGTATCCTAGAAAACCTAGGCCTATCAGGAATAGGATCCATGATTTCTATTTTATGTTTTATGTGTGTGCATTTATTTTGTAGGAAATCATACCTTAAATGCAATATGTAGGCATCCTAGGAAACCTAGGCCTATCAGGCATAATATCGATGGTGCCTTGCATATTTTTAGCTTCTAGGAGGATAATGAATGAACGAAGCACCAATACCTACTAAGAAGGGGGTATTTACAATTGGACATATATATAGGTGTCTACTTTATTTGGGAAGCAGATACCTGTATACGGTCAAAGCAACAAACATTCATTTAATTACCAAGGAAAAGCCATGTATTCAGATAAATAAAGGTACCTAACTATGGTTCAACTCAGTGGACATTGACTTTCCAACCAAGATAAGGTGCCTATCTCCCATGTATAGAAATAGGTGCCTATATTTGTAACATTATGAAGGTGCTTGTATCCACGAAAGGGCTTATCTCCCAAATACATCAGGTAAAGCAAAATAAAAAATAATATAAATACATAAATAAATAACTCGCCCATTGTGGAAAAACAAATTTGTATTTTGTAGGTACCAACATGTGCAATAAAGGTTTATATATTCATAATAATAGATGGTGCCTATTTCCACACTTCGATGAAGAGCACCTATCTCCCATAAAATAGGTGTTTATCTCTACACTTCAATGAATGGTGCTTGTCTCCTAGCGAATGGGTATCTATCTTCACACACCAGCGGAAGGTGCCTGTCTCCTAGAAAACATGTGCCTATCTTTGCACTTCAATAAAGGGTTCTTATCTATCATACAAATAAAGGTGCTTGTATTCCAACACAACAATGGCTTCTATCTAGAGCATCGGAGAAAGTGGTCAATGTCACGTTGGCCCTGAAGTCCACACATGATCAAAATCAAACCTTTCATAGATAAAAGTATGTATGTTTATCTTTTTATCAACAAAATTCCTTTACTTTTTGATTTCTAACCAAAAATATTTGCAATTTTTCATTGGTAATCCATGCATGCTCCCAAGACAAATAAAACAACTTCCAAGGAGGGAATGTGTGTCATCCCACGATAGAATAAAACTTCCATGTTTTCTTCATTTTTTTTGCACAAAACCTTGAGATTAATAAAAATGTAGTACCAATGAAGATGATAGTTGACATGATTTTTACTCGGGAGAAAAACCATTCTGATAATTTATCTCAAAGACACTGTTGTCATGCATTGGCCAATCACATTGCACCACCAACATTTGCATATGAAAAATCACAAAATACCATTCAGGTATGTATCGAACTTTCCATTATGTATATGCATGATTTTCATAAAGAAACATTTTTGTATAATGTGTTGGCACATGTCCCATGTAACACGTATACAATCATATGGGTACCAAAACTGTAGTATGCCACATGGTGCCTGGTAGGAACCTAGGGTTCCTAGCACATAAAATGATAAATAAATAATAAATAACCTAAATCTAAAAGAATCGCATTTTGATATTGTCGGGAAGTCCCTTCAATAAATTATATTATATTTTATATTCATGGATATTTGAATGATAATTTCTTACAATGTTTTATACCCCTCTAGGGTTATAGGTGAAAGGTTGCAATGCTTCCTAACCCTAATCTTATAATAATATAACCATAGGATAAAATATATTATTATTATTATTATTATTATTATTATTATTATTATTATTATTAATTAATGTTAGGATAGTATCCTAACATGCCATCCCTCTTTGAAGAGCTTTGTCCTCAAAGCTAGAAAAAATTGGAAATATGTTTCTACTTATCCCAACATCACATGCTCCCTTGTATTTAATTTGATCACCCTGCTTCCATGTTTATCTCCAAGAGTGTTGCAAGAGATTGTTTGTGAGATATGCAAACTGAATTCATTATTTCCAACTCAACCTCATTTCTTCTTGAAATATGCATCAGTTACCATCTTTGTGTTTTGTAGTCTCAAGGGCTAGATGGAATATACACATACTATCATGGTTCATAGAGCTCAAAATTCTCAAAGTTTAATTATTTGCAAACTTATATTAATAAGGCAATTTCAAAATACTTTTTTTTTCAAGGCAAGTAATAAAGCAACTAAGGTTTTATTCCTTAATTCTCCTTATACCCTCATGAAATGCCAATGTCTAAGGTTGGAAGTTGAATGAAATTACCTTTCAATGAGTGCGCTGCATATTTGATTTGAACGCTTTAGAAATATTGTTCGCTAGTCAAAAATCCTAACGGTTACAGTTATGAATGTGATATGGACTCCAATATGTCAATCCTTTAGTGCCTTCACTATTTGATAATACTTCTGGTGTACAGTATCGATTATTAAGGTAAAACACCTCAAGAAAGTGTATTTCCGCATTGGGACTGGATAATTTTACCTTTTTCTTCAAATCATTAATGACATCTCCAACAATACTTTCTTTGGGTAATATTACGATGTGTACAGATATTTTGTCTTTCGTTAAATGATGAAAAGCTAATTTTAATGTCTTTAGCCTTGTAATTGTGGGAGTGGAATATCCAAAACTTCATAGTATAAGATATCAGAAGTCTAATTGTAATAAACCAGCATATGAGTTAAGTGATCAACACCACGGTACTTGATAGGTTGAGGCTTTGGTTGTGGAGTGTAAAAATTGTTTGCCTAAATTTGAGTTTAGGAGGATCATCCAGACCAAGATGTTGCACAATCCTTTCCACAACATCATCATATGTGTATATTTTTGAATTTTGTCTCCTTTTGATAATTCAAGACAAAATTCATTTTCCTTTGGCTTATCGATGCACCAAAAATGGATAATCTATCGATTGTGCACATATTCCAAAAATGAAGTAACATGAGCGAACCGATATCTTTCATTATCTTCTTTTGAAATGCCCCTCGGTAGCAAATACTTAATCCATATTCAAGTTGGCTACCACAAAATATAAGTCTCTTGTCAATAAGCTCACACAACATTGGGCTCGAACATGATTTCCTCATAAAGCTCAATAACTTCACTTGGTGAATACCCAGCCATCTCATTCAATTTGTTTATAATATCAATTGTATTACTTTTGACAAAAGATCTACCAACATAAGGAAGCTTTTCTTTCTCCGAAGTAATAATTTTTTTTTTAAATCTCTCGGCATATTTCACCATGATAAGTAATATGAATGTTCTGGAATAAAGTATTAAACATCTCTTTCTATCTATTAAATCGTGTGAATTTTTTTATCTAAAAAATATAATTTTTTGCCTTTGGTGTGTATTTTCCATGCATTCCATGCTAGCAGTAAAACATATGGCTACATTTACACACTTTCATTGGACGAGTTTAGATACTGGTAATAGATTCAAAGGTTGAAAGTGTAACCAACCCAGATGCTAATTATGGGTAAGATATATCATCTGTCAACACCCCTATCATTTTTAACACGTCTATGTAAAAATAACACCCCTATCATTTTTAACACGTCTTTGTAAAAATAACACCCCTATCATTTTTAACACGTCTCTGTGAAAATTTCTCACATTTGTTCTCAGTGTTATCAAGTAGCCCAGTAGGACGAGAAATGTTTCTTCTGTAGCTTTGGACGATGCTTAACCTCTAGGACAAGTTGATTGGTGCTACGATTGCTGGAGTTATCTTCAGATATACAAATGATATATCAACAGTTCTTATCAGTCCACCACACGTCGTGGCAACACCAGCATGTCGTTTCTCACTAGGCCCTTAATATTATGTCCACATTTGTCAGCATTTCCTAAATTGAAAGCAACAAAGATGAAGATGAGCTTTATTGCATTCATTTCCATTCTCCACTTCATAATCCTTAGAGGTAAGTTAATATCGTCATTTTCCATTGTGATTTTTATAATTTCATGCCTGAATTTCAGTGAATAACTATTCAACTATGTTTATAGCATGTGCAGATGCTGCGCAGATAGGAGCTAACAATGGTATGATGGGAAGTAAATTGCCACTTCCCTAAAACATTCTTATATTTTGTAGCAACGCATATTTCATTAATGGAATCTCATTCCACATACCTCACGATTTGTAACAACTTTCAAATTTTGAAGAATTATCGCCTAAAGTGATAGTACCCTAATATTATTTCATATCACTGTAAATATACATGAGAAAACATTACAAAACTGTCATTCGCCCTTCCCAAAACCCAATGAGGAATAGCATCTGCTACCATTCTTAATATTTTGTATCAGAAATAACACCGTTGTATAACCCATATTCCGTGTAATTAGCCGAATAGAAATACAATAAACATGGCTTCAACATGCTCGAATTCTCAGCTGTGACAAATGTATTCTCTAATAAATCACTCCAAATTTACAGAGTGACATGCTTCTGCTTCCAAAACCTTGAAGTAGACTGGAGATGATTTCACTGCCTTTTTATATTTTGGAGACATAGTGTGGCATCAACAGACTGACGTTGTGTGGTATATTTATTTATTTATTTATATTGTAACAGTAAATTCGATGGCAATGGCAACCATAGAACACATCAGCTTCCAATGATTGCTAATGTAGACACCAAAACAGCACCAATCTGATTATGTGACTGCAAACACTGATCGCTTTGACACACACAGCCCCCAGGGCAGACCTCAGATGTTAAACAGTGGTCCTAACCACTTTTATAGCAATTTTGTAAGGTCAAAAGGCAATTTGGCACATTCGGGCACTTTGCCCGGTATTCGTCTCACCCAGGGACGAATTCTAACTGGGATTCGTCTCACCCGGGGACGAATTCTAAATTCGTCTTTGGTCAGGACGAATTCCAGGTTTAACGGGCAAAAAGAAGAATGCCGCCAAGTGGCAGCCGAGGATAGTCAATTATTGCCTCCTGCCGTGCATGCGCGTGTAGGTGGGTAGATTGGCCGTTAGAGGACTGTCACAA
This sequence comes from Wollemia nobilis, assembly GCA_028583015.1. NCBI lineage: Eukaryota > Viridiplantae > Streptophyta > Pinopsida > Araucariales > Araucariaceae > Wollemia > Wollemia nobilis. Next base: position 76,718 of record JAQPPZ010017191.1, on the reverse strand, counting down.
GGGCAGTCATGGAAGCCCAAGTCGGGGAGGAGTCTCCTCCCTCTTGGGAAGGCATGGCCGCCACATGGCTCCCCTGCATGCCCCTCCAAAGAGACCCCCTGGGTCTATAAAATGGTGGACTTTCCCACCCAAATGAGAACAAGTTGGAGGCATTTTCAAGCAACGAAGTGCTGCCAAATTGAACACCCTATTGCACCCTTTTTCGATTCACCTTTTCACATCCATTAATCTCTTTCGCAAGAGAGGTTATTGGGTGGCTTTTGGAAGCGTGGATCCGAACCCAAACCCAACATTTGACCACCTTAATCCACCAATTTTCCGACAACCCAATCCCAAGAGATTTTGGGCCCATCCCTAGTGGATTGGCGCCAAAATCAAGTTCCAACGGTGGGCGGCCCACTTGGGCACCCCGCACCTTTTGTTAGTTTCATTTTAATTATTCTTGTTATCACTTGTTTATCCTACATTACACTCTATGCTATTTAGATAGCTCACAATCTTGATTTCAGAAGACATTTATCAAATATTATCATGCTTTGTCGATTTTGTGGCCCTCACTAACTTGCAGGTAGCGACGTCGAATTCCCATGGATAGAGGCCAAATTGGGAGAATCCGACCATCTGGGTCATCCCAAAATGGCCCCAATTACTTAACCCCTCTGTTTGTAGGTGTTTTGGAGGTCCCGAGGTTCGACATTTAGATGGCATCACTTCGGCTTTTCATCACAGGCGAATTCGTCCTACCCGGGGACGAATTACAAGAATTCGTCCTGGCCAGGGACGAATTTTAGTTGAATGCAGATTGGTCGACTGTTTCAATGGCAGTGGCCCTCTGGTAAGGTCTTTTGGTCTCTGTCAGATTTGCAGGTGATTTAGATTCATTTTACTCACTGATTTCGATAATCTTTTACATGCATCTTTTATTAATTTCAAGGAACAAACTTTTCCTATTTGCAGCAGGTGCTACTAATGCCTTTGTTGTTTCTTTGAACGTAGGAGGAGCAGCAAGGAGCGAGGATTCATCAGCATAAGCGGCGGCAACACTTTGGCCCGCCCATTTCAAATGTGGGCATGCGGAAGAAGGATTATTGATCACGATTGTAACCAAATCTATTTAACGCTCCTAACCCCTAAAAAGGGAGGAGGTGATTTTGTAACCGAGGTTAAAGAGTTAAATAAAAGGGTTGTGACTTCTCTAAATTCTTGTATCTCATTTCAATCAATTTGCCTCTTTCGTTTAATGCACTTCACATTTTAGGACTTAAGCGTTAGTTTGATTTTGAATGCATCGAAATAGTTTTCCTTTCAAAACTTTCGGAATCTCATGCTTTCAGTGGCGATCATGGTGGGACCCTGTCCCCTGGTTTTTAAGATCAAGTAACTGATCCATTTTTGTGTTTGGTGCTTGACAGGTACCATTTTTCAAAAGCAGACTGTTATTCATCTTTGACTGTGATGAATACTTTACTGTAATTCGTCTGACCCTGAGACGAATTCAAATTCGTCTCAGACAGGGACGAATTCTGTTCTGTAATTTGTCTCACAGAGGGACGAATTTTTGTCTGTAAATTTTCAGAGCCGAAGATCAAAAACAGCAAGTCTAGGCAGAAAAGAGGTAAGGTTCCAAAACTGTCCCTGTCATTTTTTGATTTTTTGTTTCTATTTTTCTGTCAACTTTTGCTTGCTTAGGGAAAGTAGTGGTTGCTTGCATGTTTCAATTTTAATTAAAATAAACCACACACACATCACGTGGTATCTTTAAACCAAGGAGCTGGTCGTAAGACCCCAGCCCTTGATCAAGACCAACGGTGGGTTCATCACCACCTTGGCTTGATTTTGCATCCATTTCCTCGATTGTCACTGTTGTTAGGCGTAAATCCTGACGAAAGCTGACCGAGTGTCATTGGGGTGATTCCCATGCACGCGAGGATAAGTCTTCTATGGTAGGTGTCATTAACAGGACAATCCCCCTTCCGTACCGCCTATGTTCCATGTACCATCTGCTCTCACGTACCTATAGTTTCCCTCTCGTAAGGGCGGGTATATAGAGAGGTTGGTATATCGGTCCGACAATGGTATATTGAAGGGGCGACCATTTATGGGAGTCATATGAGCCAACATTCCGCATTTAAACGTTCTTCAAAACTTTCAAAAACAAAACAAAAACATCAAAATGCACTAAACCAGTTTAGGACACACCATTAATCTTTAAAAGAGATAATCACCGTTTGTGTATGTGTGTGTTCATTTTTGCTTAGTGTAACAAAAAAAAAATCAAAAAAAATCATAAACAAAAGATAAAAATCTATGCATTTTGTCACTCGCTCCAAAAAGCTCCAAGGATTCCCGCAATCGCTTGGTCATCCCCAAAAGGCCCCAAAGGTGTCCATGAACCCTTTGGTCAACCCAAGAGCACCCCAAAGGTGCCCATAAGTGATGCAGGAGCATCCAACAAAATATGGGAAATCTTATATTTTTCCCTAAATTTTAGTGCATCTTGCTGGGGCCATAACTTCTCAACCGTAGCTCCGATTGACTTGAAATTTTACAGGGAGTTAGTTGGGATAATTTTAAACAAATATAACTCCTTAGAGTCCTATTTGTCCAAAAAAGTCAGTTTTCGGGGCCAAATTCCATCATCTAGTGCCCCGAAATTAGGTTTTAAATTTGATAACCTAATTTTTTATGCTTTTTGAGCTGTTCGGAGGTCAATATCTCCTAATGTATTTAGAGTTAGGACTTGAAACTTCATTTTTGTCTTATCTATTGTAAGAGGGATGCGCACCCCAATTTTGGGCCCCATCTGACTCATTTCAATTTTTAGGGTTTTTTAGAGAGACATCATCATGGTGCTCACCCGCAGCCAAGCCCAATCACGGGCGGATGCTATGGGGAATATCCAAGGAGGCACAAGTCACCTCCGGTATAGCCCCAAGGATTTGGTCATACCACCTTGGTGGCCTGACACACAAGGCAGACCCCTCCACACCTTAACGGATAGGGACTATAGGGGCACCCCTTCTAGGAGCACTCCTGTTCAGCATAGCACCCAGAACACACCCTTCCATGAGGGGTACATCCATAGGAGAGCTCCCTTAGATGCTCGCTATGAGTGGTCACCACGCGATGAAGTGCTAGGTCAACATAGGGTTCGACGGGAGGAACCACATGATTACACTATCCCTCCTTCACCCCCTCTAGTTGTCAGGACTACAAGGACAAATCCAGAGCACAAGGCTCCTCAGGCGGGGCGAGCCAACTCCGCCCGTCCCTTTTTCACTTATGAAAGAGAGCATGAGGAAAACCCTTACCTTCCTCGAGAGCAATATACATCATGGGGAGCAATACGCCTCCGCAAATGCTATCTATCAGGATCACCTACTGAGGCCAAAGCCTCGGGGGAATGCCACTACCCCCAACAGAGGGAGGCGGCCTATAGAGATCTTGGATCACTACGACCGAGATAGATATCTAGGAGAGGCATCTAGCCCTTCTAGACATGAGGCGGTAGGACCAACTATCTTAGAATCTGTCGAGCATTTCGCACATCGGATGCAACTCACGCAACTTGAGCTAGAACGACAACAGTTAGAGCAATGGTATCTTCTAAATAAAGAGCACCTTCTACGCTAGAAGGATGAGTTGTTCCAACACACTATGCAGGAGAGGACTCCAACCCCTCACACGCATAAGACAAAACATTATGAGAGGCACAACCCTCGGGTGCGAGACAAGTCTCTGCGACCTTATCAAGCACCACCCTCGATGCCTCCTAGACATGAGCGGGAGGCTACTCCTATAACCAATGATGGGCGCCTTCCTCAGGAACCCACTCAAGTTTATGGGCCACCCTTAGAAATTCATCAAGAAGCCTCTAAGGAATCAGAGCGAGAAGAAGAGCGGGATGAAATGCCCTACCAAGGCATGGGGGTGCTATCTCGGCCACCCCTCCATAGGCCCCAAGTTCCTCAACAAGAACCAACCAAAGAGGAGGAGCTCAAATCTCCCGATACATGCAAAGCGCTAGAGCACTTAGAGTCGGTAGAGACCAAGATTTTGGAGCTCCCAAGGCCCAACTTACATGAGGCTCCTTTCGAAGAGGATCAACCTTTAACCGTAGGGCTACCTGATGATGCAGTCCTCCATGTCTCAGAATCTCTAGATTTTGATGAGCTGTACTCACTGGCCGAAGGTGAGGATAAAACAGAGATAGCCCACAACAATCACATGCGACAGCATCGACATCCCATAAATATCAATGAAGCAATTCAATAGCTAAACATAATACTAGGGCATGAGTGGCACGTTAACCCACCACAGTGGGACCAAGCGTTACATCCGCCACTTTGGGCATACAAAGATCAACTTCCGCCCAGAGACCCCATAGCAACATCAGTGTCGAGGGTAGACCCTGTCCTCCTATCCGTGCATAGGGCCGATCCATTCGTGCCCATACCTCCAGAGCCAGATCCGAAGCGCAAAGACCATCAAGCTGGGGGTACCTCTATCCCCTGAAGAGTAAGCCAAAAGCTCCAAGGATTATCGCAATTTGGTCAAACCAAAAGCTCCAAGGATTATCGCAATCGCTTGGTCACCCCAAAAGCTCCAAGGATTATCGCAATCACTTGGTCATCCCAAAAGCTCCAAGGATTATCGCAATCGCTTGGTCAACCCCAAAAGCTCCAAGGATTATCGCAATCACTTGGTCACCCCAAAAGCTCCAAGGATTATCGCAATCGCTTGGTCAACCCAAAAGCTCCAAGGATTATCGCAATCACTTGGTCAACCCAAAAGCTCCAAGGATTATCGCAATCGCTTGGTCAAACCAAAAGCTCCAAGGATTATCGCAATCACTTGGTCACCCCAAAAGCTCCAAGGATTATCGCAATCGCTTGGTCACCCCAAAAGCTCCAAGGATTCTTGCAATCGCTTGGTCAATCCCAAAATGCTCCAAGGATTCTCGCAATCGCTTGGTCAATCCCAAAATGCTCCAAGGATTCTTGCAATCGCTTGGTCAATCCCAAAATGCTCCAAGGATCTCTTTAAATCGCTTGGTCAACCCCAAAATGCTCCAAGGATTTCCACAATCGCTTGGTCAAAAATAAGAAAAGTCAAAATTCAAAAATCATCAAAAATAACAAAAATTTGCATCTCATTTCTAGGCATGCTCAAATTCATCAATAGAGAACTCTTCTCGCATCTCATCTTCATATTCACAAAAATCAATCCATCAAAAATACAAAAATATATAGCTGCATTAAGCATTACATCCATACATTGCATATTTGTGGTCGTACAGGTCAAAGGCACCATAGGCTGTAATTACTCTGCTAGTCCATCTTGTTCCACACTTTTCCATTTTACAAAACAACAAACAAATGCCATTTACTGTTGTTTACCACAATAGAGTCAGTGGTCTTATAATGTATCAAGAGTTTTCGTAATTCAGTCATCATTTTGCTCTTTAGCCACGTAATGTACCGAGTCAGACAGATTTTACGAAGGTAGAGTTACACTTGAAATACGCCTTGTTACGTAGCATCCCAACACAAATTAAAACACATAAAAATTCCCAAGTTGTGTGAACGAAAGATGAAACCTGCATAGTAATCCAGGTCACCATAAGCGAAACGGTTATCTTGCTCATCCCCCTGTGCGAATGGTTCTAGAATGCTGAGAATTGATAAAAGGACGAGCTCTTCCCTATTCATTCACCTTAATATACAATGGTTTTTACCACTACCAAATCCCAATCATAGTTGGTTCCCAAAGTTGTAAGGATTCGTACTACACGTCCCTGCCAAGGATGGGTAGTCATCCCCAAGACCTAAAAGGATCAACGCCATTCACAAACAAAATTCCAATAAATCATCATCCTAACACTTTCCATTCACCTTTGGTCTCCAAGTTGTAAGGATTCGTACTATCCGCCCCTAACCAGGATGGGTAGTCGTCCCCAAGGCCTAAAAGATCAATGCCCCTACTTCATAATCTCCATCATCCCCTTGGTCCCCAACGTCGTAAGGATTCGTACTATCCGCCCCTAACCAGGATGGGTAGTCATCCCCAAGGCCACGAGGATCAAGGCCATTCACAAGCTCAAACTCACACCGCTCAAAATACAAAATCAAGTAACAGGTGGTTATCACCACTATTCAAAATCCTTGCTCAAAAAGAAAAATAAATAGAAAAATAAACAGTGATTTGCATCACTATATAGACGAGCAAGTCTCCCAAATCATTCAGCCAATAAAACAACCTGAACTTGAATCTTTGGAATTCTCAGCATTCGAAAACCATCTAGGTGATCCTCATTACAGGTTTGGTTGACAACCTATCTGGCAATGGTGGTATCCTACCCGCATGACGATATGTCTGTCACATTCGCTTTGCGTATATGCGGACCAATGTTTGCATAAGGATGAGCTAGCTTATGGTATCCTGGATAACACCGCAGATTAATCTAACTAAATACAACAAAGGAGTTAGTGGAGCTAGTTAGGTGATCCTCAGTACAGGTTCGGTTGAAAGCCCATCTGGCACTGGCGGTATCCTGACAAATACCACATAAATGAACTCAATTGCACACACAGGGATGTGAAATAGCTTGGTCAAAAACAAGTTCGATTCATACCTTGTCCAAAAGTCTTGTAAGATAAAGTACAGTCGTGGCTAGTGAGTTAAAACCGTCTGAGTCTCAGAAAACCTTAGCTACATTTCTAAACCAATTGCGCTACTTTTCATCTTTACAATACCATCAAAAAATACAAAAAAAAAAACCACATGTATACATACAAAGTCATCCACCATAGCAATCGCATAAAAACAAAATCACAAAGTCCTAAACAGTCTATGGTGCCCTAACCAAACAACACAAATTCATTTCATCCATTACATTTTGCATATCACATATATATCAAAAACATTTGCATTTATCATACCATATACATCCATTACCATAAGCATGCATCCATCAACATCAATCATTGTGCATAACATAAAATAATGACATATACACAAAGCAAGAAAATCAAAACAACAAAAACAACAAATATCCACAAACAATAGCAATAAACATTGCCGAACAAAGTGCTCTTGCACTTAACCTCTTGGCATAGAAAATTGATGTCGGGGTTTACATTGTCACTATCCTACTCCCTAAGAAGGCTACCATAGCTGGACCGCTCCATGGGAGGATGGATTTTTGACAATTTCACCCCAAATGATGTCACAAATGGGTCAAAGCCCACTCAAAAACAATAAGAAAATCAAAACAACAAAAACAAAAATAAATGCAACACAAAAACAAAAGCAATAAGCATTGTCGGACACAAGTGCTCTTGCACTTAACCTCTTGGCATAGAAAATCGATGTCGGGGCTCAAATTGTCACTCTCCTACTTCCCCAAGAAGGCTACCATAGCCGGACCGCTCCACGGGAAGACGGACTTTCGACACTTTCACCCCATTATGGCATCACCAAAAGGGTTAACACCCACCAAAAATAGGTCTAAATGTTGGAAAAATTGCACATGCTTAATGATAAACCATCTAAAGGCACCCTTGCACAAGTCATCTTGGGTCAAGCGACTCGTCGCTTTTCTCACGAAGGTCATTCCCTCATCGATTCGTCGCTTGAGGGGGTAGTCACACTTAGTCACCAATCAACAAACACACACCCAATCAAGGCAATGACATGCATTCAAAGAATCATTGACAAAGACAATCACGCTCCTGCTTGGGGCAGTAAACAAGCAATAATCACAAATTGATCAAACACTTGGCATTCCCGAAGCATGAACACAAGGTTCCCCCGTGGACAAAAGGTTGCGCCCTTTGCCTAATCATGACTGATCAATGTCCAAGCTCAAGTCACACCTCACCAAAATAGGTTAATACTTGAAATCAAATTCCTTAGCTCGTCAAAAGCAAGGATTCAAGAATGCATGCCCTTTCCATGCTTGGGGCATCAAAATTTGGTTAGGTTACCAAGAAACCCTAATCATTAGTGCTTTGGTTATCTATTTTTGCTCGACGCTGTGCCATGCACAGCGCATCCCAAAAAGGGGCATCTGTAGACACCAAAACAGCACCAATCCGATTATGTGACTGCAAACACTGATCGCTTTGACACACACAGCCCCCAGGGCAGCCCTCAGAGGTTAAACAATGGTCCTAACCACTTTTATAGCAATTTTGTAAGGTCAAAAGGCAATTTGGCACATTCAGGCACTTTGCTCAGTATTCGTCTCACCCAGGGACGAATTCTAACCGGGATTCGTCTCACCTAGGGACAAATTCTAAATTCGTCTTTGGTCAGGACGAATTCCAGGTTTAACGGGCAAAAAGAAGAATGCCGCCAAGTGGCAGCCGAGAGACAGTCAATTATTGCCTCCTGCCGTGCATGCGCGTGTAGGTGGGTAGATTGGCAGTTAGAGGACTGTCACAAGGGCAGTCATGGAAGCCCAAGTCAGGGAGGAGTCTCCTCCCTCTTGGGAAGGCATGGCCGCCACATGGCATCCCTGCATGCCCCTCCAAAGAGACCCCCTGGGTCTATAAAATGGTGGACTTTCCCACCCAAATGAGAACAAGTTGGAGGCATTTTCAAGCAACGAAGTGCTGCCAAATTGAACACCCTATTGCACCCTTTTTCGATTCACCTTTTCACATCCATTAATCTCTTTCGCAAGAGAGGTTATTGGGTGGCTTTTGGAAGCGTGGATCCGAACCCAAACCCAACATTTGACCACCTTAATCCACCAATTTGCCGACAACCCATCCCAAGAGATTTTGGGCCCATCCCTAGTGGATTGGCGCCAAAATCAAGTTCCAACGGTGGGCGGCCCACTTGGGCACCCCACACTTTTTGTTAGTTTCATTTTAATCTATTTTGTTATCACTTGTTTATCCTACATTACACTCTATGCTGTTTAGATAGCTCACAATCTTGATTTCAGAAGACATTTATCAAATATTATCATGCTTTGTCGATTTTGTGGCCCTCACTAACTTGCAGGTAGCGACGTCGAATTCCCATGGATAGAGGCCAAATTGGGAGAATCCGACCATCTGGGTCATCCCAAAATGGCCCCAATTACTTAACCCCTCTGTTTGCAGGTGTTTTGGAGGTCCCGAGGTTCGACATTTAGACGGCATCACTTCGACTTTTCATCACAGGAGAATTCGTCCCACCCGGGGACGAATTACAGTAGAATTCGTCCTGCCCAAGGACGAATTCCAGTTGAATGCAGATTGGCCGATCTGTTTCAATGGCGGTGGCCCTCTGGTAAGGTCTTTTGGTCTCTTTCAGATTTGCAGGTGATTTAGATTCATTTTACTCATCGTTTTCGATAATCTTTTACATGCATATTTTATTAATTTCAAGGAACAAACTTTTCCTATTTGCAGCAGGTGCTACTAACGCCTTTGTTGTTTCTTTGAATGCAGGAGGAGCAGCAAGGATCGAGGACTCATCAACATAAGCGGCGGCAACACTTTGGCCCGCCCATTTCAAATGTGGGCATGCGGAAGAAGGATTATTGATCACGATTGTAACCAAATCTATTTAACGCTCCTAACCCCTAAAAAGGGAGGAGGCGATTTTGTAACCGAGGTTAAAGAGTTAAATAAAAGGGCTGTGACTTCTCTAAATTCTTGTATCTCATTTCAATCAATTTGCCTCTTTCGTTTAATGCACTTCACATTTTAGGACTTAAGCGTTAGTTTTGATTTTGAATGCATCGAAATAGTTTTCCTTTCAAAAACTTCCGGAATCTCATGCTTTCAGCTAAACTTGGCCAGAACTATAGACCATGATAAATCCGTGATATCACATTCTAAATCAATAGAGAGCAACCATATCTTGTTTCCCATGAGGACAACATCGTCTAGCTCAAAGCAACCTTCCATAGTAGAAAAATCAATTGTTGGTTGGAATAGGGGTCCATTTCTCTATGGATCAGAAACATCAGCACGAGGAGATGCATAGTCATTCTCACATCCTCTGAAAAAAACATCTTTTCATGGGTGGCAACAACCACGACATTTTGCCTTATGTTCAGTTTATCAATGCACTATTTGCACAAACACTCCAATACATTCTTTAAACTGGTAATGTCACTTTATTGTTGGAAAAATGGTGGTGGCCATGGAGGAGGTCGTTCAGGTTTGCATTTCACGTTCTTCTCACCACGATTTTCTTGCAATCCACTTTTCTTATTAAATAAAGGATTTATTTGGTCAGCATCTAATTTTTTTTGAGAAATCAATGTGCTACAAATAGTAGGATCAATGTCACCTTGATGTCTATGTGCATCACTCATATGTAGATTTGTAAAATTGAATTTTTGTAAACTTTCATGCTTGATATCGTTCTCTTCCTCGTGCACTTTTAAAAATAAATTTGCATTGTTATTTTTAAAAACTTTCGTTTCTTCCTCTACATTAAAAAGAACATTGCAAACAACATTGGAGATATTGCAAACAATATTGGAGATATTTTTAGGGTTTGGATTTTTTTCATTCTTGGGGAGTGCAATGGGTACCCTCTGGGATTCCCTAGTTATGGGATCTTCCTCCTCCTCATATTCCATGGCTATGGGCTCCTCTTCTTCCTGGTATTCTATGGCTAGGGTCTCCTTTTACATTTCCATTAAATATTGTATAATATGATCAAAACTTTCCATTTGTTTTTTTTGTTTTTGTTCAATCATTCTTCTAATTTCTGCAATGTCATTTTTCATTTCCTTGACCAATATGGTTGGATCCATATGGCTCTGATACTAGATGGTAGGAACCTAGGGTTCCTAGCACATAAAATGATAAATAAATAATAAATAACCTAAATCTAAAAGAATCACCTTTTGATATTGTCGAGAAGTCCCTTCAATAAATTATATTATATTTTATATTCATGCATATTTGAATGATAAGTTCTTACAATGGTTTATACCCCTCTAGGGTTATAGGTGAAAGGTTGCAATGCTTCCTAACCCTAATATTATAATAATATAATAAATAATATAATTAATTATTATATTATTTATTATATTATTTTATTATTATAACCATAGGATAAAATATATTATTATTATTATTATTAATTAATGTTAGGATAGTATCCTAACAGTGCCAATTAGATGGACAAAAGTTATTGTATCGATACCTATTTATAATTTGGCACATGAATTTAAATTTAATCATGCAGATTACCCATAATTACTATTGATTACATAAGATAGATGTCCTGTATGCACGGATACATTCGCATGATTCAACATGTTATAAACTTGAATAGTGCCTATTTTTGTAAATATAATGAAATACAAAGAACAAAGTCAAGACTTGCCATGGGAAAACCTACTAATCATGCATTAAAGAAGAATGAGCCTTGAGATATTTTGGATATAATTGGTGATGTGAGAAATACGTTTGAGACTATGGTATGGATGCAGTATTATCATCTTGGTTAGCTAGGATCAAGACCCTAAGGTAGCATGTGAATTTGCAGCTTCAATGGATGATGATGTCGTACAAATGCACGGACTGGTCATACCAGTCACAAAAGCATATATTACAGAGGTGACTAGTCTTCCATGCATTGGGGATTGAACATACAAGGAATATAGTATAGCATGATGCACACAATGATTTTTTGGGCAACCATCAATGTAGACAACACGCCAAGGGTTGCCAAAATAGTATATACCAGACTTATGGAGGGTAGTGTTCATCCAAGTAACTCAATTTTTCACCTGCATTGGTAATTATTCTTGGTTGAACGCAAACCATTTTAGATTTATTAATCATCTGTTGTATGGGGATAAAATCAATATCCCCTACTACCTAATGTGTGCCCTAAAGGATGAATTCAACCAATATAAAAAAGGAACAGTAATGGCATTAGCATATCACAGGCTGATCTCAGCCCTAGTTTGACATGTCGAGGCACATAGGGATGAGCTGGAAGCTGGAGAAATATTGAGGTACATAGAGAATGAACTAGGGGTTGATGCAAATGAAGCCAAGGAGCAGCAGGGGGAAGAGGAGGCACCTAACTCCCAAAACCACCATGTTAAAAATAACAAGGCAAGCAAAAACAAGCCTTTCTTCCCTAACAGCAATGCCTACCTCCCAACATAGTCATTCTATAGTGCAGGTAGGATAATCTAAATAAATATTATCACATGTAATATCATCGCTTGTGTCCCAACATTCAAATTGGGAGTTAGAACAATTTTTTCTAAGCCTAATTTAGGCTTCATCACCACCAATAACCATAAGAAAAACATAGAAGGAGCACCTGGTTGACTATAATTCATCCAAAGAAGAAAATACAAAGGATGAACTGGCTACTCAAGTATTGCATGGCATGGCCAATGGTGTGACATTTTACCAGAATGATCAGAAAGAAGACCTACAGATCCAACTGCAAAACATGAGGGAACAAGCCTCTAATTAGGAGAAAAAATTTAAGAAATAACAGGCCAAATTTTAGGAGTCTCGACAAGCTACTGTAGCAATACAACAAGAAGTGAAAGATGCTCTATGACAATTACAAGTAAAGGTGTGGCAATTAGAAAATAGGGTCCAATAGTTACGGGATCCCAAACTCAATAAATTGGATTCTACCATATAGACAGACTAGACCATGAATGTAGCATTTTCTTCTGTGGACTTGAAGGAGAAAATTACGTCCACAAGGGTGTTTCACTCCGATGCTAAGAGAGAATAAAATGGACAAAAGGCTGAAATAGGGGACCTATCAGAGGCCCTTGTAAAGACTACTTTCCAAGAACACAAGAGCCCTGTGGTGTAATAAGAACCCCCTATAATAGAAATTGATGATAGTGAGGCTAAGGAGTTAGTCAATACCTAATGTTGCCCAATAATATGGTCAAACACCAGATGACCAAGCAAAAATGGCCAAGTAGGGTACTCAACCGATTATCGACATGTATACATCTAACATTTTTACCCAGTCTGAGGTACAACTGGGTGCCACTCCTGATTGTTGACATACAAACACATAACCTTGTTGACCAGCAAAAAGTAGGACAAGGACTAGAAACTGAAGTGGATCACCCATAGGAGTCAACCGATACCATGAAGGTTGTACCATCATTTGATCAATCATCGATTGACCAAACTATAGCTGATCAATTTGACAAACAGATCAAGGTCAAACCTACTGGAAACACACTAGGGGACTAGGATATGTAGGACATGAAGTCATTTGAGGTCCAATAAATACCACCCGCTTAGAAGGATGATGAGGTTGATCCTTCAGCATCCACAATTGAGGTAGTAGCACTCAGACCAGTAAGGAAATTATGGCCCAAACAAAAAGTAGTAAGAGCATTGTACAGAAGACGAAAGACAAGGGCTATAACAAAAAAACAATAAAAGCAGAAATCCACCCAACAAAAATTGTAGTTGCAACTAGACCCAAACTTAGATCCATGGAAGCCTTTTCTAGCTAGAAGGAGAAATTCCAAGAGCTCCAAAATAACTTGAAAGAGGCTAAAAAGGAGCAAACTACTTATAAAAGAATGGCCAGAGAACTAAGTATTTCTTTTAATATTTCCTATCCAAAATAATTATGGAACCTATATGGTTCAAAAGATGGCAATCCCTCAAATATGAGGGAATATCTAAACAATATTAGCATATTGAGCAAAGAACCAATGATGCCATCACCAGTTCGAGCATCTGAGTCTCTACCACAAAATTATGTAGAGGAAAGTTATGTAGAGGAGGATAATGCAAAGACACAACACTCAAATTGAAGGTGACAATATTACCAAAATCCAGGTATATGATACATCCCATTATCAACCATGGGATAAGCCTAATTTTCTAGTAGCATATCAACTTGTCCCAAACCATCAATATTAGAAGCAAGCTGAGCCTACATTCGAGAAGGGTACCACTACATTTATAGGATTCTACGTAGAGGAAGTAGTAGGCAATAAGGGGTGGAGTAGAACAAATACAAAAATAATGACAAGGCCTAGTCAACCTTTATGATGCAGTAAATACTAGAAGACACTAGGAATAGAAATAGGTCCTAATCAGTCAAAATAGAGTGGTAAATGTAAATGCAATAAGGAAAGAGATAAAGCCGCAACCAGAAAAATAAAGCATTGGAACAAGTAATATTTGTAGGTTGTTGACAAAACAAGGGATTACCACCAAAAGGTGCCATGAGGACATGGCAAAAGTTAGACATGGAGGGATGATGAGCACCAAAAATACTCATTTTTTGTACACTTTAATAACATAATTGTGCTACATATTATATTAGAAATGCATCTTTTATGAGATTTTTGTATATATTTAATGAAAATGATGTATTATGCCTAATTTGTATGTTGAGTGGAAATTATGTGTAGATGTCCTACATTTTATCTTTGTTGCACCTTTTTAGTCAATGTCCCATGCGAAACTGGCATTTGATCTTCATAATGTGATTAAGGAAGAATTGATGAGTGAACAACGATCATAGCAGAGTAAGGCACTCTGAAATATGTTAAGGTATGGTGCTTGTATCCCAGCCATAAGCTAGAATCTGCCTATATCCCAGTGAAAAGGAAGCATCTATCTCCCAATACACAAGACGGTGCCTGTCTTCTGAAAAAAATATTGGAAGGCACCTATCTCCCGATTACAAGGGATGGCACCTGTCTTTCGACTATAGGTTGGACAACACTTATCTCCCAATGATAGAATAAAAGTGCACATTTTTCAAAACCCATAAATTAGCGGTGATCTTCAATGACCAAAAGAAGGCTAAATACGATGTTTGTATCTCGACGACAGGTCAGAAAGGCAACTATTTTCAACAACAGGTCAAACAACATGTGTACTATAGATAATAAAATCATTTGCGTTGATCATGAAGATTGGAAACCATGTTTAAAATTAGATGTATTTTGTTAAATATAGGAAATACCATGATTATTCCGTGAGGGATAATTTTAGTGCAATTTCTCTATTTTTAGGTGTTTAATTAATTTATGTGTGCCCGTCGTAGAAAATCATGCAACACCCAAAATTGTAAAAAATATGGGATAAATGCATTCTGTATAAAAAGGTAGGTCTCCCCTGAAGAAAGAATCCGAACTTGCTCTGTAAAACTTTGTACTGCATAATAAAATCTCGAAGTGTTTTGGTAAATTTCTTGAGTTCGAAGAGTGATTGCATAATTTAACTAGGCGGATGTTTGCGAAGCCTGGGCCCACTCTAAGCAGTATTCCTCCCATGATTTATTTTGCTATCATTAGTTAGTTATGTTATTTATTTTCTACAAGATTATTTAATTATGTATTTCCTTACTTTATTTAATTTTTACAAGAGTGTTTGCTTCTTGCACTTTATTTTTCTACACATTTCATTTCAGTCATGTGTTTGACATTTTAATTTAGTTTTCCTATAAATTCTTGTAGAAATCACTTTCCTACAATTTAATTCTATTGGTTTGAATGAACTTCAAATACACCAACAACTACCCCTAAACCAAAATTGACACATAGGACTCATATTTAGACTACCACAGGTATATACTTTGCACTGGTACTCACAAGTCTACAAACTTTGGATTGATATTAATGGATAAGAAATGACTATTTTTAGAACATAATTTTTGCTCACCATGCTATATCATCAGCTCTTTGGATTATGATAACTTTAGGGAATAATATGTTCTTATTTTTTATCATCCACTTGTTGTATTCCTTGTCAAAATAATGATTGAATAATTTATATATGCTATCGAGATTGGATTTATTGGTCAAGTTGTATTCACAATGTATTATCCACCACTGCTCTATCTTGTGCTCTTTCTAGCCCTTCTCTTCCATGATGGTATCCACCAGCTCTGGATCCAGCAATTGGTCTTGATTCATTTCTAGATCAAATATGTGCTCATATGTGTAACACTTCATTCCAACAGGTCTTGCATCTCTATATAGTTGATTAATGTTGCTTTTTCCTCTGGAATATTTCTATATCTTTCAATTTTTGATTAGGATAAGTGCCTGAATCATGGTACTTTAGTGTTTTACTTAAGTTTTTCAACCAAGACACCTTCAGGATCATAATTCCACTTATTTGGAACTACTGGCAATTTTAATGCGGATATTTTGGCTTCCAAGTCTTGATATTGTTGTGGCTCTCTTTTGGACATGATTATGTATTTAAACTTGAATGACAACCTGAATAGCTATATTTTTTTTCCATGATCTAGGGTTTTCTCTATCGCGTATGCTTCTCTATAGTACTCTAAGACAAATACCCAATAAATGATATAATACGGTAGCAAGTATGGAAATTTGGAGAAGCCATAGAACCTGATGATGGTGCCTTGTTCTAGGAAATATCAATCTCCTATCTCCTGCAACTTTTTACTGAGTTTGCCAATTGCTTTAGTAGAAAGTTGTGAACATCTTCCATAGATTATTGCTAGTTCAGGTCCTAATAATTCGTTGTTGAATTCAAGGTATGGAAGGCTATCTCTAAGAACATGGATCCAGTCCATTATTGGGTGGTTATTGCCTTTCTTATCTATCTTTGTAGTGGTATGTTGGTCATGTTTGTACATGTCATATAGTAGAAAAATAGCCAAGATATGTACGAGAAGTATGTGAATACACTATTCTTTTTATTTTTTAGTGACTTTAGTTGGTCTTGAATGTTACCTGCCAATAATTATACCCAATCTAGTGTGATGTAAGAAAACACCTTCATTATTGTATTGGCCATGCCCAACTGGTACAGATAAACTATCGCATCATTTATCAAAACCAAGATTATTGCCAGCATGGATAAAATAGCATATGCTTCATCAGATAATTCGACCAAGCTCTTGAGCTTGTTCATATAGTCATATAGTAACTTCTCTCTGATTTTAATAAGCCAATCCTGACCCAGGGGATTATGTATATACTTTATTTGTTTATCCACATCAATTTACTTTATGAGTATTTGGGATACCTTTGACTACAAATATTGTTTTTATGAATTCTTTATTAATAGCACATAAGGCCTCAACATTACAATCACAGCTTGGCAGTGTCTAGATCATAGAACTTAGCAATTATATGTATGAGATCTAGGCATGGATGTACCCATTCAGGAATAAAATATATTATATTTTAGTAACAGGATGCATTTCCTGGGTGCATTCTCAAAAATATCTTTGCCTTTTCTTTGTAGCCAATTCAATTCATTTTCATTTTGGACTAACTTGTGAGTATCAGGTCTTGGATGCTTTCCAATTTTTCTATCAATTCATCGATGGATTTTTGTACAACAACGTTCTTCTTGCCCTATCCCATTATTCTAACATGACTCTTAACTTCTATTTTTTGAACTTATCCTTTTTTTGGTTCTTTGCAACTTCTATAATGCTTTTCTTCTACCGTCAATATTCCAGAATATGGCAAAAGATGGTGCATCTAATGTAAGGCTTGAGAATTTATAGCATTCAATAAAAGCCTTCAATGATTAGGATGCATTAATGCTTTCATGAGGTGGATTGTGTGTGCTAAGGAGTATTTTCTAATGAAATAATTATCTGCTTTAGGAGATTTTGTGAGTTCAATTGGGGAGGGTGTCGTCACCCCATGCTGGCCAATCGTGTTTTGATATATGATGCCTAATAGTCAATTAGTATCTTCACACTCATCCGATTTTAATTAGTGCTGCATGATTTTGTGAACCTTTGCCTTTTTAGCAAATCTTGCTGATATCATCAATCGTCAATGCATTGATTTCACACGTTGCATATTGTAGGTTGTCCTCTAATGGTTTTGAAGTGTTTGCATTGGGTTGGGTGTTGAGGATCGTTACTATGATAAGTGTTTGGGATATGTTTTAAGGACCTCAATAATTTTTCAGACCTATCATCTAATGACTCATCAGACATGTGGTAGAATGGTGCATAGCTCAATATGCCAGGTAGGCTATCTGCTTAATACCCATTTTACATTAATTTAGGTGGGACCAGATTCTAGGGGATAAAATTTGTACTTTATACATAATGTAAAGGTGTATTATTTACATATATACAAGTAGGATGCCACTTGTATTAAGCATAATGCTTGTGATGTTGATCGTTTGTTGGGATGGGCATTAAACGATCGTCTAGTTGGTACAACTAAAGGATGGTTGATATTTTTCTCTATTTTAATATATAGGCTGGACCATATAGGATTAATTATTTTGTGTGTGCTCAGTTTTACTTTGTCCAAGTCCTATTTAAGCCTTGGATCATTCTACTCAAAAATCATTACCATTTTTAAAGAGTACAGCTCCTTCAGGCCAATATCTCTGATGGAAATCAATACCAAAAATCCTAAATTTGTTGGTATTATGGCCCATTCTTCATAAACCTAAGAACAAAATGGTGTCTTCAAAGCCCTTTTAATTCTTATTTGGTCAGTCTGCAATATTCAATCTAGTTGCAAATGCCAAATTTTGAGGTCATTTCCAATGTTCCCCTTGATGATCTTTAAAATATTTTTGTAGGTAGATTCTGTCAAAAGTTGTAAATTTCCTTGAGGATAGTAACAAATATTTTAGCATATTTTGTATTCCCTTGCCAAGTCTACAATATTTTATTTTATAGAAGGTTTGGCATTATCTGAGACTATGGAGGTTGTAATTTGGAATCCACGGATTAATGCTTCAAGAAATTTAATCATCATATCTTGCTTAGGATTCTTGGTAGCTTCTTGTTTCAAAAGATCCTCAATTTTAGAATTTTTTTATCTTTTTTTCTACCAAAATGGATTTTCATCAGGTGACAAATTTTTAGTGTTTTGGATGATATCTTGGTCATATACTTCATAATTTTCATTAGTCCATAGTAAGACATCATTGAATTCCTTGCATAATTTCTCAGTATGGACAACTCTCTCTTTTGGACATTGTACACCTATGTTGGTGCCTTTTTCGAGCTCAATATACACTTCTTTATAAACATTGATGTGAACCTTTATATTATGAACAATCAATATATCATTGTTGTCACATGGACTCTCCAATGTTGTCAGTACTTTGGGCATGATCTTCTCTTGTTCACCACCTTGCTTTTCTTCCAATGACTGACCATTCCATATTTGATCTAGGTCAATAATTTTACCTACCAAACTTATACATTCAACTTGTTTTGATCTCATGATTGAGTAAGTACATATCTCTATTTCCATCATGGCATTGAAATATTCCATGGAAAATTGATCTTCTGGTTTTGGGTCATCCGATACTTCTTCCATTAAGTTTATTTCTTCAGTGATCAAATTCACTGCATCCGTCTGTGACTCTTCCCTGGTGTCGAGAGTAGTGGGACTGCCAAAGTAGAAGCAAGCACTTGTTAAGTTAGAGTAGCAAGCCATGATAAGAAATTGACCGATGGAGTATATACCAGAAAAGAGCTTAGTGGTTCTTGTTGAGGAAGTTTCAGGTATATGAGCATTAGGTAATATTCCTACAATGATAATGTCTTTCTCGGCTCTTATTGCTTCTTGAAAAATATTTGGGAATGTTTGTATGTGGGATTACCTTATGTACATCCCTAGCTCAGAAGGAAATACCATTAAGTAGTGGTACATTGATTTTTCGGTAGGTAGGTGCATGCATTACAATACTATTTTCCATGTCTAGATGAATTTGATATTGAAGTCTATGATTTTCTCTTGCAGATGTCTTTGGATGCTTGGTTCATCAAAGATAAGGGATTTGTCTGTTCATTAAATTCTTCAATTAATTTATTGGCTAGTGCGTTCCATGAAGTTATGGTTAGGTCCGACAAGGTTATGTACCAGTATAACATCTTTCCTTTTAATTAATAGCCTTATCATGATGTCATATTGGATATTATGTATGGTTGCTAATGCATCCAAATCTTGGTAATGTGCGTACATCATTTTTCCAATGCTATCATATGTTGGTAGCACTTTTATGGTAACTTGAGGAATGGGATTTTGGGCTAGTACATTTAGAGGTCCAACATGGTTCCAAGTTGGGCAGTTTTAATTTGGGTTTATAGCCATTGCTTTTGGTGCAAGAGGACGAGCTATCGAGGTTGAGTTGGTGACAACTAGAGTTTTTGTACTAGTTAGATCTACTACTATAACCATAGATGGTGTTGAAATAGGTGGACAAATTGGATGAATTTTGAAGCTATCAAACTATAGTTCTAGGAATTAAATTGGTTCCTCACATTCTCTATCTGCTTGTATTGTGATCATATACCTAGAAATAAAAGGAGGAGAACTTAGTGAAAGATGAATATGCAATTATTTTCCAATTATTGATGGATGAAGTTGTCATGTGATGAATATTATGGATCGAAACAGACTATCACCAAGTTTTTTTCAGATATGAAAGCAACTAGTCTTATGATATGAATATTTGGAGTTGAAAATAGTCACCAAGTGATTTTGATGGGATTTTATAATATAGGAAATCACCTATCCTTATATTATCTAAGGGACCTTTGGGTCCCACCAGGTGTACCAAAAATTATTGGTTATAAAATCTATCTAATGGAAAGGTTTGTGCACCCACAAACCTTGACCAACATTGAAAGACCTGGCAACATGTGTAAGTTACGATGATTAATATTTGGAGGTCGATTCCTTCTAGTCCCAACTAACTATTCCTAAAAGCAAGGGGAAAAGGGTGTTGAAAGAAATAAACTAAACTAGAAAGAACTTAAAGTGGTACAGATTAAGCAACATCAAGACACATGCAATAACAAGGATATGTAACTAAACAACCAACTACCTAACATACTAGCTCGTTGCACAAATAGTCATAGAGTATTCACTTATAATCTATTGTATGCTAATGAGACTATGAATTCTATACAAGGAATGAGTATAGTGGAAATCCAAGATTCATAATTATCACCACAAACATTCAACATGCTTAAATTAGAAATATGTATCTATCAACACATACAATTTTAACCCATTGTGTCCTTAGCAAATCCCAAATTCTAGACAAGTAAATGAGTATGATGGAAATGTAGAATTCAGAATTATCACCATAAAAATCTAACATGCTCAAATTAGAAATAAGAGAATATGCATACACACATACATACTTTGCAAATGAAATGAACTAGAGGCTAGATAGTAGTCTTTTTGCATTGAGGTTGAATTTTCATCCTTACATATGAATTGTGAACACCTAAGAGTCCACCAGTATTCATTCTACATCCTTGTGTATATAGACATTTTACAATCACATCATCATTAAAAGACATCATTATGCTAGAAATATAATATTGTTATATCAGAGGGGGTTCAATCTAATTAGACCATTGGAAGTATGGCCACCCCAACTACCTCATCATGGCCTACTAACTTGGCCAAAATATGTGCTATGCTAGGTAGTGTTGAGCCTACTACTTGCAACTAGTTCATAAATTTTCACTTATTACTTCTAGTTGATTTGCTTTGTCACCCGTATGATGCCATGAGGATAACCACTTTAGTGATATTCTTATGATAGATGATCTTATCCTCTAGGTATCATAATATGGTGATAATTCTTGTGCAAGTGGTCCAACACTAAACTCAATTAGATCGGCTAGCAAGCTTATGCATTGTGGAGTCATGAAATATTCAAGATCCTAAAATACTTAGGTTAGATAGGGGGATTCATTAAAATCAACACTTATTTATTTCACTGTCCGGCAACCTGCAGTATCAGATTGGGGATTGGGTACCCATTCGGGTATTGTTCGTGTAAATTATTCTTAGCCTCCAAAATTGATTATCAGTAATAGGCAAAGGAATTAGGATCCTTCCGAGTTGTGGTCAAGTCCAAATCATCCGGTATATTTTGGACTCCCCCAATATTGGCCTTCGATATCTGGATGGGTAGTTAGATATTTATTGGGTCACTCTTGGGTGTAATTATTTTGGTAGCATCCTTTCTCAGTGAGTCAGGTATTTGGTATCTTGTTAGGCATGATTTCTTTGGTACTTTTGAGACTTGGTCATTTCCTCATATGTATGCACCAGAACTCTCAGTCCACTTGGGGATCTAGTTGGATGTAAAATATTTGGTCTCCCTTAGAGAGATCAAACTTTGAGGATCTTATCGAGCTTCCATCAAGTGCAATTCTTTCGACTGCTACAAGGCTCCTAGTTTGACCGAAACTCTAGGCCCTTCCTAGACCCTGGCGGAGGCTAAAAATTATGACTTTTATTGGACCTGGTAGATTCAAAATACTTGGTCTGGTTGGGTCTTTGGAACCAATACGGGCCCTATATAGGTGCAAAATTTTTGGTAGCTTTTGGACTTGGCCAATTTTGAAGTGAATATTTTCACATTGCATAGTTTAGCTCCAGCACTTTCAAAGTGCATGTGGGTAGTGGTCCAAAAACACCCACAATTTGTAGGTCACTTTTATCACCTGAGAAATATTTAATCTAAGTTTATATTAATGGCATCTAGATAGCTTTGAACAATGAACTTATCTTACTTACAAATGGTCCTTGACATATTATTCAATGTAATCGTATCTTGTAGTTTTGATCAGATCTGCAAGGGAAGTGTAATTGGTGATGATTTCACCTATATAAGCAATTGAACCTAAAATAATGGCTAAGTTTTGTATTGAAAAATATTTCCTATATCAATTTACGACCTCATCCTAACATACACGTTTCATCATATTCTAAGTCCAACTTGTTGGATGATAAATTAATTTGTAGATGACACTATTTTGCCAATGAGTTGATGCATTGACCAAGCTGGTGAAAAAGTAATTGTAATAGTTCCATGAAATATCTAGAAACAACTTTTGTAACTCTATAAATAATCTTGTCTAGTGATAAATGGTACAAGTAAAATTTGTGATATATTTTACGTATCTCTTGTGTTTTGTCTATCTTGTATTTATTTGGGTCTCTGTTAATCCTACATCTACTATCATAGCTTTGATATTTTTGGGCATGGATATGAACTTGGTGCTCTTCATAATATCCTCCTCCATTATGTTGAGCACCTCATCACAACAATCTTCCATGTCCTAATGTGTTTTGCTTATCTTGTATTTATTTGGGTCTCTGTTAATACTACATCTACTATCATAGCTTCAATATTTTTGGAAATGGGTATGCACTTGGTGCTCTTCATAATATCCTCCCCTATTTTGTTGAGAACCTCGTCACAATAGTCTTCCATGTCCTAATGTCAACCTTTAAGGCCTCTTCCATAGAAGGTATTTTTAACAAAGGGGTAGGCTAGTCCTTGTCATTCTCAAGAGTATAATAGGGGACCACCCTATATATGTTGTATAGAATCATAAACCTTTGGTGTCCTCAAGCCAATGTAAGATACAATTTCATGCAATGCAAGCGTCATTCCATTTTTGTTGACAAATGAGGTTCAAAAACCTTTGGTGTATTCAAAAATCATGTGTCATATATAATGGTTTCCTTATGACTATGTCATGTAATGTTATAAAAATTATCACGTAAGATCTATGTAAAAGGGTCATTGATTATTAAGTTTGCATAGCACTATAAATTGTCGTAATCTATGTAAAAGAGTCACCCAATTATTGTGTAAAAGTGTTATGTTGTATATGGTATTTAGTATGTTTCATTTTAAAAATGTGGATATTGACATGTCAAGAGTTAACGAATCAAGTATCTTCAAGATTTGTTCAAGTTAGTACATGATGATATTGAAGAATCAAGAGTCATAATGATATTGAACATGATGATGATAATATTTCTTGTGGGTATTATAATGGTGTAGTTGATGGTAATTCCCATGTTGAAATCCAAGACACAGATTGTGTTGATTGCAATTATGTTATCTATGGGCATGATAAAGGCTATGTTGATGGTGTTTATAATCATTATGATGCAAATGATGATGAGATTGATTGCATTGAAAAACACATCAAAGATATTGACTCTCAATTAATAAAAATAATGGGGTATATCGGTAAATACTTGGGAAGGAATGGGTAAGGAATAAGCCCATAGAGTTGAGCATAAGGCCAAATAATGAAACCCTTTGGTATGATGGCCATACAAGAAATGCGGACCCTAATTTTGTAAAAGAAAAAACTTATAAGGCAATTAGGACAAACATGTGCACAAAACCAAGTTCAACCATACGAATTTTGTTGTACTTATTGTGGCCAAGCAAAACATGGGAAAAAAGTGTTGGGATCTTTATTGATGTGTTATTTGTGGAAAAAATCATTGAGAGAAATAATTTTGGCATAAAATTGATATGACCAACAAAAGACATATTGCTTGTAGATGGATAGATATGTTTAGATGAGAGAGGGTAACAAACATGTTGAGCTGATTTTACAAGAGAATATTTTCTTCTCAAAAGAGTAGGATAAAGTGTAAAAGATGACATTGTACCAGTGTTGATTATTTATGGCTATCAACCCATCATGTGTGCACTAGTTTAAGTGGTTGATGGAGATGACAATGACAATCATGGGTTATCCACACGAAAACTCTTGTATAAGTTGGTTGGGGGTCAACCATAAGAAAACCCTTTGTTGAGATGATTTTGGATTAGCCACTTGAAAACCCTTAGTGGTGTTTGTGCACACAACATGATTCAGGTTGTAGTGGTGCAATGACAAATTTGATGAAGATCCTTGTTGTAAATTGGTATCTAATCATCTATAAGACTAAGAGATAGGTTTACGGGGGTTCTTCAAGTATTACACAAAATTAATTTATTGATGGGGATGATAGATTAAATTTGTATATGGCACAATTTTGTTAGTGAGTATGCTTGTTAATGAGAATGTGATGACCAAGTTGGTGATTATTGATGGCTATCAACCCATCATGTGTGCACTAGTTTAGGTGGTCGAGGGAGACCACAATGACGGTCATGAGTTATCCACAAAAAAACCCTTGTATAAGTTGGTTGAGGTCAACCATAAGAAAACCCTTTGTTGAGATGTTTTTGGATTAGCCACTTGAAAACCCTTAGTGAAGTTTGTGCACACAAAATGAATCAGGTTGTAGTGGTACAATAACAAGTTTCATGAAGACCCTTGTTGTAAATGGGTATTTGATCAGCTATAAGACTCAAGGAGATAGATTTATGGAGGTTCTTCAAGTATTACACAAAATTAATTTATTGAGGGGGATGATAGATTAAATTTGTAGATGGCACAATTTTCGTAGTGATTATGCTTGTCAATGAGTATGTGATGACAAAGTTGGTGAGAAGGTAGTTGTAACAATGCCATGCAAACATTTAGAACCAACTTTTGTTACTCTATAAATAGCTCTATCCAATGATGAATGGTGAAAACAAAAATTTTGATATCTTTGTTGTCGGTCATGTCCTATGTGTCTTGAGTTTATTTGGATCTCTGTTACTAAAATACAACTTACTAATAAATTCTTGTTGCATGCTTAACAAGCTCACTATTACCATGGACTTTACAAGCACCAAGCCACGTTCAAATGACATTTCACTACTTAAGTTCTTTGCTTCATTGATGCATCTAGCACAACCAAGAATATCTACCGTAGAGGCATTGTGCTCTACAACATAATGCCATAAGAACTTAAAGAATTAAAGTATTACCAACTTTCATTTGCCAGGCCTATGTAGCTACATACATAGAGAAGACCAATAAAAATTATATGGTTGGGTTCCACGCCTAA
The DNA here is from genome assembly GCA_028583015.1 of Wollemia nobilis. Classification (NCBI taxonomy): domain Eukaryota; kingdom Viridiplantae; phylum Streptophyta; class Pinopsida; order Araucariales; family Araucariaceae; genus Wollemia; species Wollemia nobilis. The sequence goes on along the minus strand of JAQPPZ010017191.1, from coordinate 51,034 downwards.
AGATTGCATTTTTGCAAACAGTTCAAGAGCTACATACATTAAGAACACTAGAGAAGACAAATGGGTTTGCCTTCTTTCCTGTGTCTTTCTGTTTTTTTCTAGTTCAACAGCTTGCCTGCCTAATCCATGTCTTGCATATCCTACAATCATTGAGGTCCATGCAACTACATCTTGTTCATACATTTTGTTAAATACTTTTCATGCATCCTCAATGCTCTCTGATCTGGCATATGTGATCACAAGTGCATTCCCTCCCCAATATCTGGGATCAATCCTGTCTTGGTAGAATTGGCATGGACTTGTTTCACCTGTTCAAGTGTTTTGAGGATGGCACATACATTAAAGATGCTAGCGAAAACAAATTTGTTTGGCTTTATTCCTGTGCTTTGCATTTGCTTAAAGAGATTAAGGAGCTCTTCTCCATCCCCTTTATCTGCATATCCTGCCACCAATGCACACCATGAAACTACATTCCTTTATGGCAGTCTGCCAAACACTTTTTGTGCATCTTCTACAGCTGTGCATTTTGCATACATGTCTAAAAGTAGAGTCCCAAGAGTCAAATCTGAGTCGAATCCAGATTTCGTAATATGGGCATGGATTTGTTTGCCAAGTTCCAAATCCACCAGGATTCCAATGACCCGCACAATATTCAAAAACACAAATTGATCCAATTTCATACCTGTATCTTTCCTTTGGCAAAACAATTTGAGTGCCTCCATATCATTCCCATCATGAGCATATCCCACAATCATTGTATTTCGCGCTTGAAGGGTCTTCTCTGGCAATTTATCCAATGCAATTCGTGCCCATTCAATGCACCCACATTTAATAAACATATTAACTACGTCACTTACAACAATATAAACATAAATCATTTTACCTAGCTCCAGCTTCCGGTTCAAACAACACCAGAGAACGCCAACAAATATGAACTGGTTGAACTTAAATTCTGCAAAATGTTTGTAAAGCCTCTCGGCAATGTCCATTTTGGGCATACCCTGACAAAACTCCATGAAACTATGTTTAGTTCAGATAATCTATGAAGCACATGGCGTGCATCCTCGACCTGTCCAAATTTGGAATAGGTTTTGGTAAGATAATTTTCCAAAAATGTATCCAACGGAACTCCACTTCTAATGAATTGTTCATGGACCATCTCGACCTCCACCAAAGATTTCACATCCAAATCTCTGTCCAGCATCCTCAATGCTTCCGGAGCTGTCCCCATGAATCTGACATCAATCGTGCCTTGCTAAAATGAGCATGGACCTGTTTACCCTGTTCAAGAGCCCCTAACATGCCACAGGCATTAAGAAGGTTACAGAAAACATGTTGGTTTGGCTTAACTTCCGTGCCCTGCATTTGTTTAAAAAGATTGAGGACCTCCTTACCATATTTTTGATCCACATATCATTGCGTCATTACCCCATGAAACCACATTTCTCTCAGTCATTGTGTCAAACACTTGTCATGCATTCTCCACATCGCCAAATTTTGCGTCCATGTCCACAAGTGAAGTCCCGGTAAAAGACATCTGAATCGTATCCAGACTTTACGACATGGCCATGGATTTGTTTGTTGAGTTCCAAATCCAACAAGCCGCCAATGGCCCTGAGGACAATAGAGAACACAAACTGATCGAACTTCATACCTTTTTCTTGCATTCGGCAAAACTATCTGAGGGCCCCCCTATCATTTTCATCCTGGGTATACCCCAAATCATTGCAGTCCATGCCGTCAGAGTTCTGACTGGCAGTCAGTCCAACACAATAAGTGCCAATTCAATACATTCACATTTTAGAATAATGTTAACCACAACACCCCATGCAAGCTAAACCTACCATTGATCATTTAAACTTAAATCTGCATACCTGCTTTCAGCAACGAGAACGCTGGCAAATATGAACTTGTTGGGCTTGAGACCTGTAAGAAGCAATTTACAAATTGTCTGCAGAGTCTCTAGGAAACGTCCAGTCTGAGCGCTTCCTAAACCCTAAACCAGAAACCGCAATCATGCCGCTCCACGAAACAGCGTTTAGTTCAGGCATTTTGTCAAAGACTTGGCGCGTATCCTCGGCTCGTCCAAATTTGGAATACATGCTGATACGGTGATTGCCCAGAAAGATGTCGAGGGGCAATCTGATTCTGACTGAGCTGTTTTGGACCATCTTGGCCTACGCCAATGCCTTCATATCTACGCACATTTGCAGTGCACAAGTGTATGTGTCGGGGTTTATGTAGGAAAGATGTCGAAGGGCAATCCGCTTCTGATTGAGCTGTTTTGGACCATCTTGGCCTACGCCAATGTATTCATATCTACGCACATTTGCACTGCAAAAGTGTATGTGTCGGGGTAAAACCCTAATGTCATTTTATTCCATGATATTTAAATGGTGAAGTGATTCCTTAGTAGTCCCTGTTTACACAGCAAAGTTACGGAGCCCTTTACCCTACTTTGCTTTTCTGGAGCGAGTGCTCTTTGAATGTATTTCTGTGCAGTAATTCAGTTTATGAGGAAGAACTAAAAATTGGAAAGGCAAAATTTATAGAACTAAAAACTGGAGGAGAGGCAAAATTTATGAATGCCGTTGCAGCCATGGCTGAACTGATTATTAAATCATGGCTGAAGTGATTAAATGTTTTAAATACTCTCTATGTAGGAAAACATTAAGCAGAATAAATGAGAGTGATGGGAGAAATTAATGCGTGCATTGCAAGGTTAGACAAAGCATAGGAGAATGTGGGGCAGTTCCTTGGAGACTGGATGTAATACAAGATGATCCAAATTATCCAATACCCAACCATGGAAATATTTTCACGGTGAAAATCTGAACGTCATAAACTAATGGAGATATGCGACTAAGACTCGGCCACATCTCCTCGCACATTATATTTGACCGTAAACAGCAGAAGTCACAAATAACTTACAAAGATTCGCAACAATTAATGCTCTGCACAAGTAAACTTTAGCAGCAGCCGCAAATTTCCAGAGGGGAAAATCGTCCAAAACGAAGCTAAGCATAAATATTTTTATTTGAAAAGAGCAAGTTATCCATGCAGAAGATTTCAAATAATGCTACATTTGCAAAGGAAAAGCAGTTAAAGAAACATCCCATCAAACAGAGAAAGGAATACCATCGATACAGAACATGCTATTGAAAATTCTTTACTAAAGAAGAGTTAAAATTATCAGGACACACGCACATATTTTATCTGATCAATTCAAGCAGAATGTGTCAAATCGAAATGAACATTCATACTTCCATTTAATCTACAAATAGTCAGAAAACATGCAAATGCGTCAAATTTGAAGTTTTAATGTCAGATTTTTTTTTTTTTTTTTTTTCCAGCCGCCGTGAGGGAGCGCAGAACAAAAGGTCCGAAGTCGGACGTCGAAGAGTGGACTCCCGAAGTCGGGCGTCGCTCCCGAACTTCTGCGCAGTCGGGTTGCGCAAGTGAAACTTGCGCAGTCGGGCTTTATAAAGAGCGCAGAACAAAAGGTCCGAAGTCAGACGTTGAAGAGTGGACTCCCGAAGTCGGGCGTCGGTGCCGGACTTTTGCGCAGTCGGGCTGCATAAAGAGCACATAAATGGTCTCTCGTCTGCCGTTGCTGTGATTGACACCATGGTGATTGATACCATGGGGATTGATAGCATGGATGCATCATATACGTGATAACAGTATGATGGGGCATGCATGGATGCATCTATTTGATATTTGATGGTAACCAGACCCCATTTTTTCATTTTAAAGAGGGCTTCTTTGCCCTTTTAAACTGTGGGGGAGGAGGAGAGGGAGAGGGAGAGGGAGAGGAGAGGTCTTCGATTAAAAAGCACTCGACCTTTTCTTTCTTTTTAATAGAGCAGGAGCTTTTAAATGAAATCTCGACAGCTTTTAAAAGAGAAAAGATTGTTTTAAAGAATGGTGAATTTTTTCACCCTCCTCTCCATTTTCGGGCATGGCATGAAATTTTGAAAGTTGGAGTAGCACCATTCATGATAATGCCATTCTAGAGTAGCACCATTCATGGTAATGTCTTTCGAGAGTAACACCATTCATGCTAGGGACAAGAGCAGCTCTCTAAAATAGTAGAGGACCCCCTCTCCTCTATTTTAAAAGCCCTTTTAAACATGGGGGGCGGCCCTCTCCATTTTGAATGGTAGCATACAACATAAAGGCAGTAAGGAGATGTGGTAGTAAGGATATGTGCATGATGGAGAGGTGCGCCTCTCGACTACAGGCGTGATGGAGGGTCCTCCCCGAATCCATCCATCTTATCTATCTAAAAACCACCTTTTTGATTTTTAAGAGGGCCAACAAAACACCTTTTAAGGAGAATGGGGGGAGAGGACCCCTAAGCACTCAACCTTTTAAAGCTCTCTATCCATAATCTCAAGAGGCTTTTAGATGAGGATAAGGATGCACTCGATCTATAGATAGGGCTCGACAAGAGCGCTCGACCGATAGAAAGGGATAGGGAAAGACTCTCTATCTATAATATCAAGAGGGAACCCTTGTCATCTGAGATGGCCTAACCCATCCCCATCTATCTGGTTATCCATCTCCGTCTATCTACAAAGCACCCCTGGCCCCGTCTCCACAAAGCTTTTAAGAGCACACACCAACCCACTTTATAAGGCTTCCTTCCGCTAAGGAGGAGAAGCAGCCCTGTCTATAATCATCGTGACCTCTTAAGATATAAAAGCCTCTTGAGATATAAAAGCCTGCAACAACTCATAAAATCAGAGGTCCTCTTTAATAAGTAGTCTCCCCATCTATAAGATTTTACATTTAAAAGCCGAGGGGGAGAGGAGAGCATATTGACTGCTCTTAGAAGGGGGATGTCCGCTTTTAGGTGGGCACAAGGAGTAAGCTCCTCCTTATAATGGAGAGGGCACAACGCCCTTTATCTTACCTTATAATAGAGAGGAGAGCTCTCCCCAGGTTTTTAAGAGGGGAGGGCTATAACCTTTTAATTAAAGGCTCTTTAAAATAAAAGCGTTTTTTAAAGAGCGGGTTTTGTTTTTTTCAGGGAATTTTCAGTGGTCCCTTCCTTCGGCCAAGGGAGAAAGCCCAGTTCATTATCGCATCGACATCTCGAATAGTCTTGTCCAATGGGTCCGAAGGGCGATACACCAGAAACCCCATTCATTATCTACGTTATAACAATCGAATCCTGAGGGTTATAACTCGAAAGGGTGTTCTCCCTCTTCTATGGTGGGTGTTTCCCACAAAAGCCCATACCATAAAGTCTCTTGCCATCTCTAGGGGCCTCTCCATTTTAAAGGGCGGTGTGGCTGATCACCCGAAAAGATCAGACAAGAACCCGTTATGAATAGAGAGGGCCCGGTCACAAGCTCTCTGTTTTAAAGGTCGACACCCTCTCCCTCTTAAGATTATGGATAGAGAGCTGGTCGAGTGCTTATTTAAAAACGATCTCCATCTACCCCTTTAAAAAAAGGTAAGCGACCCACCTCTCTATCCTTTTTACGGTTATGGATGCCCTTTAAAAACCCTTTTAAAACATTTTTAGGGCATGGGGCGTACCTCTTTTGGCGAGGAATTAAAAAAGCTAATCAGAAGTTAAGAGCTCTGAGAGATTAAAGAAGGGGAGAGGTAACCGAATTATTAAAAGCATGGAGAGATGCCCTTTTTGAAGTGTTTTTGGAAATAGCAAAAAGCGGAGGAAGGGGCGTCTGATTGTTTTCGATTTATTAAAAAGCACTCGACCTTGAAAAGATAGGTCTCGATTATACCACCTCTTAAAAAGGTGGCTTATCAATCCTTTAATATAATAGCCGCCCTTATTTAAAAAGAGAGAGGCCAGAGAGAGGCCCTCTCCTCTCTAAAAAAGGCTGTTAATACGTATATAAAACGACCTTATTTGAATAAAGCTCTCTATCCCTCAGAGATTGGGAGAGATGGGAGAGCAGCTTTTTCAAATTCAAAGCTTTTTAAAGGCTTCTTTAATATAATATAAAAAGTTGCTTTTTTAATGAGGGCCTCTCCCATAGAGAGGAGAGATGAGGGC